>CAHIKZ030004174.1:1232500-1617500 GCA_903632075.3 Acanthosepion pharaonis | reverse complement strand
GTATTACTCGCTTGAAAAACCTCGGATTACTCAATTTGTAGGCGTCTGAAGGCAAATTGGTACCCAAGGGAAAAATTGGAAATAGTAAAAGAAAGAACTAAAAAAAATCAGAACAAGGCGAAAAAAATCGTCAAGTGTCTTTAGTTTTAAGTTTAACTCCTTAGTTTAAAGGAAAAAACCTAAGCGAGTACAAAAGACAAAACCAGTTTACCCTGAAGATCCGTTTACGTGAAACCTAGATTGGTTTGCCTGGCTCGTTAGGATTTATCATATATATATATATATATATATATATATATATATATATATATATACAGAAAGGCAGAGACCAAAAAACTGAGAAAGAGGGATAGAAATTAGAGAAATATAATAGATATAGAAATTAAGAAGTTCTGATGATCACGTAAGATATGAAACTGCTAGACCTCATTTAATGTTGATTTCTACATCCACACTGTTTATAACTACGTACTCTCTCTCTCTCTCTCTCTCTCTCATCCTCTCTCCCGATATCGATATCGAACACTGTTTCCTTATCAATATATATATATATATATATATATATATATATGCATGTATGTATATGTGTGTGTGTGTGTGCCTGTCTCGTGTAGATAGATAGATAGATAGATAGATAGATAGATAGATAGATAGATAGGTAATTTGCAGGCCTTGTGGTAAAATATGTGCACCAGTTCTGTATATTATTTTTTTTTCGAAAAGTCTGCGAATTCTTGTTGTTCGCTTCTAAGAACTGAACTTCTGGACGTTCATACTGGCTAAAAATAGTAATGGTTTCCAATGCACCACCTTTTCTTCCTTCTCTTCTTTAGTGCTATAGCCCTACGTAAAATAGGACCACACTCCCTCTACACAAGATGTTGCTACAGTGGTCTCAGTAAAACCCGTTTCATTGAGATGTGCTCATTCGGTAACACCATGGGTATGTATGTGCGTATGTATGTATGCATGTATGTGTGCGTACGTATATATATATATATATATATATATATATATATATATATATATATATATATATATATATATATATATGTGTGTATGTGTGCGTGCGTGTGTGTGTGTGTGTGTGCGTGCGCGCTTGTGCTTTGCCTTCGTGTGTCTTGTACGTTAAAACGATCGATGGTGGAACAGGTTTATTTAAAGTATTACATATTAATGAAGTTTTGTGCCACTAAATTTTTTTTTCTCTATCGTGTTGATGAATACATTTGGATAAAATATTTTTAAATAAATGTGTGGAAATTTGTTCGAATAATCAATACAGAGCAAAATTTAACAGCAGAATTTAAGATTATTTTTAGTGACCTGATTTTCATGGTAGAAATATAAGCAGTTTGGCGTAACATAATCTTCTGACGCCATTTTATTTGTCTGCCAGACTAAATGTTCTTCAGTATGTAATATCAGTTTTTCTACATGACCATGAATGCTGAACAGATGAAGAAGATACTTGAGGCAATAGAAATGTGGTTATACAGAAGGATGCTGAGAATACCATGGACTACTCTTGGATCAACGACGAAATGAAAACAAAAAAATGACAATTATTCTTAGTATCAGAAAGAGGTAGTTGAAATGTCTAGGGTATATAAAGAGGAAAAAGGGTTTTACAATATGACACTCATACTGATGGGAATAGGGATATAACATACCTAACGAGCTTGTGCTCATGGTTGGTAAAACAAAACTAGGAGAAATTCCTAAAAGATAGACCTTATTAAATTAGAAAGGAAAGAAAATTCTAGAGGGCTATGATCGCCCACGTCCTGGAAGAACACAGCTCATAGAAGAAAGAGAATGAAGATTGAAAGTTTTCGATTACTTTGAAATGTTTACAAAAGAATCTTGCAATGAGAATTTACCATTCATCATCAAATTATCATAACATTGATCCCAGACATTTCTTATAGAGTAAATGTTATAATTCTAAGAGATACTGACATAATTAAATCCGGAATGTATATCCCAAAGAACCGTAGGAACTGCTAGATAACCATAATATATTTGGGATTGATATTAGAATACTCCACAACTTATACCGACAGAAAACAGCCTACCTACGGATAGAAAATTATCACCGGACATATTCAACCTATACAACAAGCCGATTCTGAGAGAATTAGAATTCCTACCAGGATTCATTTTTTGCGACCGCAATTCTAACAACATAAAATATGCAAATAACACAGTGTTGATAGCAGACAGAGAAAAGAAACGGTAAGAACTCTTACCGAAGGTAGTGAAGGAAAACAAGAAGAAAGGTGTAAACATCAATTGCAAGAATACAGAATCCGTGGTTGTTATCATAAGGAACAGACCAACACGCAAAGTACAAATTGAACATGCTAAAATTAAATAAGTACAAAAATGTACATATCTGAGAAATAATTTAACAGAGGACGGAAAGTGCGACACTGAAATCCGAAGATCCGTTGGGATAGCGAAAAATGCCTTCCAAAACGAAGCAAAGTATTAAATAAATTTCGCGTAGGGTCGAAATTAAATCTTGCTTCACAAGGTTTGTAAACATTTTTTAAACTCGTTCAATGCAGGAATGTGGGAATTAGTCATCTCCACCGTAGACATGGCAGCAATGTTCTAATGATCTAATCTGACTTATATAAACCTAAAGCATTGCAGAAGTCAGATACTTTCTGGGGTAAAAATTTTACCAATTCTAACAGAATATATCGCATACCATGAAAGAACCACTGTCAGGTTGCTCAACATCATGCTGAACGGTTGGGTCCATAGCATCAAATGAAGTCCTCCACGCGCATGATTTTTGTAGTCTGCCTGAAAGAGTCGACACAGAATAAATCTTTCACGGTCGAAAGGTAATATTTTCTAATATTTACTGGCATGAATGTCCGAGAAATTTTCATAGAAAATATTCGTCCTCCGACAGGATACGTAAATGTTGTTTAATACTGTTTATTATAAACAGAGCATTTACTTAAATATCTGTATCTATAAAAAGAATGCCTAAACATAAAATGTCTTAATATATATATATATATATATATATATATATATATATATATATATATATATATATATTTGCTAGTGTTGTCCTATAAAAGTTTAAAGAAGTTGCCACTTCATAAACTATGTGCCCTATCTTTACAGCACTGACAATCACTCAGTGGTCAAAAAGTATTAATTACTGTCCTTATATCATGGCTTTCACAACTGTATTGTCGCCGCTATATTACTTTTTTGCTATGATATCACAGGTCCTCACTCGGTTGAGGTGTTTCTACGGGTGGGAAAGGGTGAAACCATCGAATTAAATGTTAGCTTTTGATTAGGGCCCTTCTGAAGTAGGGGTGTCAGCTAAATAGAAAAATGGTGGGGTGGGGAGCTTGTGAAATAAAGGTGTCAGCTAAACAGTAAAACTATCCGGCTATGTTGATAAAATATTATAAACTGATGTTCAAAGTCTTATTGATATGTGTTTCAAAATTTTAATACATTTCAATATAAATTGTAATTTGTTCATATATCTGTATCAATTATTACCACTCCCATACTGAATGGTTTCCATCATTTCTTTTATTGCTTCTAGTTAAAAGCTCTATCCTAATAATCTGTAGTGGCTTTTTGAATTCATAGATAATTAAAACAATATTATTCTTATGACAGTTCAACATATATTGTTGCAATTAAACGTGGAAATTTCACATAAATACTAAGGAGTATTTGCAAACGTCTGAGCTGCTGGCTAAGTTCTCTATTTTTAACCAACACTAAAAGTGGTATTACATTATAAAGTATTATTTTATATCCATAGATGTAATTTGTTTACGATAATATTAATCCATCGAATATATATATATGTAAATTAGATCGTAGAATGTTCTTGGACCAATCCACTTTCTAGAATATGACTTAGCGACAATATTGTTTTTAAATGAAGGGCTTTATTTTCGGTTCACAACTTTTCAGTACACTCTCGTAAGTTCCATATTAATAAATATAAAATATATCTAATAAAAATCTAATATAATAATAAAAATCTGATATAAAGCAATAATACAAATAATATAATGCAATAATACAAATCTAATATAACTAATAAAGATTACAATAATAGTATTACATGTCACTAATATTAGGTATTAGGGCCGCAACCCGGCTAAAGGGGCTCTGGTGAAAATTCAGGAGGTCTCTGTTCCGGCAACCGGCGGCCTCGGGTCGCTCTGTCAGTGCGCCTGTGGAAAATCTGCCGCAAACAGGACGTTTTCCCTCGGGTAGGACTTGGGTCCCTTCCCTTAATCAACTTCCAATGAATGTTCCTTTATGAGCGATACAACTTTGATGCTGTACTTGCTCGGGAGGAAGCCGGTTCAACCTGACCAGGGTGAAAACCGATACAAGTCAAGTCAAGTCACTAATAATGCAACTAATACCATTGTAAATATGTATGCTAGTTTTATGGGCTTGCATTATGTTTTTTTCTATAAACTTTTTCGGATATTGAATGGAAATACTGTATTAGAAAAACAGGTAAGTGTGCATATCTAATGTAGTGTAACTTATATTCTGCACATTTGCGAGCATATGTTTCATATCATTCATGCCTGTGAGCATGTATATAATATTAATCCTATATATATAGGATGATATATATATGTATAGGATTATACACACACACACACACACATATATATATATATATATATATATATATATATATATATATATATATATATGTATGTATGTATGTATGTATGTATTTGTGCGAGTATGCGCTTTGCATTAATTGGGAAAATATTAAATGATTCAAATTTTATCCCTGATTACAATACATTTCGCACTACATAAAATATATCGTTTCTTTTTTCCTTCCCATTTGCTGAAACGAGAATCTTGTTATGAAAAATCGTCATTTGCAAATTATTCATTCCATCCAATTCTAGAATACCAATAAAATACAACGTGCATTTCGAAATATTAGATTATAATGGTGGAATAGCACATGAAACCTTTACAATGTTCAAGCAATGTTGCGTAAAATTAATTACTTATGCATTTTTGTCCATTCTTTTGCATGTTGTATGGATTCTACAATTTGTTTTTTAATACTTTTTTTTTACAGATTGTTATTCTTTCTTTCTTCCCTTTGGACATAATTCTGACATTATTCAATAATTCACTCCATTCGTTTAACCCTATTTTATAGACATTATATTATCGTTTTGAAATTAATTCATCCATTTCTCTCGACTTCTTCCAGCAAAGTTTGACAAAAGGTTACACGAAGTCATGACCGTTCATGTAGCACCAGTGTGTCAGAAGGTAAGAAACTAAGTAAAATAAATGTAATTCATTCTTGCCTTTCTCAGTGACTTAACATTTGAATGTTTATAGGGAAACCTACTCTACTGTAAGTCAGAACATAGATTAATACGGCAATCAAAATAGAAAGGGTTCGCACTGAGCTTGCCCAGTAGAGCCAGACGGATATTTGATGGCTTTCATGCCTTTGAACGACTTTTAGTTCAATTATGGAAATTTATAGATGTTATTTGTACTTAAGAGGAAGATTAAAACAAAACCTTCAGATTTATAATTTAAAAATCGGGCTTAAGGTCTGGAGATAATAGTCTGCAGTGAAGTTCCAAAATTCTCCAGAAGAAGTTAAATTTTGTATTTAGCCATTTTAGACTAATTCTGGCAGATGTTCAATACCAATAATGAACTCAGCACACAAAAAATAATAGAAACAGAGATGTAGATCATGATTTTCTGATAAATCCAATGAGCGTTATCCCGTCCTGGGTAAGACGATAAACTACATCCAACAGCAAGTCCTCTGATCCGGAGGTTTTGAATAGCGTGGAACCACCTCTTAATTGCTGGTGTTCCTAGGTCCACCCTGACCCGGGGTGGTAGCACTTGTTAGGGTCCCAGCTATAGACAAATAGCTAACCCCGAAACTGAAGTAAAAAGCATTATAAAATATTACCAGCAATACGTTTTTGAAAAAATAATATTATCAGCTATACATTTTGAGATTTTTAACAAAACAAAAATATTACTGGGAAAAAAAAATGTTGTCGGCATTAAATGACCCATTGAGGTTTTGATATGCTGTAAAACAAAAAAAATCACAACAAACCAAGGAGCGTTATCTCGAAAACTGATATTTGCTGCCATTTTCCAGAAAAGGGTAATGATCGATTTAACGTACGAAAAGAATTGAATAAATTTTAAGTATCATCCAAAGAAAAATTTCTTACATTTTGCATATTTAAATTGTTTTATTGTTTGCGAAAAAAAGAAGAAAAGCATTTGATACAAGCATTTTCCTTAGCTGTATTTTAATAGTTGGGGACCTAGAAAGAACAAAACAAGCCACATATGGCAAAAAATTCTGTTAATTCAACTGAATTTTGTTTTTCACAGCTGCAAAATCTACTGGAATTAGGTCATTGGTGCAAAAAGATATCAAGCCAAACCTGTTAGTCAGATTTTTATTTCAAGGTGATTCCAATATTTTTCTTGACAAATGAAGCAGAAATGTCAGCTCTCTAGAATTGTTCATCTAAAGGAAAATGATTAAAGATCTGCTAGTTTTGATTAACTTCAAACTATCATAACTTGATAAATACTAGGAAAGGACAGTTACATCTTTTCTGAAATCCTGAAACTGTCTTCCTTCAAACAAAGTATATCTCATACCACTTGGGAAATGTTCCGAAAATATCAAATCTCTACTTCCATTTGAAAATTAAATAACAAAATAATTGCTGCCTCCCTTCCGAGTGACCTCAAATTCAGATTTGATCGCGAATTAAGCTGCAGGATTAATTATTACAGGACATGATAGTGTTTTCTATCTGGCATGTTAAGGTGATGGATTTCCAAGAATCGGAATGCTTGCTATCTGCACTACTTGAAAAAGTTGTGCTAACGGAATAACGCTAAAATCAGAAAAAGTGGAAAACACTTCCATTCGATCAATAAGTATCCTAAGTATCTTCAAGTACAAAACTGAAGAGGGTCATGCTCAGATTTCTCGTATTGTTCAAACATATCTTATTGCCCAGTCAGCGGGGCTTGGAATAGGCCGAGATCTTCCCCCCGCAGCGAGGTAATCCCTTAAAATAGGGGTTATTTAACAATTAGATGCTAACAAGTTCAACGATAAAAGACTACGATTGATCTATACCTGAACCAAGTAAATGTACAAAAACATCAATATAAATAACCAATATTTACCTATCCCTGAGCCAGGAAAGCGCCTACAGACTCGTATATAAAAAACAATATTTACTTATCCCTCAACCAGGTAAACGCTTACAGAAGACAATATAAACGGTGAATATTTACCAATCACTGATCCAAGTAAATACTCAAATATAAACGAGCAATATTCCACGAACGGGTAAATACTTACAGATTTAAATTAAAACGACAATTATTTACCTATTCCTAAATCAAGTGAATTCTTCCAGACTCTAATATAAATAACAAATACTTACCTATTGTAATGACAAATATACGCAGGTGTATGCTTTAAGAAAGCTTTATTCAGCTGAGAATACAAGGTTCGCTTATAGTGTCCTTTTATAGTCCCAGTAAACATAAATAGCTTTCTCTCAAAGAGGAGAGTAACAAAACAATGGGAGACCACTCTTGATTATTCATAACACCTATTTTTTAATCATTTAACCCCAAGCAAAGCAATCGTGCCGCTAAGACGCAAAGGGTAACTGAGTGGTAAAGAATATGAGAGAAAAAACATTATTAATGAAAGAAAACAATACAAGGACAGGAATTAAGAAAAGAGAAGATAAAGTTTGACATTGAATATAAATTGTTGAAGCTCAGAGTTGACTGGAAAGCAAGAGGCCGGAAGAAAGTTCCACAGGTGAGAAGTCCAAGAGAGACAAAAACCATTAGCATAGAAATTATGGTTACATCTCACCATTTCAACTATAAACTGATGAGAACCAGCAGCCAAACTAGTACTGCGCTTAAATTCGTAAAGTCGATGTAGCAAAGAGGAAATGCTTACAGAGTTAAATATAAGTAATAAATTATTTACTTTTACCTGAACTAAGTAACTGCTTAGAGACTAAAATAATAAACAATAAATATATACCTATTTTAGAACTAATTAAATACTTAACGGTTTAAATGTAAACAATATTTACCTATCCCTGAATAAAGTAAATAGACACTATTAGTAAACAATCGATATTAACCTATCCCCTAACCAAGTAAATGCATTTAATCTAAAATAATAAACAATCAATATTTACCTATCTCCGAACCAATATAAAAAGACTGATTTCATTAGTAAATAACCCAGCATTGGTTAACATGATGTAAAATAAACCACCCCACACTATGCATATCCTAGTTGCATATGGATAAACGATAATCAGACAATGAATGTTATAGCTAGTCGAAGAACCCGTCTGTTTCTTAAGGAGTTAGTTAATTTCGAAACTAACGATCGAAGATTATGTTCATCAGTTTGTGATCTAATCTAAGTACTGAGATACCCTAAGGCTTAAAATTCTCTCAGTATCATTGCGCGCTATCGTAATTATTGTTCATGATCCTCAGATGGGAAGCACATCCTCTTTGCAGGATAAAGCCCAGGTTTCTTATCTGCGATTCGTTTCTCGTCTAAAAAGAAGCTCTTCGGCGTAATTCACACACTCACCTTTCAAGAAATAAAATAACTCTTCTGTGAAATATTATTTCATGGTTTAGAAAACTTAAGAATTAACTCTTCAGTCAAATGTCTTATAGTAATAAAGAAATAAAAGCTTTTCGGTTTCACACCAAGCATAAATTCTTCTTAAACAGACGAACCTGGACGATTATGATTTTGAAGAAACAAGGCTGTTACAGGTGAATAAAAATCCATCCAGAACATTCTTATTTCAACCAGCTTTTTTATTAGATATTAGGGAAATTCCTTCTGACTCTTTAATTTAGGCTGCAGTTTCTAAGTTTTCAAAGTCATTCATTATTAGAAAATTATCTAATTTATAAAATTACAAAAGAAAACTTCCCGTTACTACTTTTATTCCACCCATCCAGTCTATTTGAAACTTAAATTTACCTGTCTATATTTCTGAGATGAGATATTATGTACACTGACACATGACATAGTGGATAAAGGCGTTGGTGAGATCCAGTGACAGAACCCAAAGAGTGTGAGTTCAATACCTGGTTAAGGCAGTGGAGAACTTGGAGAGGGGAATTAACAGGAGATAACTGATAACTAACATCCATTAAACATGGCACGTGGAACTAGAACAGTCTACCCCAGTGAGCGAAATAAAAGGCTCAGTTCGATATTCCAGCCAGCTGAAGAAGGCCGGAGCGTACAACGGTCGAAACATTGTAATAAGTATGGCAACAAAGATGAGAACAATAGTCCGAATAATGTAAATAGTGTTCAAATTTACCTATTTATGATAGACTATCAGCGTTTTTTAAAATTTAACCCCTCATGAACCAATTTGGTTTTCGTTCTGGTAAGGAATGTTATGATGGCATATGTCACAAGATAACTCCAGAAAATTATATACCTCTCTAATAAGAAATGTTATACCCGCTATGACGACATCACAGCAGTATATGACCATATCAATAGAGAATTCCCCTTCTCATGCATTAGAAACTGGCTTCTAAGCTCCGAATCCTCCTAATGCATAGTTCTAATATAGGAACTTTATCTGTCCACAAAATCTTACACATCTGGCGAGGACCCAGTATGAAAACATTTCAAACCTCATCAGGAGTATGACAAAGAGGAAACGTGAACCCCATTCTATTTGATATTTTTACTAGACTATGTTCTGTGCATCTACAAACACAGATGCGAAGAGATGGCCACTAATAATTTAATCATTCCATAACACATCCCAAACAAATCTACCAGTAGAAGACAACGGTCCTGCTTTAACTCCCGAAGCCAATGTACTGATGACAAGGCGAGTGGCTATACTGACCTCATAGGCACACATATTTGGATAAAAGTTTAAATAAAAAAAAACTGAATCCTATATTAAGTTTTCCAAGATATAGGACTCAAAATAAACAGAATCTATATGCATTTGGGATAAAAGCAGAGATGACACCTATCATGAATACATCTTAAAAATAATGATGTTGATTTAGTAACTGCTAAACACTTCAATTAATTCTGTATATTGATCAGTTAAAACAAATCTAGTAAAATAGAAAAGGAAATTCGAAAATAAAAATGTCTGTGCTAGAGGTAATATCCCCCAACACCACAAATTGCTACAAAACTAAAACATTATCTTAAAATCTCGAATCATGTTTTAAAATAATCTCATTAGAGGCATTAATATGGATGCCAGGCATGGCGCAAAACCCGTTCAGAATTATCTACACTGTTTGCTGCATACAACCACTTTCTTACGATCAATGGTTAAAATGGATTTGAATGCGAATCCTATATATATTGGTGAAGACAAAAGTTCTTCGAATCTTATGGACTGGCGCTACAGAATCAAAAACAAAGAACTGTACCAAATAACAGAAACCATATCACTTGCGACAGCATCATAAACTAAAATGGATAGGACATGTAAATCAAAGAGGAAGTCAAGACGTAATTATCATATTGACATTCCAGACTAATTTAAATAAAAGGTTAGGAAGGAAAATCCATCAATACGGTAAAGAGCAAGAACAGCTAATTAAATATTTTCATGAAAAGACTATTTTAAGAGAAAAATTTTATAAATTTCAACAGTCAGTAATACAAGCTGATCAGTTAATAAATGCCGAATGAGCCCTAAGGAAGCGGTTAACGTTACTATTACCATAGCAAATGGTAGCAAGTGAGGATTGAACCTACTACTTGTTGGCCATTGCATCACAATCAGGCACCTTAACTTTAAGTACACACTTGTGTCCAAAAAACATACACTATATGCGCCTTATAGCGTTAAGAAATAGTGAGAACAATTGACCATTATTATTGTATATAAATTCGTTTCTCTCTAGGTACCCACATACAAGCAGCCTTATACCAATGCTAAATAATAAATAATTGCTCTCTTTTCATATCCTACTTTCGAATGAAAGTGTCAGCACAACTTAGAAAAGATTGGAAAATTGTTTTTATTGGCGACATTATTGCAACAAAATGGTCTGAAATGTAAAAGAAAAAACTATTCAACTCTACTTCGTCGATTCTAGTTGGTTGATAGATGGATTTTGTTACCGTCTATCTTATATGCATATCAGATTTATTTTTTTTTTTTTGTACGATGTCTCCTCAGGATGTGGGCGGTCATTCTCCACAACATCCTAGATTTCGTTACTCGCTGTTCTCGTCTGTTTTTGTTCTCTTTCTGCTCTACATTCACTCAAACTCGTTAACGTACTTGCTGTTTCCCTCTGCTTAGGTTTCTTTCAGTATTCCCTGCGTGCGTTAAATTCTCCAGGTCCTCTTTTCTCATTATGCAATCCCATAAATTTCAACTGTCTCTTATTGTTTGTATGTCCACTTGTAGTTCCTATCTTGCTTTAAAATATTTTTTCATGTAATATTAAAATTTACAATTTTGACGATGTAATATTTTAATGTTGCTTGCTTTGTTTCTTAATCATTTGTTTTTCTGTACTGTATATTCAAACTCAAACTCATCACACGAGTCGTTTTTCACATAGCATAACGCAAAATTGAATATAGTAACTTTCTATCCGAATTAAGACCTACTGCTTCTAACATTGTTTTCTCTTTGCTGTATTTATTCAGAATATGCGCGGTCATGGTTTTCCCGCATGTTCCTGACTTTTGCCTCACTTAGTAATCTTTGGACTTTAACATCCTTCTTTGTCATTGTTCCTTCATTTATTCACACAAACCCGTTAAACAGGTTAATTTTTCACTCTACTTTTCCTATCTTTATGATATAATGGAATATGCATACACCTGTGTTCCCCCTCACTGAAATATGATTGGCTGGTGTCCGTCATAAATACCGACGGACGTGTAGGTACGACAGAGTAAGTGCCTTAAGTCTGGGAGCTAAGTCTATAACGACGCCCATTGGACTACGTCATTGATCTACACTTCTTACCAGCGACTACGGCGTGTACCAGTCGATTACTGCTACCGTATTCTACTTGGTTATAGTAGCCAAAATCACTTAGCTACTTCGTTCAAATATATCACTTTCCGGGACATATTACTTTAGAATGCCATAGGGGTGTCAATTTCTTATGTTTCTTAGTTCTTTCCACCTCCCTCTATCCCTTGCAGCTCTCAACAAGTTCCTTCCCTCTGCCACCTCCCCTAGACTACGTTCTGTCATCCACTTGCTTAAGGCCGCTAGGTATGTCACGCGTTGTTTTCCCTTGTCTCTCTTTCTCTTTATTCGATCCTTGAATATCAGATTCTCCAGGCGCTACTTCCTCATTATGTGTCCCAGGAACTTCAGCTTCCTCTTCCTGATGTTAAGTATAAGCCTATTTTGCATCCTCTCTAAGACCTCATCGTTGCTTACACGCTCGGTCCATGACATCCATAGCATCCTTCTGTAAAACCACATCTCCGTTGCCTCGAGACTCTTCTTCATGTTTGAGAAAATCTTCCAGAATTCACTGCCGTAAAGAAGGACAAATGTCACGTCCCAGCTCAGTATTCTTTTCTTTGTTACCAAAGAAATCCTCCTGCCTCGCAATACTCTTTCCAGCTTTTGGAATGTGTCCTTGGCCATCTTAATATATCTACGGCTGTTTCTTATTATATTGTTAAATTATTGGAAGGCACATTTGTCTTTAGGCGACACATTTTCCATCCTCTATTAAAATAGTTCTCAGATATTTAAGCTTTTGTACTTGCTTGATTTTGACATATCCAATTCGGAGCCCATATCTTGGCCTTTTTCTCTTGCTGACAAACATATTTTCTAACATTGTCTGAAATGTCAAAAAATTAGATTAACGATACAAAATCACATCCAAATGACGCCGTTATCTTTTTTCTCTCTTATAACCCACCCACCCTCTCTCTCTCTCTCTCTCTCTCTCTCTCTCTCTCTCCTTGCCATTTTTTCTTTCTCTCCCACTCTTTTTTTAGTAATTTTCAATTAGCGTGAAATGACTCAAAAGCCACAATTTCCAATTATCTTTATTCATGTATAGTAATGAAAGCAATAAGAAATATTGATATTGTTCACAGAAATAATTTATTTCAGGAACGGCTTTTTAACGATACTATGTTAGTAGCGTCTCTCTTACAAGTGCTCACAGATTTTTGTAACAGTATAAAACACAATTTCTGTCTCCCTCAAATTCTAAATTACCTTAAACTTTAATCCTTTCTTAGTTTTAATAAACAAAGATGATTTCAAAACGTACTAATAACGTGTTATTTATTTTAGAAGCCACAGCGCAATACTAAAATATTAGTAATGTATAGTAAGGAAACTTATACCTAACACCTGGAAGAGACAGTTGAAATTTCTAGACCACATAATGAGGAAGGAGGGTTTCGAAAATCTGATACTCACAGGACAGATAAGAAAGCAAGAGGAAAAGAGGAACATGGCACGTGTCATACTTCTTGAGCTTAAGTAAATGGATTGCGTAACAGGGTTTAGGAGAAATAACAAAAAGAAAAATTATAAAATAAACAAATGACAGGTAATTGTGGAGAGTCGTGATCGCATTCGTGTTCATACGTCAGGACACAAGAAAATCACTAATAACCGTCCTATGCTAAGCATAAATAATAGAAGTACGATATAACACCAGTAATCCGTATACGATAATTATATTTGCACCGTGAATATTATTATTAATATTCTAACAAGATATTTTGAAAAAAATACATTCAGCGAAGATCCGTATCCTGTACGATACCGGATTATGAGATTCGAGTTTAATTCCTTTAAGGAAGTGGACATAGATTTGTATAACAGACGTAATCACATTTATTAACCGAACAAATCCTGACATTTCTCGAGCTTGAAGAATGAACATAGTCCCATCTTTCATAATTTTACTTTTTTATTTAATGCATTCATTATATTTCTTTCGCCTTTTATAACTACTCGGCTCTATACTTATATGTAATTAGTGTGTTATAAATATGAGTGTAGCTATAATTTTGGGGAGTTTTGAAAATAGCATGATTTATTTTTGCTGCTTATATGAGAATACATTGATAGGACTAGCACTAATATTTGGGCAATGTGATCTTGCTTTTAAAAGAAAGAAAGACAGAAAGACAGAAAGAATGAAAGAATGGAATATTAAAAAAAGAATGGAAGGATAAGAAAGAAAGAATGAGTGAATGAAACAGTAAGAAAGAAAAAGTGATACAGTAAGAAAGAAAATAAAAAAGAGACAGAAAGAAAGAAAGAAAGAAAGAAAGAAAGAAAGAAAGAAAGAAAGAAAGAACGAGGGCAGGGTTAATAAGAAAGAAAGATAAATGAATGAAACAGTAAGAAAGAAAAAAGCATGACAAAGAAAGAAGGGATGTAATATTCCAAATGAAAAATGAATGCATTAAATATTATCAGGGAAAGAAAGAAAGAAAGAAAGAAAGAAAGAAAGAAAGAGAGAAAGAAAGAAAGAAAGAAAGAAAGAAAGAAAGAAAGAAAGAAAGAAAGAAAGAAAGAGAGAAAGAAAGAAAGAAAGAAAACAAGCAAATAAGAATAGAGGCTTAAGAAAGAAAAAAGAAGGAAAGAAAGAATGATTGAATGAAACAGTAAGAAAGAAAGAAAAATAAAAAGCGTGAGAAAGAAAGAAAAATGAACTAAAGAATGAAAAACGAAAAATGAATTAATTATCAAAAAAAGAAAGAATTAATGGTTAAGAAATAAAGAAAAAATTAGTGAGGTGGAACAGTAAGAAGTAGATAAAAACGAAAAGTAAAAAAGAAAGATAAAAACGCTAGAAATAAAAAGAAAGAAAGAATAAATAGAAGCTTAAGAAAGAAAGAATGAATGGCCGAAACAATTAAGAAAGAAAAAGCGTGAGAAAGAAAGAAAGAAAAGAAAAAGAATAATTGAATGAAATAAAAAGAAAGAAAGAAAAGAGTAAAAAAGAAACAAACAAACAAAGAAAAAAAGAAAAAAGAAAGAGTAAGAAACAATGAAAAAGAAAAAAAGCGTCAGAAAGAAAGAATGAACGAAAGAAAATGAAACAAACAAATGAACAAAGGAATGATAAATGAATAAAGTAAGGATAAAATCAAAATAAATAGAATGTTGCGAATAGAAAATAAAAAGAATAAAAATTACGGAAGATGAAAGGGGAAATAAAACAAAAACATTTAGACACTTTTTCACCATTTCTAGTGGAAATCGTAATAACGATAACATTTTCGCTTCAGTCGTTCTTTTATTATACAGACAACTGCTTGCAGCTCTACAATTATTATGATTATATTAATGTCCACGATCAACTGTTAAAAAAAACAAACACAGCATCTGAATCTTCAAATAACGAAGAGATGCAAACAAAATGTAAGACAATATCATCAATGCAATATAATGTCTCTAACTTAAAAAAAAGAACCTTAACAATTAATACAATAACCCGACTGACGTATACACAACATATCACTTTCATTATCCGGCTTGACGAACAGCATCAGACAGTAAATTGTTACTTGACTTTTGCGTGTCTGTGAAATTCAATCTTCTTGGCTTTAATTTTTATGATGGTGAGACCACTTTTCACGCTTCTCAAATACAACAGTTTGTTTGTTTGTATTGTCAATATGGTTATATCTATTCTTTATAGTTCTTTTTATCCATTTCATTCATCTTTTCGTTCGGTTATTCGTCTCATGCGTCAGAGCTTGATAAACTGATTGTCTCGAGTCAGTCCAATCGCTTTTTTCTCGATCCCTGCGTGATATCCCATGCGTTTTATTTACAGCGTCGTTGACCTTTTCTTGAAAGCCCAGGAGGTTTCTCGTATTTTCCTCTCGCTTTCAAACAACTGATGTACGAACGCAGCTTCGTATCACGACATTAAACGTGACTTCCACTTGGTAATATAGTACGTCTTTTTCGTCTTTCCACCTTCTATAAATGACCTTTACTGCACTCAACATTTACTTCATTATTAGCAGCAGCAGTGTCATCATCCACATCATCATTATTAATTATACATTTGCATCTTCACACCAGAGTTATTTGGTTGTTGTGGGCGAAGATCAAGTGGTAGCAAGACTCAAATCTTCATTCGTACACTCGTCGAATGTTACATAAACATCAGCTTGGTATTTTTTAAATTTTCCTCAGAATTACACACCTTCCAGCCTCGAGTGAAAACTCGTTAGCACGGCTTTCAACGCACCAATCTTGATTGAAGGCTCCTTAGAACGAACTTCAAATTACCAGTCACGCTTCAATCTCTTACCACGGCTCCCAACGCTGTAATATCGCTTCAAACTGTAGAAAAATCACGTGGTCGAGATAAACACTCAGTTGTGGAGCAAGCTAAGTGAATAATAATCCAACCTTTAGAAAGAGAGCTATTTATGGTGCAATGGAGCATCTCATTGTGCTAAAGTGGGATAGTCTGTTGCTTGGGCTGTGATTGGCTGCTGGTACCTGAGTGGAGGTATTTCTATATAAATACCAGCTAGATTCATCAGTTATTTTGCAGGGTTTGTATTAAGTTACAACCTGCTTTATTTTTGTCTGCTAGCTGGACGCTAGCTGGGACCTTTACGCCGGTAAGTGCTGTTTATTATTGTTAGCCTACACAAACCCTTTGTCACGTATCCCAACTCATTAATCTCACCTCAGTCTCTTTATCACGCATCACAACCTACCAGTCTTTACCGCGGCTCCCAGCGCATCGGTTTTCATTTAAACCTTTTACAAAGCTCCCTTCGAAGCGATCTCACTTTAGCCTCTAGCTTTCAACGCAGCAATTGTACTTTAAAACTCTTTAGCGAGTTTTTTCAAGGCTCTAATCTCTCCTCAAAGCTGTTAGCAATTCCTTCAACGTAGAACTCCTACCTTAATTATATTATTTAATATGGACTTCAATGTACCAATCTCCCGGCACCCAAAGCAACAATATTGGTTCAAACACTTTATCACGGCTACCAACTCTTAAATTTCACCTCAATCTCTTTATCACGCATCACAACCTATCAGTCTTGACTCAATTTCTTTATCGTGGCTCCCAGATCATTGGCTTTCATTTGAATCTCTTTTACACGACTCCCAATGCATTAGTTGTACTTCAAATCTCTTTAGCATGTTTCCTCAATGCCTTAATCAAGGCTCAAAGCTTCTAGCACTACCTTTAAAGTACCACTCCTAACTTAAAGCTACTTATTATGGCCTTCAACGCACAAATCTCGCCTCAAAGCTATTTATCCTGGCCTTCATCAGATCAGTTTTGCTTTAAAGCCTTTTAGCCAGGCCTTCAACGAACCAAACTCATGTTTAATCTCTTTATCATAACCCTCATCACACGAAACTTTGTAGATACGGCTCTGCAACGAAATCGGGAAGTGACTTTAGAAAAAATGTTAATATCAACAGATCTCAAGCTTTTTTATTCCTTTTCTTTAAACAGTAAATTATGCAGCACTTATTTCGATCAACCTCATTACTTAGAACGATTACTTCGCTACTTAAGTAAATATCTTAACTGACAGTAATATAAATGAGAGATTGCTATAAAAAGCACTATTTGTTATTTACGGGTAATCTATTTAAATAATGCACTTACTTCATCTAATAAAAATGAAGGTGAAAATAAATACTATTCAAAGATTATAACTGCTGGCAACGCTTTATACAATGAAAGTAAATACTAGTAAAAAAAATTAACAATAATAGTTGACAATGATTCATCTAATAAAAACGAAGATGAAAATAAATATTATTAAACCACTGCAGAAGTTTGTGTCTGCTTATTTTTTTTTAAATATCTCAAAAAATATTAGTCAAGTACATGGTCTTTATTGTTTTAATCTATTGTCTCCCATCGTTCTACAAACTTGTCGATGCCATTTTCGTAGAAACTTCGTGTTTTTTGGTGCAAGAAAATTGAGAGTAGTATTCAACTGACTATACAGAGTAAAATACTTAGCCATTTAATTTGTTCTTTAGGGAATGAAACAAAAGAAAATTCGAAGGAACCAAATTAACAGAATACGGTGGGTACTGGAGTATTTCCTATTTCAAATCTTTATACTTTTGCAAGATTTGTTTTGCAACATGTGATCTTACGTTGTCGTTGTGGGAAATATTACCTTTTCGATTTGCAAAACATCGACCGTTTTTCTTGAATAACCACATTGAGATTGTTAAGCTTCTTGTAATGCTTCTTTGAAGTTATTGCTTCCTCAGCTGGAAGAAGGTCAAAGCGAATTATCCCCCTGCAATCGCTACAAATGGACAACTTCATTGAACGCAAGCCCGTTTAGCCAGGGTTTCTGAATATTAGAAAGCTTGTTTCCATCTCGGTTTGGGTCGAACGTTATCACAAATGGTTCATTTTTCATCGGCTATGAAAATTCTCTCCAAGAACGGCATTCTTTCGTGCCGTAAAAGTAACGAAATCGCTATAATCGTCAGAAAACGTCGCACCCAATTGTCGAGATTGGAAACGAGTCCAAGTCTCTTTAAATAGCGAAAGACAGTGAAATATCGATTATTTCAAACTCTTAGCAATCTCTTCCGTCAGAATCTTTTGTTTGTTATCCACGATAACAAGCACAACGTCCTCATCGACGTCGGCAGCTCGGACGGAGCGTGTCTGATCGTTTAGGTTAAAATCACTCTGACGAAATCCGCCACAATTCAAAAAAATTTCCAGGTGTTTTTGTCGTAGTTCCGATACTTACTCCTTTATGAAATTCATAGAGTTTAATATTGCGAAAGTATAACGTATCTTCGTCCATTGTTAAGGCCTTCATTTGGGGACAAAATGTCAACATTCAACAAAGTCTAAGTCGCAACTGAACAATGCAAGATTTCAATCTCGAACACACCAGAAATCGGCACCAAAATAAACACCAGTGACAAATGCAGTCATTTGATAATAACAATGAAAATCGGGCATGAATTTTTGCAATGATCCGATAATTTACACTGAAATTGAAAATTAATAATAAATACTGCATGACATTTAAAAAAAAAAAACGTATTGTCAGAAGACACTCGGAAATATGTTTCCACAAACTTGATAAGAAACAATAGATAGATAGATAGATAGATAGATAGATAGATAGATAGATATCGACAAATTATGTCTACCCAATTTTTTATAAACTTTCTCAAATTCCGGATTAGCTGTTTAATATAATCTATAAATTTACCAAAGACAATTTTTTTTAATTTTTTTTGTTTCCTTCTTCGAGTACTTTCGATTTGTTTTCAAGGATTTCATTTTTACGTGTTTATGTAAATATTTTTGGCTATTTCAAAAAAGTTAGTAAAACTTTGGATAGATGATATTTTCCATACAAACAAGGTTGATATATATATATATATATATATATATATATATATATATATATATATATATATATAGTTTTAAGGTATGCTCTAATGATGGGGTAAAGTGCTCAATACCAGAGATAGAGCGTATGTAAATATAAAAAGTCAACATTAAAGTCAACACGACAGACTGTTTCATGCTAAACACAATCAACATTGCGTCTGTCGCCTCCGATTGTTGACTTCAATGTTCACTTTGTGTTTATATATATATATATATATATATATATATGTATATGATAAACCCTAGAGTTAAACAAGACTCTGTAAATAGGTACTATAATAGTTAATTATAATCGATTAATAGACCCATTCACTGATATTACTATAATGCTAATGTGGTCTATACAACAGATGCCCATGAATCCACAATATTTTCATATTACAAATATAAACTACTTAATGAATATAGTGCCTTTACTTGTTTTAATTATTGCATTACTGTATTAAATCACGTGTTTATATATTAGTTCCTGCTCATAAATAATCGGATATTTCAAAACTAATATTAAAATAGAATAAAATTTTAAAGTTTAAGAATTTCATGTACTCCATCAAAAGATTCAGAACGATTTTAGTGAACGCATGAGTCATGTCCTTAAATAGTTTTGTCAGATCTCGACTTTCATATTACCATTACATTGCGCGAAAACTGGTCAGAAATATCTTAACTCTCAGCAGTATACAATCGCTTCCTAATATTAATGGTGAAAAAAGGCTTTGATCGAGTAAAGCCTAAAGGTCTTTACAAAGGTCATTCTTCATTGAACGCTGTAGATTGGCGCTACAGAATCACAAAGCACTGTACCAAATAACAGAACCCACATTCTTTGAGGACTAACAATTGCAGCAAATACTAAAATGGATATCAAAATAATGACATTATCCAGAAGTTAACATTCCACATCAAAAAAATTTGGAAGGAAATGCCATCAATAATGAAAAGTGTGATAACTGGACTTCAGAAACGACTTTTTCTAAAACTTTCTTTCAAGAGAAAGATTTTATAAATTTCAACAGAAAGTATTACTGGCTGCTTGGTCAATGGGTGCCAAACGTTTCCTTCTAGGGAAACAGCTAATATTTTTATTAACATTACCATTTGCTACTTCTTTATGAAGTTGAAATACAAAAGCACATCGAAACAAATTTGTCACGAAATAATTATACTTATATACTATAACTCGGCAAGTATTCTAGGAAGACTTCAACACAATCCACACCTATAAAAGTACTGTGGTAGTAAATCTATATTATTTCGTTTTTATTGACATTCTAGGATACAATCTTCAACAGTCTTTATCAAACTCTTTTTCTTCAAAAGAAATAAAGGTAAAATTATACTCCGCTTCCTAGACTTATTGATAGATAGTAAAGATTCAACTCTTGAGACAGTGGACAAGAGAAGATAGGGGAATCGTATCGATCAAACTACACTAATCTACATAATAATTTTGCCTCAGTCGATCCGTTCGATGGCTGTCATCGGCAGGTGATAAAATGTCTATACTTTCTTATTAAGGGCCTATTTTGTTTGTTGCTATTCACGGTCAGCAGATTTGTCCTGCCATTTATTTACTACTAAAAGAAATTCTCCGAAGCCATCATGGAAAGCAAGAGAGCTCGATTCCAAGCAAGAACGAAATTCAGAGAGAGAGAGAGAGAAAGAGTTATGGAATAATAAGAACTGAATAACCAGGGAGAAATTTAATAGTTAAAACAATAATGAAAATAAAAACAGTACAAATCAAAAGAAACCTACAGAAAATTAATAAGCAAATAGTGCGCTGTTCGTTACCAGGTGACTATCTATTCCCTGTTGCAGAAGCCTGCACAGGCACATGTATATTTCTTAGAAAACCAAAAACAAACAACCCTTGGTTTATACTAAAATTATGCCTTAGATATATTTCCTGGGAGAAACCGCATAATCTGACGTGATCAATAGTTTTCAATGAGTCCAGTACTTTCAAACACTCGGTTGCGATAGCATCTGACTATGTGCTAACACAACCATCGACGGATTCTGAATATATCGAATATGGTGATAATCAGTACTGGGTTTCATGGTGGAAATGCTAACGTTCTAAACCCTTGACCACATAGAAAATTAGGCAACCAAAAACATAGCAAACTTTTTAAACAATAAAAGCAGCAGGTGGTGACGAAGTTCAAAACGTAGACATTGGAATGTTAATGGCGTTTCCAAGCAGGAAACATTCAGCATTTATTGGCAATTTATAGCTACTTTCTGCAGAAATTTATAAAATCCGCTAGCTATTAGCTCTCTTTCTGGTAATGATAGCAGTTTCCTTCCTAAGCTTTTGAGTAAGGTTGTGTGAAAAGTCAACATATTGATCATATCATTATTTTCCCTTCTAACTACATATGCTACTCTGTTTAGTTGTTGTTGCAGTTGGAAGGCTTCAACTGTTTTTGTTAAAACTCTTTGTGATTGTGTATCGTTAGTCTAATGGAAAAAATGAAAAGAAGAAAAGGAAAGAAAGAGCGAAAAATAAAAACGAATTGGAATGAAAAATTAGAAAGAAAACAACAAAGAAAATGTTAAAAGCAAAAAAGATAACAGAAATGAATAAGAACAAAAACTTCAAACATTTTAAAAACAGAATTGTAAGATAGATAGATAGATAGATAGATAGATAGATAGATATATATATAGATAGATAGATAGATAGATAGATAGATAGATATCACGGAATATGCATAACCCCATATGAATTTAAAATTTGAAAGTCAAAGAACAATGAATCCGGTAAAGTTACGGTAAATAAATATTCTTAAATACTTTTCCCCACACACAGATATATATATATATATATATATATATATATATATATATATATATATATATATATATATATATATATATATATATATATATACTACGAATCAAGCTAGTAGCTTGGTAGTGAAATTTAGTTTTCGGTTTTTCTGTGAAGTAATTTGATAAAACATTCCCCAGTTGTTTTACAGAATATGACAACACCATTGTTGGGTTTTCATTATTTTGTGTAACGTCACTTATTTTTATTTCAGATTTGACAGTTTTGGGGTGAACCAAGCTAATAACGTGTCTCCTCTCTAAGAACAATGACCCGTGGTAAAGGCCTAAAGGAAAGTGATAAAGACACCTCTCTTGATGTCATTGCGGAGAACTTAGGTTGTCATGTGGAAACGGTTAGACGATTCCTGGGGTATCCTTCGCCAAGAAAGAAAAGATCCAGAAAACCGAGAAATCCTAAATTTCACTACCAAACTATTAGCGTGGCCTGGTGTTTGTGCGAGTATATATATGTGGGGCCTATGATTATGACTACTTACGTATTCAAGGAATATTATCCGAAAGTCACGTTGAAAACTCAAACAAGCAAAGCCATTTTCGCCGCCCCTGGGCTTCTTGTAACGAAAACCACCAGGAATCGCATTCTTTGAAACATGGCCTCTGTGCCAGCTCAATTGAAACTGCCTTCTTTAATGGACCGTCACAAGAATTTGAGATTTCAATGGTCTCGGCAGTACATGATATGAGTTGAACATGAGTTGTGCTCTGTTTACCAGCGAGACCAGGGCGACTCTTGTCAGACATGACGGTTGGGCAAATGGTTGTGTCTGTTTCAGAGATGTGCGTCACCAACATTTACAACGTTAACAACAGGGTGGAGGAGTCATTTTGTAGGCTTGTATCATTGGAGACACTTTTTGGACCAGTCATGGTACCTGATGTCCTCAAAGTGGTCGCAGCTGCGTATTGCAATCTTCTAAAGAGGTCTTAGATCCATGGCTAGATCTCACATTGCCAAGGCCACCCAAGCATTTCTAAGTTCTTACGGCATACAATGTGTGTCCGCCTGCCTCTCCGGATCTTAACCGTATCGAAAATCTGTTGTCCATCATTAACAAGATGTTCATGCCGATGGACGCCAATTTACGTCGAGAGATATCTTATGGGCGACCATCAAAGCTACAGAAGAGGTAGTCAAACCTGCTACGATAAAAATTTGACAGATATCTTGGCTAATAGGGTTTTTGAAGTTATCCGTTGAAATGGCGCTCATGTGGCCAAATTATTAATTATATCAATAAATTATGTAATATTATTATGGTTTTTCGTTAAATTTGGGACTCAAGGTATGCTTAATATGTATCGTCATCTTTTATTTTCTCCGAAAAAATGTGTACATGGGCTATTTTCATTCAAACGTTATCGGTGTGTTTTATCCAAAAACTGTCGAATCTGAAATAAAAAAAATATAGGACGTTACGAAAATCTAACAACGGCGTTGCTATATTGGGCAAATAAGCTGAGGAAATATGTATCAAAATCAATTCACAGAAAACCGAGAAA
Source organism: Acanthosepion pharaonis (assembly GCA_903632075.3). Taxonomy (NCBI): domain Eukaryota; kingdom Metazoa; phylum Mollusca; class Cephalopoda; order Sepiida; family Sepiidae; genus Acanthosepion; species Acanthosepion pharaonis. Next base: position 1,593,614 of record CAHIKZ030004174.1, on the reverse strand, counting down.
TCCTAAATTTCACTACCAAACTATTAGCGTGGCCTGGTGTTTGTGCAGTATATATATATATATATATATATATATATATATATATATATATATATATATATATATATATATATATATATGATAAATATTTATATATATATATGATAAAATATATTTTAAGGTATGCAATATTTATGCGTCAAATTGCTGACTATCAGGGATACGTCTTATGTAAATATAAAAGTGGACATTGAATTCAATACTCAAATATGACAGTCTGCTTAATGCTAAACGCAATCCTTAGGACATCACTTTTATACATACATACATATATATATATATATATATATATATATTGGAATAATGTTTTGATACCATTGAATAAATATATCGATTTAAAGAAAATGAATTTCTTTTGTATGATCATTTTTTTTTTTTGGACCTTTTTCGGCCAACGCTTCATCAAGGTTTTTCGTTGTAAATGATTTTAAACAAACAATAAACAATGAAAATGAGAAGAACGCTAAAATGGTATGGATTTGGAACGTCTAAAATCTTAACCACGATTAAAATAAATGCGTAAATGAAAAATGAACCAACCTGACCAGTAAAATAGGAAAATAAGTTGCTCATATATCAAAAAATAAATTTAACGATCGTGAAAAATTCTCCTTTTTTTTAGAAAGCGATGGTTTAAATAATTTGAGGCAGATGGCCTCCAAAACAGACAGATGATATTTGGACCTGCCTACGCATATAATATATATATTTTCCTATTTTACTGCTCAGGTTGGTTCATTTATTATTTACGCATTTATTTTAATCGTAAATTTATTTTAATTTTACGTATATATATCTTCGTAAGATTTTAGACGTGTTCCAACCATACCATTTTAGCGTTCTTCTCATTTTCATTGTTTATTGTTTGTTTAAAATCATTTGCCAACGAAAGACCCTGATGAAGCGTTGGCCGAAAGGTACCTAGGTCCTGCAAAAAAAAAAAAAAAAAAATGGTCATACAAAAGAAATTCCATTTCTTTAAATCGATATATATATATATATATATATATATTAGTATTATTCGTAGTAGTAGTAGTAGTAGAAGTAGCATAGTAGCATTTATTCGGAAATATGGAAAGTTCACAATAATTATCAAAGATCGACAAACCAGGACCCAGAAAACATTCTTATCTAGGTCGTAATAAGTGAATCACCATGAAACTTTCAATATACTAATGCAATAATTATTGCTCTAGATATCTCTTGATAACTTTATTGGCAATATATATATATATATATATATATATATACCGAGAACGATCGTGGGTATTCCACAACTTTTGATTTTGTCTCTTTATTAACCTTCTTGTTCCTTGTTATCTCAACCATTTACACACACTCACTATGTAGGTTATTCACTGTTTCCCTCTGTTCATTTGGGTTCTATGTCACAGGAGTGTCAGATTTTTTAAGCCTTCTTTCCTCATTATTTTCCTAGGACTTTCATTTGTCTCTTTCTGATTCGAAATACAAGTAACTAATTTGTTTACATATTCTTTAAAACTACCTCGTTACTTACAGACTCTACCTATGATTTTCTCACCAACATTCTTGAGAACCAAGTTTCTCTTTATCTCCTCATTATCTGTGAAGAAATTCTAAAGTATTCACTCGTATATAAACACATAAACATATATATATATATATATGTGTGTGTGTGTGTGTGTGTGTGTGTGTGTGTGTGTGTGTGTGTGTGTTTTTGTGTGTGTGTACACTGAAATCCACACCCAGCGGCGGCGGTATTTTTGAAATGGCCTGAAAAGTGTCCTTAAACATGGAACAGGCTCTCACCGCTGGGTGTCCACTTTTATATTTACATCCACTCTATTCCTGAAATTTAGCACTTTAACCCATAAATATAGCATACCTTAAAACTATATTTTTTTCATATATATATATATATATATATATATATATATATATATTAAGGTAAATTTTAAATGATTCGAAACATGAATATTATAAATTCCCATTTTAGCTTTTGCTTATTTTCAAAGACAGTCTTTTAAAAGAGAATACAGCACGGACAAAGCCTTACGATATTTTCGTCTGTCCAAAAAGTTCGACCATTCATTTGCACACTTGATTACTATTTCTTACAAACGACGTCTCGTAGCATTACATTTCGATTTGTAGAATTTTGTATCCGCTCTGGGCAAAGGTCCAAATATTTTACCATTTTCTTGCCAAATTTAAGAATAACCTCTTCCCGAATTCACAAATATAATGATATATTATCAAGTTGGTCGCGCCGGCGTGTGCATATGTTTAACTTTGTGTGCATCTCTGCAGTCTGAGATCAAGGCTTCTCTCTTTTTGTATGCAAGATGATTATTTCTATTGTTCTACTGTAAATACGGCTACAATGAATTCGTTTCCGAATAAGTTTGAATGTGTAAGAAGACTGAGAAAAGTGTATGTCATCATCCAGTGTCTCCGTTTTTCTTTTTATTCTATTGCTGACGGTAATGGTCAGATTAGCTGTTTCCATACAGGAAATATTCAGCCTTCATTAACAGACCAGTTAACGTGACTGTCGGTTGAAATTTATGAAACCTTTTTCTTAAAACAGATTTTCAAGAAAAGAGGATCGCATAGAGATAGCGCTACAGTTTATATTCTTATTTTGGTTCAGCTTTTATTTCTATTTTTTTGTATCATTACAGGCTAGATTAACCCGTGTAAAGTCACAAATAATTTTCCCAAATTAAAACATTTCAGTTTGCAGACATTACAACATGCCTTGATTGCTTAAACTTAGAGAAATAGATTGATTTAATACATTACTAACGTTATTATCGATAACAATAGCTTTGAAGATATTATTCTTGCCTTTTAAGACGAGGGTGATTATAGTTCTCCACAATTTCGTCTTTTTACTTCTCGAACCAACATTTGAATCATTACCAGTACAATGATAGTGCAGTGATACACACAATTTTAAACATATGCACACCCTGTCGCGACTATCTTGATTATATATCATTATTTTTCCGAATTCAGAAAGTGGTTATCCTTAAATTTGGAAACTCATAGCATACAAATTGTTTGCCCCTGTTTTCCTATGACATTTTCCAGGTTCTTTTCCCTCTATATATGTCACACATTGCTCAGTTTTCTCTTGCTGATTGAAAGTATCAATATTTTTGTAGTTTCTATTCTCTTTAAAACTTACTCGTTATATACTTATTCTATTTTATTCTCAGCATTCGCCAGTAGAACCAAGTCTCCTTCATTTCAAATCTCTTTGTTATATGTGAGGAAATTGTGCAGCATTCACTGCCATGTACAAGATTAGATATTGCATAGAAGTTCAGGACTATTGTCTTAATATCTAGAAACCTTTTCTCATCTCTTAGTTTTCTTTGCCTAGTTTCTGACAGACATCACTCGCTATTTCTATACATCTTCGGATATTTAGTGTAACACTTTCCGTTGCTTGTTGCTACACCAAATTTCAGATTGTTGAATTTATGTTTCTGGTTCGTTTTGACTTTGTTGTTGTAGCCTCAATATGTAAGTTACACCTTTGGGCTGTCACATTCGCTGACAAATACACCTTGCTATCTTGTAGTTGAATCTTTGTTATACTTTATCAAATAAGATATTGATGTCTTCATATAATTAAGTGGATATACAACGTTGTGTGTTTTTCGAAACAGTATATATAATATACAATACAGGCCGACATTTCGAACAGATCGAATAAGAATTAAAGACTGCATATTATCAAAACTAATTTGCCAGTTTATTTCGGGCGAGAGTGATTTTTAGCTTCTTATATCCAGCAAAGGCAACAACAAAAAAACGACAACAACAACAACAATAATAATAATAATAATAATAATAATAGAGTACTAAAGGCGTGTGCGTCTGGTACTAAATACTGAACTAAACTCAAAAAACCGAATATCAGCTATAAACACATTGGTTGTCCCTGTGGTGCAATACAGCTTTAATGTCCTTAACTGGACCATAGCTGAAATTGAGCAAATGGATGCCAAAACGAGAAAGCTTCTCACTTGCTATCGCATGCATCATCCCAAAGCTGATGTTGATCGTCTGTATGTCCCCAGATCCGAAGGAGGCAGAGGATTAGTTCAACTAGAACTGTCCTACAAAACTACAACAATTGGCCTCCAAAGATACTTGGAAACTACAGAAGACTGGATGATGGTATGCGTCAAGGAACATGAAAGTAGTAAGCATCTTTACTCCGTAATGAAAGAAGCCAACACATTCAAAATGGAGTTTCAAATGTGCGTAGAGATGCAACTACAGCACAATACACCGACTGAAACTGCAAAATACTTTAAAAAGACAGCAAAGACGAATGCAACCGACCAGATACAGAAGCGATGGCAAGATAAACCACTTCATGGCCAATACTCTGCCCGTACCAAACAAGCTGATGTAGACAAAACCCGTACCCATCAGTGGCTACGTAGTGCAGGGTTGAAAGCGGAAGCTGAAGGTTTTGTCCTTGCTGCGCAGGACCAATGCTTGCTAACTAGGAATTATCAAGCACATATACTAAAATATTGTGTCAGCCCAAAATGCAGATTCTGTGATAAATATCCAGAAACGATTGATCATCTTGTATCAGGCTGCACGATATTGGCACCCACTGAATATAAAACCCGACATGACAGAGTGGGCCAATATCTGCACTGGAAAATCTGCAACTTCTACGGGAAGGAAACTGAAAAAAACTGGTATGAACACCACCCAGACCCGGTTACGGAGATAGGACCTGTTACAATTCTATGGGATTACACAATACACACTGACATAACAATCAAGGCCAACCGCCCAGATATTGTTATTAAAGACCACAACACAAAAACAGTGCCTCCTTATTAATATGGCAGTCCCTGCTGACTGCAATGTATCTTTGAAGATATTCAAAAAACTGTCAAAATACAAGGACCTTGAAATAGAAATCTCGAAAATGTGGCATATGGTAACATCAACAATCCCTGTTGTAGTTGGAGCCCTAGGACTGGTTGGAAAAGATTGCAGTAGACTAATTGAAGGGATTCCTGGAAGTCCATTCCTAAAGGAGATACAAAAATTGTTCTGACAAGTACAGCCCACACTTTACGAAGGGCTTTATCTATGTAATTTTTTTTTTTTATATATCAGTGGAAAGTGTCATGATGCCATTTCTAAACTTAGCTCCCTGGGAGGGACCCGGAAAGAAATGTGTAAACGCCAGAAATCAAAGAAAATAAAAAATAATAATAATAGCCCATTAATACATAAATTGTCCTTAATATTTTAGCATATTTTGTCTAATCTACTTTGCTGGATAATGGTAACCTTAGGCTTTAGGCAGATTCTCTAAATTTTGGACACCATTTTCTAATGTTTGAATAGTTTTAGCATCCTAACGAGTAGGTGTTAATTATACAAAAAAGGTATAAAACTAACTATTAAATCTAAAGGATGTGCCCAATGTGTGTATATATATATATATATATATATATATATATATATATATATATATATATTTCGTTAAAACGACTGAAAAATTACTGCGATTAAGATATTTTATTTAATTTTTCTTGTGTTCGTACAAATGTTTTTTTTTGGTTGGGGGGGGGCATAAAGTGTGTAAATACTGTTCAAAATTTCTGCATTTCCGATCGCTTTGTGCCATAACTTTAGGTATTATCAAGGACGATTTCATTTTACTTTTCATTGAATATATGCCTCGTGTTATGTACGTATCTGGAGTTATAAAGATGATTTTACAAACACCTTCACCACATTGTGGCTGTGTTCATAGTTAATGTTATTGAGTGTTGGCTTTTTTCTTTTCATTGTTAGCTTTTCCATCATTATTTTATCTTTTTTTTTGCGCGCGCGCATGTAGATGAGGTTATTATGTTTGTATTTTCTACTAGTATCTTTCGAATGGTGTCTGGTAGATTTTTGTCGGTGTTCAAATGAGTTCTAACTATCCAGAGTTTCATTTCTACCAGTATACTGTTTATATCTATCTATATAAATAGATGGATAGTGGTAGAAAATTCTAGAATAACTTTTCTTGATTTTTTGCTCATGAAAAGTGATTGAATTAGTCTGTCTCTTCTAATATCTGACACATTCTTCTCTGCTTTTTTTTTTATTTTGATGTGTTTTGCTTTTTTCGGTTAGATAATGATTCACCAGTTGCAGTGATTTTGTAGGATTTTATTATACGATATCAGGCTACAAACTCGAACTAAAACTGACTACCAATATATTGGTGGAGACATGAAAAAATGGTACGTTTATCCATGTGTAAATTTAGGATAAGTTTTCTCTGTTTTCCTGTAACGCAGAATAACAATCAAATTTTTCCTTATAAGATATCAATCGTGTTAATGAGATCGAGTGAAAATATCGATGATAATAATAATAATAATAATAATAATAAAGATATGGTATCTACTTACTGAAATTAGTTGCTTCTTTTCTTATGTAATGGTTAGGTTTCTTACGCTATTATTCACCCAGTAAAAAAGCTCAAGAGCCACTCAAAGTAGATGGTTGCAGAATGGACTTGATTTATAAATATATTTGAAGATTGTAAGGATATGCAGGAGATAAAGTTTGATTCTGGACTTGAAGTGTTTGTACTGGTCGGGGAGCATCCTCTCGGGAGGTTGTTCTACAGAGAAGCAGCTCCTGGGGAAAAGGTATCGAAAGGGAAACTGCTTCTTACTACTTGAATGCAAAGAGAATGACGATGGTTCAGCCTGTGTATATGACATGGCGAGTATTACCTGTAAAAATCAAAATTCGTGAAACTGTGGAACGCCACTCGTCAGAACATGGAAACAGTGATAGTTTAGCGCTATTTTATCGATGTCGCGTATGTTTGAAAAGGCTTGTATGGTGAAAAATAATTCATCACTCACAAGGGTTCTTAAACGCTTTTGAACTCTGTCAATGCTGGAAAGAGAGACGTTGGCAGCCCCAGACAAGATATAGCAGCAATACTCCATTTTTTTTAATCTTATCTGATTTTCGTAATGATAGAGCATTGAAAAGGGAATCAGGCACTTTCTGAACCGGTATAAAGCACTGATTATTTTTCCAACCTCTTTAGCGTTGAATCGTATATATGAGTCCCTTTTGAACTCTGGAGCGAACTTGAAACCAGATAGACGTTCAAGGCAAGGTGCTTCTCTGAGTAAAACAATTTATTATGACTGGTGATAATTCAGTGTCTGAACTAGAAATTATCCCGAATTTATTCAAAAACACGTAGCAAGTAGTTGCAGCGTGTCCATTTTATCCCAGGCCCAAATCGATATATCTTTAATGAGATCCTGTGAGAACCGAGAGAAGATTACGACAGACGGAGATTGGACGCCATGCTCCCTTAGGACAGGGGTCGGCAACCTACGACATGCGTGCTACACTTGGCATACCAACCATTTTCCAATGGCACGCAGTCGCAAGTAATATCACGAAGTCCGAACCAATAACTACTACAACTCAAAAATATATTTAGCTATTTCAATTTTTATATATATACTAAAGTATATATACTATATATTTCTATATAAAATATATTGTAGAACAGGTATATAGACCTTGACTTGTATAAAAAACATTTATGCCGTTGGCACACTGAATGATTTTAAAAAACTAAATCTGCACATAGTTCGAAAAAGGTTGCCAACCCCTGCCCTAGGAGGTAGGCAACCCGCGGGGAATAATGGAACGAACAAGAGTTATTTTCAATGTGCAATATGGTGTCAACTGAGATTTCTCCAGTTCAGCCAAATGACCTAAAACGATGTGGCATTGATCACATATCCTCAGCAAAAAATAAAGTTTAATAAAAATAATAGACAACTTTTAGACAAATAAAGTTTTTGCTACATTGTTTTGACTCCTTCAAGCATCCTTACATTTAAATATAATGAAGAGACTTTATGTCGGAGAGGCAAGACCATCTGATGCTACATTTTAATCAGTCACCTTCTCCTGCAGATTGGGAGGCAATTTATTAATAATAATTACTTTGTATTGTTTTTCACTAGGTTAGCCTTATAGTCGATGTTGTCAGAGAATTACGAGCTTAAAAGTTTGAAACTTAATTCGTATTGATTTTATCACTCAGACTAACATAAAATCATGTTTATGGAGCTAAAAAATTGGAACAAGATAATTCCCTCTCAAAAGTGTGAGCATACAATGAGTATCGAGATGACTAGAGTGTTAATGGCCGATAAAATCAGTTTAATATCTGTCTATATTTCTGAGGTGGAGTATTGGAATTTTTTATATTATTTACACTGTTTAGACTGTTGTCCTCATTTTTATTCACGACTTATCAACAAGAAATGGTTATCGTAAGCAATACATTACAACGTAACATCTACCTTGGATACATGGCAGCAGCTCCGACAAACTGGAATGGAAGTGTACAAGAGGATAACAACACTCAGAAAACAGCTTCGTCTGCCAACCTTATGTGATGGGATTTTCGGGAAAGAAAAGATCTGTGGTTCATATAACATCAGAACGACCTTCAAAAGTCATTCGACACTTCGCAGACTCCTTTTCCGAGCAAGTCCTCCATAGAGGAGATCATGACAAAGACTGTGTGTATGCAATCCCGTGCAGCTGTGGTAAGCAAGTAAAGGAGAAGCAGGCTGCATTGTTACGGACAATCAAGAACATCCTGAAGCCGTAACACGAGGGGAAATAGAAAAAATCAAGCGTAGCTTACTACATATGGAGGGAAAAAGAAGATCACTGCCCTCTGCGGGACGAGGTTGAAAAATAATAGACAGAGAACATCACTAAAAAAAAAAAGTATGTAAACTTAAGGAATCAGCATATATGATAGGCCAAATGTTCTAAGCCGACCAAGCATAGAAATGAAGAAAATATGGGAACCAGTAATGCGGGATGCTAGAGAAACGCAATAATAATAATAAAAAATCCATTATGAGCTCTGGTGAAAAGAAAATACTGAAACATTAAGTTTATAAGTTATAAAAACTTCATATAATGATGTCCTTAAGACAAATGCCTAAAAACTACACACACACACACACACATATATATATATATATATATATATATATATATATATATATATATATATATATAAAGAAATATAGTCTTAAGGTGTGCTATATTTATGGAATAAAGTGCTCAATATCAGAGATAGAGCGTGTATAAATATAAAAAGTGAACATAATGTTACACAATTAGAGGCGACAGTCTGATTGCATATAGCAAACCAGACTGTCGCCTCTAAGTGTTGACTTTATGTTCACTTTATATATATATATATATATGTGTGTGTGTGTGTGTGTGTGTGTGTGTGTGTGTGTGTGTGTGTGTGTGTGTGTGTGTAGAAAGTGTATATAAATATAAATAAATATATATATGTATAATTATTTATATATTATATGCGCGGTACTTATTAGAAAGCGCTCAATCTGACGATCGCTAAAGCGTGAAACCCAGGGTCACAAACTCACATCCATCCAACCAAATATATATATATATATATATTATTGCCGCCTACTTGTTTTGCGATCACCGCCGTCTGATAGAGCCTGCTCGGCTACGTTTGTATTTTTCCAAATTCCTCGGAGTCCACAGTGGTTGAAACGTTAGATATTCTGAGCAGATCCTTCGTTACAATTTCTACGAGAGATCGCATAACCTGGCGAGATAAACACTTTGAACGAGACTAAAATCACTCCCACTCTAATTAGATTAGACGTTTTTAATCTTTTACAATAAATGATATGTTTAAGATATATATTTTAATGTCATTTTCATCTTGTCTATAATTAGGATGCATTTCGTAAAAATAAACTAGGATCATGGTGTCTTCATTTTGTCTATATCAAAGTGATTGTTTATGTAATTTTTTTTTTAATCTGTTTAATTCTTTATAAAATAATGTACCCGAAAGAGAATACATTTTCGCCCGACGTTGGGAAAGTGTCGGAAATCGAGATGTCAAGTCAGGACCGATGGCAGTAAACACACTTCTTTGAATATTGTCAAGAATGTAGAGATATATAGTATGAGCACCAAACCAATATTCAATGCATTGATGAATGGATTCTGATGAGAAAAATTGTCTGCTTCGACCCAATGAACCACCTTGACATGCTGTAGACCTAAAAATTGATTCAGTATAATATTTCCACGTCATGTGAGTGCAAAACGTGAGACCAAAAAAAAGGCGCAAAGTTGGATAGCATCACCCATGCTGATGAAAGGTAAAAAAAAATAGGTTCTCTATTGTGAGTAAAAGTTAGCAGTTTCTTTTTGGAGTCTTTAAAATTATCACACCATTCCTTGCTCCAGTTAACAACTGATTAGAATTTTTTTTCGAGAGCAGCTGACAGTTGACTAAGTAACATAAAACAAAAATTTATGAATAATAATTTCCATGTCATTCATGAAAACATAAGATTGGCTTTACTGACATTTTGAAAAAATAATATAAGCACTCAACTAGATATAAGCAAAAACAAAGATACCATTAAATTATTTTTAACTATTTTTTGGAAGTAACCTATCATAAAATCTACCTGTTGATGTGGCTAATTTTCATCTTTAGTGTTTTATTTTTTTAAAATAATTTGTATATATTTGATAGTAATGTTATATAGTGATTGTTGGTAATGTCTTTATTATCCTATCATGATTATAGGTTTAATGTTTCTAGCCTGAAATCTTATGCAGACTTATTTTGCATATAGCAAAGTGTATGTTGCAATACCATCTTTGACTGGTGTCTTCCACGTTTCTCAGTTTAAAACATTATTGCTATCTGCAGACTATCAAAAAGATCTGTCCGTGTGACCACATTGTTATTTTTATTTTCAATCTATACAGCTCTTTATAAACTTTCTCGTTTATCTTTAACATCTAGTCTCTAAATTGCTGTTTATCTAAGTGAGCGCAAAATCAAACATATTTTACGCGATTCCTTTCTCTCGTAGCAACTTCTACTTTTTCCAAGTTTCCTGTTTCATGTACGGATTTGTTTATCAGATTAATTCTTCATTTTATAACCGTTTAGTACTTACGTCAGGTAGAAAGCAAGAACATAGTCGAGGCTTTGTGGAAATCTAAAAATAGTAGAATATTTGAGTTTAAAATATTTATAAAAATATTACATTAACAAATTGTTCTTTTTATGTGCCGTGTCCTTTCAGGATGTAGACGATCATGGTCCTCCACTTCCCCCTATGCCTTGTGGCTCTCAACAGGTTTTGTGTTTCTGCCAACTCCCCCAAACCACGCTCTGCCATCCACCTGCCCAAGCCCGTCACGTATGTCATGCGCTGCTTTCACCTCTCTCTTTTTTCCCTCTATTTGCCTCAGATTCTCCAGGCCCTTCTTTCTCATCACGTGCCCCAGATATTTCATCTGTCTTTTCCTTATGTTAAGCATAAGCTTCCTCCTCGTTTGCATCCTCTCCAAGACCGCATCGTTGCTCACATGCTTGGTCCATGATATCCTCAGCATCCTTCTGTAGAACCACATCGCCGCCGCATCTAGTCTCTGCATCATCGTTGAGGATACCGTCCAACGTTCGCTGCCGTATAGGAAGACAAATGTCACGTAGCATCTCAGTCATGTCAGAATTTAAAGACTAAAAGGGTAAAAAGATAAATATTCAAGATGGGCAAAGTTTCCATTTCACTGAAGCAGATATTAAGCACATGAGAGAGTTATCACTTTCTATATGATCCCTTTCTTTCTTTTCCTTTTCTTTCCCTAAATCTAACCATCGCCTCTTATATATCTGTTTTCCCGTCTATCCTCGCAATCAAACAGGAATGGTCCATTGTATATTTGAAGTAGTAGTTAGGTACAGCGTACGAGTTAACTAATTAGTGAGTGACGGGACCAGCAGAATGATAATATATTGGGAGAAAAATCTATTCAAAGCACTATATCATCCTTGTCTTTGGAAACTTATTTCGTTAATCAATAAACGAGATATAAAATTCTATAATTGTTGAAATAAATATCGTGGCTTATGATAGATAGACGGTGTTATTTTATTTATTTTATCAGTATTTTTGCTTTTACAATTCCGATCATGATCAGAGACAAACAGTACATCAAATATTTGAAGTTAATGCATTCGTTTGTTCAAAACAATTGGCTACGCTATAAACTTTCCTCGAATTTGCCTCGGGCTCGGTTGTTGGTACATTTGAATACTTTGATACAGTCCGGTCTCCTTTGCTGACAATATAAAGCAACTCCTTTTGATGTCAAAAGCTAAGTTCATGAAAGCTAGATATCATAAACTTAAAAACTGTCAAAGTATGACTGATAAATATATACAATGCAACATCTATCTATTTCTGCGCGAGTTTCCAGGACAATAATTGCTATCATTTATTTCAATATTACAAGTCTACATCATCGTCGGCATCAGCGGCAATTGTGCGCCCTCTGCTGGACAAAAGCTTTTCACAATTTTTTCCATGACAACTGTCTCTGTACGTGTTATCATTAAATGCCGATAGCTCATCTGTTCATTGGTAGGTTAAGAACAAAAACAAATCTAGCTTTAAGAATATTAGAAAAACAAATTTGAGGAAATGCTTTTTAAAATGAAATATACAAGCCAGTTAAATGAACAGAATATATATCAATCTGGTGTGAACGAAAAAAGAAAGAAATAATGCTAATATTAGAAACATTGGCTAAAGACATGAAAGCAACCAAACTATCACATATAAGTAAACATCACAAAAAGAAATTGCAAAATTATTTTCCTTTATGATGACGAGACTACATTGGACCTGATGACTAGGATATAACATGACTTCTTCATGAAATAGTCTACGAGCAGGTGATACGTGGAGTAATATGATTGGCAAATATTTTAAGTAATTAAATTATAATTCACTCCAAAATTGGTAATGGTCGCAAGGGAAGAGAAGGGATTCGTTGTAAATATTTGGACAGTGCGCCGGAGAGATACAGGCCACAACCTTGTTTGCCCGATAAAACTAACATCCCCAAAGCATATTATTCGTATCTTTAATGATGGATAGTCTAAAAAAATTTAAGGCGATTACTCATAAAAATAAAGGTAGAACCTAGAAACTGTGCTGATATGGGTCAGTTGTTATGAAATTTACTATGAAAAATAATAATAAAAAACAAAACAACAAGTAAATAGTAAATATGGTACATTTGGGTTATTTATCCAATATTCTGATCCGGGTTGGCAATCATTTAATTGTAAAGTAAAAATAAAATAAAATGTATATATATATATATATATATATATATATATATATATATATATATATATATATATATCTGTGTGTGTCTGTGTGTTTGTTTGTTTGTCTGTGTCTGCTGTGCGTGTGACTGTTGTGCGTGTGTATGTATTTATGTGTACGTATCTAAGCTGTCTTCAGGAACCAAGAATTCAAAGAAATTATCAAAGCATGTTTCATTAAATTCCAAGATTTATCTATTGAACATTTAGTATATATATTTACAATTTTCGAATGAACTGCCATGCATCGGGTTTGAAGTTATGAATAAATTCTCCAAAATTCATGTTTTTTTTCTTGTTATATTCGTGTATTTCGACTGTCAAAGTCATTTTAAAGAAAAGGGCTGCCATGACATTAGGCATGATGGGATTGAGATCTGGACTCATTGCTGACCAATCAATTACTTCCTTTTGAAACACTCCTCTTTTGGCTTTGTCGTATTTCTTTCGCTTTTGGATGTGTGCCTTGGCTTGTTATCTTGGTGAAAACCCACGATCTTTTACTCAAACCTAGATTTATTACCCTGGGTAGTACATTTTTCTCTAAAACTTCTTGTTCATTCCCATACTTCATAATTCCAGTAATATGGTCTAAACGTCTAGTATAAGATGCGGCAAAACATCCTCTACCATACTTAACTTCTGGTAGGGTGTTCTTTTCATTATAAGCTTCTGTAAAGCCGTCTGTAAACATATTGTTTGTGTGGAAAGTCAGAAAACTTCTGTTTTTCGTCTGTTTAGAATATTGTTCGAGAAAGAATGTGGCTTGGTAAGTTACTCTTCGGCAATGTTCAATCATTCATTTTTATGAAGTTTTTCCTGGCCTTCGCTTATAAAGGCCTGCTTCTTTTAGTAGGTGTTGCATATTACGCAATGAAACAATTACCTATGATTGTTCCAGGTCGGATTTAATGTCTTCCTACCAACCTTCAAAGACTTCACACGTTATTTTGTTTCTCTTACTCCTACAGGGAGGTTCTTAACACTTCCTTACTTTGAAAAATCTTAATAACATTGCGCAACGTGAAACAGTGATAGCGAAAACCTTGGAAATGTTCTTATACCATTTAGCGGTTTTGTGCTTACTAATAATAGCACCTGTCTATATTTTTGAGATGAGGTATTATGTACACTATTTACATTATTTGAACTATTGTCCTCATCTTTGTCGCCATATTTATTACAACGTTTCGGCCGTTGTACGCTCCGGCTTTCTTCAGCTGGTTGGAATGTCGAACTGAACCCTTTATTTCGCTCACTGGGGTAGACTGGTCTAGTTCCACGTGCTATGTCTAATGGGTGTCAGTTACCAGTTATCTCTTGTTAATTCCCCTCTCCAAGTTATCCACCGCCTTAACCACGTATCACTGGATCTAACTAATACCTTTACCCACTGTGCCATGTGTCCATGAGGACATCTGTGTATGAATTTCTGGGTATTATAAACCTAATGTCTTCAGCAATCGTTTTCTACCAGTGCTCATATTGCAATTGCTGCTGTTATCATTTCATGTTTTTTACCAGAGCTCATATACCAATTTTTGTTTTTATTATTGGTTTTCTCTGGTACTCCTTATTACTGGTTCCCATAATGTATTTATTTCTGTGCTTGGTCGGCTCGGGAGATTTTTTGGCCTAGAATATGTGCTGATTCCTTAAGTTTACGAATTTTCCAATGATGTCCTTTGTCTATGATCTCAACCTGACACCACAGGGGGCAGTGACCCCCTTTTTCCATCCATATGTAGTAAGCTGCGCCTGATTTTTCTGTTTCCCCTCGTGTTACAGCTTCCTGGTGTTCTTGAAGCCTTAACTTAAGGGGGAAGCCTGTCTCCCCTTTATATTTCTTTCCACAGCTGCACGGGATAGCGTACACACAGTCTTTAGTCATGTTCCCCTCTATGGAAACGTTGTAATAAATATGGCGACAAAGATGAGGACAATAGTCCGAATAATGTAAATAGTGTAATAATACCACAGCTGATGTTCTCGGGTAGCTCTTTTTACTTCAACATACCGACAAACATGTGGATTTTTAAAACATTGAAGTCATCACTCATTGCTAATTCCTGTCATGCGGGCACTGAAAGTTTATCAAGGGTGATTATAATTTTGATTTATCACAGGGGAGTCAAAATGTTTATCCATTTTTTTTTTTAATTTTTTTCTTCTATTGCGTTTTTGCCAATTTTCTGCAACTATGGTGTCGACAAAGGAATTCGTCTTTTTACAGTTTTTCTATTTTTTTTTCATTGGTATTGTTACGTTTTTTGAAACGTTTATATATATATATATATATATATGTTATGTATGTGTGTGTGTGTGTGTGTGTGTGTATGTATGTATGTATGTATATAAATAAAAGAAAGAACAGTAAGATATATAATCCGGTGTTCTTATAGATATTTTTATTTTTACAAAATAGTGCTCAATGTAAATTTACAGAGCATTAATATTATAAATTAATTGATTTAAAATATGTTTTTTTTCGCTACACAGTTCTGACCATGTTTCAAAGATGGAAGCTAAAAGCCCCGAATTTAATTTTGTAATTAAATTAAAGATATTAGTTCAATTTTATCCTCAAGCGAATTTTGGAGTAACTTTTAAAATTAGTTGGTTTTAAAGACACAACTAAAATCATAATTCATGTTTCCAAGGTTACAGATATTTCATTGAAAAATACATTCCCACCCGTACCAAAACGTAGCTAATAACTGATACATTAAAATATAGACATAATGAACCCAGACACCCCTCGTCTAGTGAAGTGGATTTATCTGTAACCTTGGAAACATGAATTAAATTCGGGGCTTTTAGCTTCTATTTTTGAAACATGGTTAGAACTGTGTAGCGAAAAAAACATTTTAAATCAATTAGTTTATAATATATATATATATATCTATATATAAATTTATATATATATATATATATAATATATATATGTATATGCATGTTTCGTTAAATAATATAGACAAGTTTTGTCTATTTATTTTAAGTAAGTTCCTATCATAATGTCTGATAAGCTTAATCTCGTTATCATTGAAAGACGAAAGGAAAACACCATATTGATACATTTTTAAATCCAATCTAAGCTTTCGGCTTACACAAGCCATTATCAAAGATGACAATTTCAATAAATCAAACAACACACGAACAAAATAATGACAGTCCACCCTTGTTGCAGGAAAATTTCTATATACCAATGACTTCTGTTATAAATTATAGGCATTTATACCAACGGTTTCCCACACTTAATACTTCTCGTTTTTCACTCTCACGTGCTCATGTGTGACGTCACGAGCTGCGACGCGTTTTTCGCTTCCGCGTTTCGTATATACGAGTTTGTCGTTATTTGGAAATTTTCATGCAGCAAGGGCGGACTATCATTGTTGTTTCGTCCGTGTGTTGTTTGATTCATTGAAATTGTCATCTTTGATAATGGCTTATGTAAGTCGAAAGCTTAGATTGGATTTAAAGATGCATCAATATGGTGTTTTCCTTTCGTCTTTCAACGATAATGTGATTAAGCTTATCAGACAATATAACAATTCCTATTTGATTCCATATTGAATTTTTTAATCTCTTGGAGGCATAATAGATAGATAGATAGATAGATAGATAGATAGATAGATAAGCTTATTTACTTTTGGAGCAATTATTTCATTACTCACTACACTCCTAAACTGATAATTTTGTCAAATTATTTGCTGGTATGTGTAATTCGATACTTCCTTTTAAGAACTTAAACTCTAATAAACCAGAATTAATATACATCAAAGCTTATTTGAAAACAATAATGAAATTAAATGTGGTGCCTGCATATTCCCTGCCAATTCGGTTTTCGAGCCCAGTAATTGATTGCTGATTTTTAAAACGGAAGTGTATTCTCAACTTCCGAAATTTGGGCAATACTGATATTCTCTCTCCATTTTGTTCTGTTTCCTTATGTTCAGTTTTAAGTAATTTTAGTAAGTACCAATAAAATGAGAATATGTTTACTATGCAATAAACACTAAATAATTCATTTTTTTAACCATTTCCTTTTTATCGAACAACTATTCTATAACAATCGTAAATAATATTGATATATTCCTATGATGTATAGATAGAACCTGGTTTATTATGCGCCCTTTCTTTTCTAACGTAATTACATATTTACCAGTTGTGCAACCAATCTGTGTTCAAGTCAATCAGTCAATTATGTGCTATACGTGATACACGCTTAGGCGATCATCTATCTTTCGATACATGACTGAAGAGGCAGATTTTTCCCGCAGTCGTTTGCCATTTCCCTCTGCAGTAGACCAGTTGTCATCCGTCTATAGAACCCGGTGTCCTACTATTTATCACAGAGAAGAAGAGGATTCATATCTTTCCCAAAGGTATTAAGACGTAATTGAATGTAATGGATTCGCCTGGAATTCGAACTCGGCTCTCCGATTCCTCAATCCGAGCCGCTATCCATTACTTTACCGTATTGGTAGTAAATAAACAAATAAAAAATACTTTTGTATAATAATTTTCAAAGCAGGTAGACATACACACCTGACTTAAAAATTCAACGCCTCAAATGATAACAAACTTAATTTGAAGGTTTATTCGTGACTATAGGGAGTTCGATCCGCATCAGCCCCCACTTAATATTTCACATTTTTACAGACTAAGTTTAATAACTATAGGATAAATTCTTTACCGATCTAAACAGAATTTACTGACTATTAGTAGTGTTAACTAAGGATATATGTTTTTTCTGCCTATCCGATTACATTGTTTACTATTGTGAATGCTCTCCTATTTTGGTTACCCCGCAGTTGTCATTTTTCGTCTCAACTTCAACTTGGCACATAAAAGCTGAGAAATTTTATGAATTATAAATATGAATTCAAATATGAACATAAGTCTGAAAAATTAAAAAATTGTTTTAATAATTTTCAGTTTCTATGCTTGCTGCCATTACTTTCACTGTCTGAAATAACAAGGAATTTCAGGTCAAAAACGTGTATCGTTTTAGAATTAAGAAATATCAGTTTAAAAAAATAGTTTTAAAAATTATTTGTTTAATTTTCAAGTACAGAAATAAAACTAGCAAATATAGACTTCGAAGTAGACCGGCGAGTAATTTTATTTATTTATTTTTTTTATTTATTTATTTATTTTTGGTAATTGAGCTATGCCTTATCGTGGTTTCCTTGGCACTATTGCTAGTACACCCTTCAGTTAGCGGTTTGGTTTGGTTTGGTTTGGTTTGGTTTTACGGCATATCAACCACAATGGGTTAATTAATACCGACAATTTTTATTGCTGGTAATATTTTTTTTTATAAATGTATTGCTGGTATTTTTTTCCGTAAAAAAATCTATTCCTGGTAATATTTTTTCTTCGAAAATATATCGATGGTAATATTTTTTTCCTTTAATTCAAAAATGTATAGCTGGTAAAATCTTTTTCCAAAAATATATTGCTGGTAATAATTGTTTTAACAAAGTATTTCTGATATTAAAACTTATTTTAACACTTTCATAGTGTTTTAACCTAGTTTGGGGACTAACTATTTGCCGATAGCTGGGACCCTAACAGGTGCTACCACTCCGAGTCAGAGTGGACCTGGGAACACCAGCAATTAAGAGGTGGTTCTACGCTCCTCAAAATCCTTGATCAGAGGCCTTGCTTCTGGACGTAGTTTATCATCTTACCCAGGACATGTATATAGTTTCTCGTCATACCCAGGACGTCAGTTGGTGATCTCCCTGATGCATCTAAAATAGAATAACTGTTCAATTCCTGTCGAGTAGCGTATTTTCCGTTTGTAAGAAATTCTCGAATTCTAGGTCGGTTGATATTAATTTCACAATTTAAAATAGCAGGGATGTCAACTGATACAGTAAAAATAATATTCATAGTAATAAGAATTTCAATTTATTATTATAAATATAGTGAATGCAGTTTATTTAAGTAAGATGAATTCCATTTCCGAATATACTTTAAGAATAGTCACTCAGCAATATCTGTAAATGCTGTAACGATTTATGACATCAAATTTATTGATTTATCTAGTTTACTGGTTAAAAAGGAACAACTAAAAAGGTAAAAGACATTTTTATCTCACGTATTTATTTTGAAACGAATGTACTGAAGAAATAATGAGAAGTTTAAATTATTATCTTGGAATATTTTTATTTGACCTTCTTTATTTATGATGGTAGTTTAAAATGAATTAATGATTTATTCTTTATAACTGTTTGCCGGTGCCTTATGATAGGTTATTTCCCTAAAATATCTAAGTTTTCTTTGTTATAAATCATTAATAGATTAAGCAAAGACAAACCATTTTTTCTTCTACATAAAATGTGTGGCTAATATTTTTAAATGTATTCTAAAGTTCTTAAAGCCCATTATCTTCTTCTATCTATCTAACTTCGACCCACTATCTGTTTGTCTGTCAGTCTATCTTCTTTGAATCGGATATTTTAACAAGAGTCAACAAGTCATTAATGCATAAAAATAAGTTTGAAAGCAACAAAAATATGGAACTTTACGAATGCACTTAGAGGGAACAAAGACAAAACTAAAAAGAGATAAAAAATAAAAACGTATAGAGGACAAAACGTAAAGTATGAATTGTTTGGATTTATTTCTGTTTGTTGTGGTTTTCCTTGTGGTTTTTAGCGGAGAAGTGCACACCCGATGTTAGAGGGAAAGCTTTTTTATCTATATTTTCATGAATTTATGTTTAATATTTCAAAATATTATTATTTTTTTGTTGTTTTATTAAGTTTTTTTTTTCTGTCTTCTGATTTTTTTTTCTTTTCTCCAAAACGATATTTTCCGTTACATTTTTTGTTCCGTTTTGCTTTTTGTAGCCATTCAGTTCAAAAGTCAAAATCTGACAGGAAGAATGATGTTGGGTTCTATTTTCTTTTCTTTCTTTCTTTTCTTTCTTTCTTTTTTTTTTCTTAATTTTTCCGTTATTCTTTATCTCTTTCCCTTCCTCTGTTGCTTTTGTCCCTAAATCTCGCGGGAGTTCGCAGTATCAGCGGTTCAATACTTGAGGAAAATGAATTGGCATCGCTGGTTCGATATTTGGAACAAGCAGGCAGCAAACCATAAATTCCAACTCGAAGACTTTCAGGGAAATAATCGATTCGAATATATGAAAGCACCAAAAGCAAAGATCTTTTTGTTAAGAAATGGCAAAACAATGCAAACAATCAACATATAATCGATAAGTCGTTATTGATATAGATATTGGCTTTCATATTGGCTTTGGCTTCCGTATTGACGAGTGGAAGGAAAAGGGGATAGATGGAATAACAAGGCAACAGGCATCAAAAGTTTCAAGTTGTCAACATTGCAAAGTATGTTTAATATAGCTTTGTTTGGAGAGTACGCCTTTTCACAGAAGACAATCTTTTTTTTTTCGTTAAATCACTGGATAATAAAAGAAATAAAATTTACAACTGTCTAAACATGCACACTAGTATAAAAAAACGAGAAAAAGCAAGATCAGTTAATATAAAATCAAGATAGAAAGATAAGTCTGTCAGTGTTTACGAATGTTTTTGAAATATAAGATAAAAATCGTAAAAGAATTACAGTCGCTGTTTAACTAACGACTGAGAAAGATAAATATTCGTAGCATTTGGGTATCGCATACTTTTGGCTTATACTTATACCTAAGCAGTAGATCCGTACTGAAGAGAGCACTTACCTGTTCGAAAGAACCTGACTTCAAACTTTGGCCTTTTATCAGATTTGGATTTTAATTGGAGAGCGAGAGTCGGCAATTCTATTCTACTCGTGTGCTTTCGCTTCAGTCAGCTAAGTGTCATACGCGATACACGCTTAGGTGTTCATGTCTCTTTCGATTAAAAACTGACAAGAGAGAAGATTTCCTCACAGTAGGTTACCGTTTCTTTCTGCGCTAGACTGGTTGCCACCCAAGGCTACAGGACCCAGTCTGCCCTGCTATTCTACCCATCTTTTCATCATTTGGGAGGAACTTGTTCAGCATACACTATGATATAGCAGAACTTATATTACCTTAGACTACAGTACTCTTTTCTTTGTTTCTGTTGATTGAAGTCTGTTCTTCTTTTATGAGGAAATTGTTCATTATACACTATGATATAGCAGAACTTATATTACCTTAGAGTACAGTACTCTTTTTTTGTTTCTGTTCATTGAAGTCTCTTCTTCTTTTGTGAGGAAATTGTTCAGCATACACTATGATATAGCAGAACTTATATTACCTTAGAGTACAGTACATATTTCGTTGTTTCTGTTGATTGAAGTCTCTTCTTCTTTTATGAGGAAATTGTTCAGCATACACTATGATATAGCAGAACTTATATTACCTTAGAGTACAGTACATATTTTTTGTTTCTGTTGATTGAAGTCTCTTCTTCTTTATGATAAATTGTTCAGTATACACTATGATATAGCAGAACTTATATTACCTTAGACTACAGTACTTTTTCTTTGTTTCTGTTGATTGAAGTCTCTTCTTCTTTTGTGAGGAAATTGTTCAGCATACACTATGATATAGCAGAACTTATATTACCTTAGAGTACAGTACATATTTCTTTGTTTCTGTTGATTGAAGTCTCTTCTTTTATGAGGAAATTGTTCAGTATACACTATGATATAGCAGAACTTATATTACCTTAGAGTACAGTACATATTTCGTTGTTTCTGTTGATTGATGTTTCATCTTCTTTTGTGAGGAAATTGTTCAGCATACACTATGATATAGCAGAACTTATATTACCTTAGAGTACAGTACATATTTCTTTGTTTCTTTGATTTGGATTGAAATCTTCTTCTTTTTGTGAGGAAATTGTTCAGCATACACTATGATATAGCGTTATTTCTTGTTTCTGTTGATTGATGTCTCATCTTTTTTGTTCAGGAAATATAGTTATATTACCTTAACATACACATATTTCGATATAGGAAATTGTTCAACATACACTATGATATAGCAGAACTTATATTACCTTAGAGTACAGTACTCTTTTCTTTGTTTCTGTTGATTGAAGTCTCTTCTTCTTTTATGAGGAAATTGTTCAGTATACACTATGATATAGCAGAACTTATATTACCTTAGACTACAGTACTCTTTTCTTTGTTTCTGTTGATTGAAGTCTCTTCTTCTTTTATGAGGAAATTTTTCAGCATACACTATGATATAGCAGAACTTATACTACCTTAGACTACAGTACATATTTCTTTGTTTCTGTTGATTGAAGTCTCTTCTTCTTTTATGAGGAAATTGTTCAGTATACACTATGATATAGCAGAACTTATATTACCTTAGAGTACAGTACTCTTTTCTTTGTTTCTGTTGATTGAAGTCTCTTCTTCTTTTGTGAGGAAATTGTTCAGCATACACTATGATATAGCAGAACTTATGTTACCTTAGAGTACAGTACTCTTTTCTTTGTTTCTGTTGAGTGAAGTCTCTTCTTCTTTTGTGAAATTTGAAATTGTTCAAATACACTACCATATAGTGGGATTTATTTTACATACGTGCTCAGTACTCTTTTCTTTGTTTCTGTTGCTTGAAGACGCTTCTTCATTTATAAAGAAATTATTCAGCATACACTACCATATAGCAGGACCTACATTACATAAGAGTTCAGTACTCTTTTCTTTTTTTTTTAACAATTGTTTTAGATAGTGTTAAAGACCCTACTTTATTGTTTGTTTGTTTTTACTCGATGTTCACCCAATACCAGGCCCAAGTGCCACTCACGTTAGAGAGTTAATAAATGAGGTGTGTCATATGAACTTAAGAGTAGTAAGTAGGAAAGGAATATTACGAGTCTTGACTCGGCATCTCAGCTTCAGTCACTTTCTCACCGATGCGATGTGACTTCACTCTGTCTTTTCTACAAATATTTTCATGGCATCTGCTCTGACGACCTATTTTCACTAAACCTCGACTGCATGAATTTCAGCGTGCGACTAGGTTGGCATCTAGGTCCCACCCCTTTACTGTTGAAATAGATAAATATGATGACCTCTTCTACTCCAGTGGTTTCTTTTCTCGTATTTCCCGTTAGTGTAACTCTCTTCCTCTTACTTGCTTCCCTGACAACTACAATATTCAAAAATTTAAATGCCTTGATCACCGTTCTTCTCTTATCTTTTCCTCTATCCCCCCTATATCCTGTCTTTTCTCTCACTTTCACTCTCCGTAACCCCATGCTTGCTAGTGACACTCCCGCCTTGATTGGGATTAAATGCTTAATTTTTTTTAAATATGGCGGATAGATAAGGACTGACACTAGACTTGCGGCTGTTAATATTGTATTAGGTTTTCTTACGCCCTTCTTACGCATGGGATGAGGGTGAGTCAAGCACAGTAGATGCATGAAACCATTTTTATAAAAATAAAGTTTTATCATCAAAATTGTTATGCTATTAAAAGGAAAGACCAAATTATTTTTGATTATTTTATTAATTCTTTTAATCATTGTTCAGCGCGTTCAAAATTTGGATCAAAAGTTTTTTTGTTTTTTGTTAGTCAGCAGCTTGTCCAAAGATTAGTACGTTAAATTTTGTATGTTTTGCGTTATAAAAAACAGATTGTTTTGGAAATTCTTATAAAAATCAAATAATAGTCGGATTTTAATGAAATTTTCAGGCCTTCTTCACAAGAATTTTACTTTTTGTTTTTTTTAGAAAATCTTAGTAAAACTATTTTACATCTGTTACCCCAACTTACTTAATTCTATAAAATTTCGATAAATTAAAATACCATAGTCTTTTTATTTATTAGGTAAAAGCAGGATTCATTGGAGAATCTACATCATCAATTTGTTTTTGTCAAAACGCAATTTGCCAAAAATCTGTTCTGAATCATAAAATAAAAAATGCAATAAAACTATGACATTATTTAATTAGAAAAACTTTTAATTGCTTTTATAAATAAGAAATATTACAGACTCTATTGATTTAAAGAATTTGTTTTTTCAACGAATAATGATTTTTTTTACAATTGTCTTCATTTATTCAAATTCTAATTAGAATAATTTATTAAGTTTTATATACTTTAAAATATTATATTATTTTCAGCGGTTTTGATATTATAATTATGTGGAAATTATATTTATTAATCATAAATGGAAATGATTATACAAATCCTCAAACACCAATATGTTTTAAATAATATTAAATTGTTTTTATTAGTGTACAAAAGTGCCGATTTTTGTAAGTACGAGTGACGATACACGACATTATCAGAAGATAAGAATGATGTCTTTAATATATGTAAAGCTAAGATTTCTAAAATTCAATAAAACATTAGATTACAAAGAGTGTTTTTCTAATTTTTTTAAGATTGCAGAGTACTTAAAGATTAAATAAAAATATGCTCACGTCATTTTTTCAATTATTTTTTACAGATAAAGTCTCCTTAGAACAACATTATACCTTTCATCACGTTGTCAAACATGTCAACACAGTTACTGTCAGTTAAAAACATGGCTATAGTCGGGTTAAAAAATGCATTTATGCGATATTTTAAAATTAAAGTAAATAATATTTGTTTCAAATCAGATTAATTATATTTTAAATCAGCTGATGTTCCTCGAAAAATGTTGCAGAAAATATATTTTATTTATGGAAGATTTTTCAATAAAGAAAATTATATTGCGATGGAAGAATACTAAAAAAATGGTGCCGATCAGCTATTTTAGCAAAACAAGGAATTATTTCGAGTCAATTTAAATTAGTTTTTGAAATACAGTGAAGTATTTTATAAAATTCAATCTATTTGCTTGAAATTAAAACTAAAATTAAAGCTTCAAGAAACACTGTTCATTTTTAAAAATTCATTTGAACCTTAGGTATCACGTTTTTTTAGAGGTCGCTAAATTAATATAAATAATTCATAAGAACGACATATTAACCTCACTAAATAATTTTTTTTTCCGATGTTTTCTTTTTTTTTTTTTTGCAATAGGCAAAAATAAAAATGAAAAAATACTCTAGGCGAAACCTTCTGATAAATACAACAAGGATAATGATACTCGTCCATGATAATCAGCAAATTACAATTCTGCTTAGATTCTGAAAATCAAACAGAATCTTTTTTGGTTTTTTTCTGCGGCTGATTTACATGTGTTTGTGAATATTTGTGCATTTGATTTTGTGTCTTTGTGCATGCATTCCTATTTCTGTATTTACCCATTCGTATATGCGCATGCGTATTTAATCACATGTATTTGCGCAGGCGCTTATGCTTGCTTCTAATGTTTTGATTGTTTGTCACATGAGCAACACTATCCACCGCGGAAATAAAAAAAAAAAAACAAGAAATGAAAACAGAAAAAAAAAATAGACAAGAAATCAGTCGTTTATTTAATCCGCTGAAATCTCGACCGCTGCAGTAAAAAAAAAAGATAAAAATGATTGACAGATGTCGTAAAAGGATGTAAAATCGCGAAACGCTCTTATTAGCCGCAAGTTTCTCTCCCGCTCACGTGGGATAAGGTGACCATTTGGACAAATGCCAGTTCTCTTAGTCTCAAGTAGATGTGACGAAATTTCTTTCTTTTTTTTTTTAATCTGCTACATTTATTTCTTATTCTTAAAACCTAATGCGATTTATTCATTACAAGATTTCAACCAACATCTTAGAATATCTAGTCCCACTAAAGCTTTAAATAAGAATTGCTCAAATATCTTTCAAGCACAACTGGATTTTTATCTAACAGAGCACACACAGACATAAATATATATAAACATAACTACACGCACACACATATACAGATACATAGACACACAGACATACACACTCACACACACACACGCACACGCACACATACACACACGCACACACACACACACACACACACACACATATATATATATATATATATATATATATATATATATATAAAAATATGAATAAAAACAAAACGAAAACTTTCCTTTTCTTTATTAATTCCGGATGACGAAACGCGGTAAAAATTATATTTTTACATATATATTTCATATATATGAATTTGTATGAGGCACACACACACACACACACACACACACACACACACACACACACACACACATATATATATATATATATATATATATATATATATATATATATATATATATATATATATATATATGAGCAACTCCATTATCGAAGTGTAACATGATTCTTTGTCTCCTGTAAGTCTTAAATTATCCAGGCCTTCTTTCCTCATTATCCTGAGTGAAATTTCCTCAGTTAGCTTTCATATATCTGGTGATTTCAAGTTTTGCCCTCCACCTGGGCAAGTAAGAATATCATTAGTCAATGTCAAAGTTGAGGCCAAACCAAAGACATTCTCTGATATGCTATTCCATACCGGAACAGTTTCAGATCTTACACGGCAAAAGATCCTTCTTAAGTCTTCTTTAAACATACCGCCTTCAAACCCGTTATCCTCGTCTCGGAATGGATCCTTTCTGAAATGAAAGGTTTTATACCCCAGAAAAAATTCTAGCAAAAACCAAACAGCCAGCCGTGGTTCACTCTTAAATGTGCTGCCATTATAGTAATCACTACTACAATATCTATAACGTAGAGCGGTGTACTTAGGCACTTGCTGCATTTAGAACTGCCCGTAATCTCTGCAAGAAGTTTCCAGAAAATGCAAAGTGTAGATATATAAAATCGGCACACGCCAAGGCTGAAAGCAAAGAAATTTCATTCCGGAAGTTCTGCAAGATCTCCACTAAATTCTGAATACAGGCAAAGCGTCAGTGTTCACTATTATAAATTGTCCCGTGGTTATCTCATCCTCGTCAGATAAGGAAAAGCACTTCTCCATCTATCTCAACGTTAGAGAATAAAACCATACAATGGTGACTTATCCCATCTCTCTGAGCACAATCTCAGTAGTATTTCCGTTACACATCGGGAAAGCTCAAGACTTATCAAAAGTCATGACCCTAGGAAGGCTACCAGTACAGAAAAAATCACGTTGGCTATCCTTAAGAATATCAACCTGGGGTTATCCCCAATATCTCTGAAATTATTTAACCGCTGCTTGAAGGAGAATTCCTTTCCATGTCTGTAGAAGGTGCCAAGTATATTCCTGGTTTTCAAGAAAGCAGGTTATCACCCCCGCTGTATAGACGCATCTGTCTTTTTGAAGCTATAATCAATAAGAAGGTTGTTGATCACTTCAAGAGGAACAACTTCTTGAGCGAAAAGCAATACGGGTTTCAAATTTTCAAATATTTCAAATTACTTTCACAAATTGTGGCATAAAGCATTACTGAATAAGATCTATGGAATCACTGGAATTATAAAGTCCTTCCTAACGCGTAGTCTTCTGAAGGTAGTTTTTGACAGCCAGTCCTCCGAGGCCCTAGCGATGTACACTTTCTGGTCTAACCCTCTTTCTGCTTTACATAAATTATCTCCCTCAGAACATAATCCGATCATTTGGGAATGTCTATACTGATTAGATAACGCTATCAGGGTGCACCTCTAAAACTCTAGATCATGGGTCGGCAACCTACGGCACTCGTGCTATACGTGGCACGCCAAGCAATTTCCAATGGCACGCAGCCACAAATGACATCACAAAATCTGAACCAATAACTACTACAACGCAAAGAAGATATTTAGCTGTTTCAATTTTAATATATACTAAAGTATATATACTATATATTACTATATAAAATATATTGCAGATCAGGTATATCAGACCTTGACTTGTATAAAAATAAGTATGCTGTTAGAACACTGAATGATTTTAAAATGGTAAGTCGGCAGAGAGTTAGCAAAAGGTTGCCGATCTCTGCACTAGGTGACCAGAGATTTGAAGCTGATTTTTATTCTGACCTAGCTCTTAAAATCTCAATGGGGAAAACTGGCTGGTCATAATTCAGTGCCTCGAAAACCAAATTCGTTACATACCATTATCGGACCAATAGCTATCACCAGTCACGATGGATGAATGTCCCCTTAGGGAGGCCCCGTTTGCCTTAGGCATCTATTGGGACTTAAACTCAACCCAGACCTCAAGTGGAACTCGTGTATACGATCCATTGCTAAAGATGCTGGGAAAATGATCGGTTCCCTGTTACGCTCCAGTAAGTACCTGGTTCCTCCTGCTATGCTCTACCTTTACAAGAACCAGATCAGACCGATAATGGATGTTGTTATATATGGGCCGGAGCTGCCCAGTCTTTAATTTCCATTCTGTATAAAGCGTCTATGCGTCCTTGTGGGTGGCAAATTATTTTCCACCCTACAACGCAATTCTTCACCCGCCATCCTACGTACATTGTAACGAAGCACTCTCATTTCCTTCATACTCCTTTGGTGAAATATAACTTACACACGAGCAGCTGCTTCCAACATACCTCTGCTTTGTGGAACCGATACCCAAGAGGGTGTTTCCTCGTTAACTTATCCTGTTCAGGTATAGGAGTAACAGTTATCTTACTGTTATGTTAATTTACCACGCACGCATAGAAGCAGGTACAGCCTTTTGGTGTGTGATGTTTCCAGCAGTCAGCTCTGGCAGTTGAACCGAACATTCTTGCTGTAACACTCTCGTTTGTATATGTTTGTATTACTGTTTCTGTTAATATATTTGTTTAACTCAATTCCTCGCTTGTGTCTTTAATTCTGACCCTAACAAGGTCACAACGCTTACCCACATATTTAAATAAACTATATGACGTACACTGTAACCCTCTATCTTGAGTGGATCTCATGCCTTGTAGATGTTGAACATAACTGTAAAAAGAAACACCTGCCAGAAATTTTACATCACTCTTTCTGATTGCTGGTATAGCTTCCTTATCGGCATCCTGTAAGTTTTAAGTTCTCCAGACACTTTTTCCTGGTAATATGTCCTTGAAATTTTATCACTTTCTTTCTGACTCCTGGTATATTTTCTTTCCGTGCGCCCTGTAAGTTTTAGATTCTCCAGGCCTGTTTTCCTCCTTATATCTCCCAGAAATTCAGCTCACATTCTTATTGCTCCTATATCTTCCTTGTAGATTATAACTATATTTCCTTTGTAGTTCCTCCTTCGCTATGATTATCGCAATCCGTTACACTTCTTCGGGGTTTTTTGGGCTGTGTACTTTCAGAACGTAGGCGATCATAGCCCTCCACATCTTTCTGTCTCTTGTAGCACTTAATAATTTTTGTTTTTTTAGTTCTCCCAAACCATCTTCTACGATCAGTTTGCTCAAGATCATCAATTATGTTACTCGCTGCTTTCCTCTATCCCTCTTTCGCTCAATCTCCCGTGAGTGTCATAATTTCTAAGCCTTCCATTCTCATTACGTGCAACATAAATTGCAAATGTCTCTTTCTGGTATTAAGTATAAATTTCCTTTTTGTTTCCATTCTCTCCAAAATCTCGTTATTGCTCACATGTTCGGTCCATGGTATCTTCAGCATCTTTCTGTAGAACCACATTTTTGTTACTTCAAGTCTCTTTCTCATCTTTGAGAAGATTGTCCAGCATTCGCCGTCATACAGGACAGAAATCGCGTAATAGTTCAGTACTCTTTTCTTTGTTTCTAACGTAATTTTTCTGTCTCTTAATACACTGCTTAGCTTTTGGAAGGCATCTTTTGCAATTCCAATATGTCTTTGGATCTCATTCTCACACAATCTGTCCTCTGTTAAAACACTTTCTAAATATTTAAATTTCTTCTGTACCTGCTTTATTTTAGTCTTTCTGACCTGTAATTTGCCTTTTAAGTTCATTCTTTCGCTGATAAACATGCATTCTGTCTTTTTGTAGTTTATGTCCTATCTTCTCGCATTCCTTCGCTTCCTTCTGTAGGAAGTTTTATCGTTTCCTTTCAGTACTATGTCATCTGCATATCTTTTTTTATTATTTTCAAGATTGTGGCCACCAATAATGAATCATCTTAGGCCTTCTAATTCTTTAAGAATTGCCTCGCTGTGTAGGTTGAATAAATCCGCTCAGAAGACGCATTATTGTTTACATCCCTTTCTATTTTTGCCTTGTTTCGTGCCCCTGCTGTTCATCTCGGGGTTCTTGACGAAATCCAAAGAAGGGTCTGCAATATAATCGATCCTGACTTGCTATCTCGATTTCAGTCACTTTCTCACAGACGTGATGTGGCTTCCCTCTGACTTTTCTATAAAAATCTTCATGGCAACTGCTCTGCAGAGCTTTTTTCCTTGGTGCCCGACTACATGAAGTTAAGCGTGCTACGAGATTTTACTGTTGAAATAGTTAAATGTAACCACCACCTCTACTCCAACAGTTTCCTTATTCACACTTCCCAACAGTGGAACTCCCTTCCGCTTACTTGTTTCCCTGATAACTACAATCTTCAAAATTTTAAATGCAACTTCAACCGCCATCTTCTGTTGATTGAATCCCGTTTATCTTTTATCCTTTTCTCAATCCCTTTATACCTAATCTTTTCTCTCACTTTCACTCTCTGTAATCCCTGCGTACTAGTGACTCTCTCGCTTTACTGTGAAATGATTACAACGATTATGTTCTGAACTCATCTTTAACTTTAGGACTTCAATAAATAATGAGATTCTACGATTTTTATGGTTACTAAATATGGAATCTTTTCATTTTTTTTAAATTGCATGTTTTATTTTTCATTCTTCATTTTAGGATAACTCCTAAAATGAAAAATAAGCAAATACAATTGCCAACAATGGAAAAATTAACTTCGAAAAATTTTATAAAAATATGAATTGGCTTTTAAAGTAAATCCCTGTAACAATTTGCGCTGGCTTTGTAGTTCGTGGGCAGTGTAAAACAAGGTGATAGCAGATATGTTTTTATCCTTACGAATTCGACATGTTTTTAAAATGTATTTTCACATTGTTGTATTGAATGAACATGTCTAGAACGGGATTTTTCTCCGAAGATCTTATCAAAAAGCCTGTTAAATCCAGTTATCAGAAGAGGCAATGCAAATCAGTGTAAATGAATCTTTACTTAAATATTGTAGTCATGATTTTATCATATCATTGTTTTCTTTTTCTATGGCAATTTACTTTACCATAAAAAATGGTATCAAGCATAGATTCTTATGCATTTTTATCCAAAATCAAACTTTTGATTTGAACATATAGCCCCCTGTCAGCTTACCTGGGGTGTTTGTCTAGAATTAAATACTTCTGAATTCAGCTTAATCGTTCTCCAATGGCTTAGTGCTAAAATTTTCGACTGATACCAAATCAGTCGGGTTTCGATCCCGGGTTGAGGCAATCGGATATCTAGCCATATGGATCTGTGCATGACTATGCATATAGGATTAATAAAAATACAAAATTTGTCATTTTGCTGATTAAGCACCCCGACTCCAGAGTTTCGTAGACGAACAATTTGCAATAGTTTGATCCACTCTCCAGGAAGTATCAGCACAGATTGGAGTTGGGTCGCTGAATATAGCATCAATCATATATATATATATATATATATATATATATATATATAGTGGGGTTGAATAAGTGATCGTACACCAAACAAATGCTTGTTATTCTCTCTTATAGCGAATGAAAACCTCGAATAACAATGTTATATATGTATTTTGGGGCATAGAATCAGAATCTGCAATTTAAAATTAGAAATTCATCAATAAGTGGTAGTTATGCAAATCTTTATATTTCAAATAGTGAAAAAAGTGTTTTGATCATTCTACTGTCACTGTTCACTGATAACGGTTCTAATAATGGATAGACATAAGGAAATGACTTGTGCTCAAAAAGAGCTAATTATTAAACTATGGAACAATGGAAAAAGTTACAGAAACATCTCCAGTGACACGAACATAACTTTTTCAACAATTGGTTCATTTATTGCAAGATTTAAAAGACGCAATACTGTTGAGAACAAAGGCAGACCCAGTGCTTCCAGGAAGATCTCTCCCAGATTACGAAGAAAGTTGATGTGACAGGTCCAAAATAACCCAGTGGCCCTCAGACTAAAACTTCAAAATGATCTGAGTTTGTCAGGAGTTAACGTAACTAAAAAAAAAAACGATTAGTAATGAACTACGCAGAGACGGTATAAAGTCGCGCTCCCCAAGAAAGACACCACTCCTTCTGAAACGATATAGTTATGCCAGGTTGAAATTTGCGACAGAGCATAAAGATAAGGAAAAATCTTATTGAGAAAGAGTTCTTTGGACTGATGAGAGTAAAATTGAGTTGTTTCGGCGCAATTCCCTGAATCATGTATGGAGGAAAGACGGCAAAGCATACGCACTCAAGAACACCATAGCAACTGGCAAATTTGATGGGGGTAGTATCATGGTTTGGGGCTGCTTTTCGATGCGAGTTGTTGGTAAACTAGTAATTATAGACGGTAGAATGAATGCAGAAAAATATCAACAAATCCTAAGCGAAAATTTATCGCTTTCTGTAGAGAATCTTGGGCTTCCTCCTGATTGGATCTTCCAGCAGGACTGCTAAGAGTACGAAGAATTGGATTACTAATCACAACATTAACATCCTACAATGGCCCAGTCAGTCTCTGGATTTGATAGAGAATTTATGGTGGTTTTTGAAAAATAAGATCCATGATAGAGGTCCAACAAACATCAAAAACCTAAAGACAATTACTCGGGAAGAATGGGACAAAATACCTACTAAAGTATGCGAATCGTTAATTAAAGACTACAGGAAGAGATTGGTTGTTGTTGAACTTAATAAAGGCTTTGCTACAAAATATTAAATGGATAAAACATGTTTTTGTTCTGCTGTACGATCATTTATTTAAACCCCTAAAAATTTAAATATTGCTATATTTTCTTAACCATGAAACATTATTTAGTTTTATATGCATACATTTTAGTATGCAAACTCATACAGTAGATATATTCCCGTTTTTTTATTTTTAATATGTTACAAATAAATATATGAATATTTTCATATATACGATATCATATTCAACCCCATATATATATATATATATATATATATATATATATATATATATATATATATTTCAATATGTATATATGCTCATGACCAAATCACGCTGAAGGCACTGATTTCTATTCGACGATCACCGCATTTTAGGAGCATCGAGCGTTGTCAGTACTCAAACACGGGAAAACTTGGGAACACACTGTAGAGGCGATGTCATTCAAGCATTTCCGTCATTGTTTTACCCTCAGATTACTCGAATTATATACGACACCTATAGTTTCCAATTAACTTGATACTGTCCTGTCTTTCGTTCAGGGCTGCCTTGTGTTTGGTTAGCGTATTTAACATTGGTTTTCTGAAGGTTGTGAGTGGAAATCTCGTTTTCAACCCCGGCCTGCGTGGTTTCTATTCTCCTGCAACAAACGGGTAGCCTTCGTATACGTATATATGTACTAACATGGATAGACGACGTTTTGCCAGGAAATTCAAGAAAATATGATTTTTAACATAGTTCCTTTTACCCATCTCAAATAAAAAAGGTATTATTTTTACTGTTTACACAAGAAAAATAACATGTTAATTAGAATGTATTTCGATGCCTAAAACAAGTATAGTGATTTTCCAAGCGTAGCTTACATGTAACACAAGGCCGAAAGTAGGGGGCACACGTTGAGGATCGAACTCACTATTCAGTCGTAATTTTTCTAGCAAGACAAACATGCTAACCATTACACCGCCTCGAGGAGTCCTGCCTAAAATAAAATATATGATGAGGTCTCTTAGGCTGAAAGATTTTCTGGGTATATGATTTTAGTATTGATAGTACTAAATGCTACTATGAAAAAAATTGTTATGGAATCTAATTGTGGAACAATCAACAAAGAACTGATCTTGTGAAAAGGCACAGAAAAACATTATGTTCCTAAAGCCCATAAGAAATATTCTGCATGTATTTTGTTAATGGCGAACGCAACGTTTGTTATTATTAAACATTGCAATCGCTTGGATTCAAAAGAAAAATTTTATTGATAATGTACTGTTCCTGGGGAAAAAAAACACATCTTCCATTTTCTCCTAGAAATGCGATAAAACCGCTATGACGCTAGTGGTCATTGAGAGTGAAAGAAACTTAGTAAATGTTACTGAAGAGAAAGGCCAGTAAAAAAGAACCTGATTCAATGTGACAGAAAATAAAGATTGAGGTTACATTTAAATTTGTACTCGTCATAGTTACCAGGAAAGCAGGAACCTGGAAGTGGTGCTAAGAACCAGAGAAAAAAAAACAATTAGAATAGAACTTACGTTTAGACCTGACAATTTCAGCTATAACATGATGAGATACAAAACTAATCTAGTCTTCTTTAGGTGCCGTGTCTCCATAGGACGTGGACGATTATGGCTCTCCACAACTTCCATTTGCTTGTCGATCTTGATAAATTTTGTTTTTCCGTATCTCTTCTAAACCCTGTTCGCTATAAACACCCAAGCTCAATATTTTATCAAGAATCTCTAAATATATAGCAGGAACACCGGTCCATATGTGGCAGCAGTATTTGAAGCCTGGACGAATGGTACTCATAGATATGCAGGAAATCTAGCAATGGATTCAATATAGTCTTTCCACTTCACGTCAGTCGAGAATGTGAGTCTGAGAATTGAGGAACTCTCCTGTTGTAAATTGTCTGCCATATTGATAGAAGGCAGAAAGTGGTCTCTTAGATGATTAATAGCGGGCAGTTTTGTTTTGGAGGCTGTTGTAACCTAGGGAAGTTTACTGAATAGAATAATCACACGAAAGTTACTAATGAACGATAATACTTAGGACAAGAACAACACATATAAGATTCGCCAACGGCGCGCAGAAGTAGTCAACTGCTAGAAGTAAGTCAAGTGAATTCCACAATGAATCTCCAACTACAGACCGCAGACGGTATCTACCAACAGCTCCACGCAGTCAGATATGGCACAAGGCCGAATTTAATGTGGGGTTCTCGAGCCTATAGGCTCAGACACAAATTCCCCGTATAAAACGGGGTTGGGTAGGTGTTTCCCGAGACGAGACTCTGCCTTTCGATATAGCCTCGTCTGGGGATGTTTTCTGCCCGGAGACAGAGAGCTTAACTAGCCCAGCTGAAGACAAATTTCCAACTGCAGACCTTAGACCATACAGTATTCACTACTGTATTTATGGGAATGGGGTAATACCCAGTATGGTCCGTAGGTATGCTACAACCGAAGCGTCAAAATTAACAAGACATTCTTTGTCCCAGTTAAGAACAGACTGTAAGTAATATTTTAGATCAGTCGCCAATTTGACCTTATCGAACTGATCAGATTATCAAGAGAGGAGTTCATGGTTATATCATAACCATAGATACCAAGTTGAAAGCTGACGTCATCAGGAAGGTCACTGATGAAAATTAAATTCAAAGTGATGCAAATATAGATAGCTATATGTCACCTGGCCGTTCAGGAGAGTTTTCATTTTGCGAATTGCTAAGACTGAAACAGTTAAAAAATTCCTCCAAAGACATGATAACTTTTCAATTTGTGAAGAAGACCAATGTGCTAAACCCCGTCGAATGCTTTCGAGGTTTCTAAAGCAACAGCCCGAGCTTCACCATTCTTATCTAAATCTTGATAGGCTCTTTCTATAATAATCGTTAATACATCAGCATTTGATCTAAAGTTGGGCTGTGAACTCCCTTAACAGGTTTAGCAAGCATATGTCATATGCCAAAGAGTCATTCTATTTTTAATATTTTGCAGTTGTATATTTTATTTAAATCAAAAAGGAAAGTTAATCCACGAATGTTCTGATTTTTTGTATCAAAACGTTTTTCAGGATCGTATCATTTTCTTCTCATGAAATAGAAATCTAGTATTGTATGTAGTTGAGATACTGCTATAAAAGCAGAACGTCACACGAATGCCAGTCGAGTTGCCATCTCTTTACCTGACAACATCTATTCCAGAGATTATATAACAATGCCACGTTGGATGAACCGGAGCTTGTAGAAACTTGGATTAGGTGTTTGGCAGCGTTGGCTAGGGTAAAGAAACTGAAAGACAAAAAAGCATCTGGATAGGAGAATTAAAGTACTTATTTAGTTTTCGCTTCGGCAGGATGTGAAGCCATAAAGAAAATACCTATTATGGTTTACCCAAAATACTGGAAGACTTAACATATGGGGAAATTCCTAACATTATAAAAAGAAGCATGCGACCAAAAAAGATGGCTACTGCAGAGAGAACAAAATTTCTGGAAAACCAAATGAAACCGTAATGATATATTTACACATATTGAAAGAAGCATCAAGATGTTGCGAATTTGAAAAACTGGGTTCGAGTGAAATGTCTATAGATGACGAATTAGTGCTTCTAAGACTAACTGAAGGCATTATATGACGTTACATACAAACATAAGATCCTAGAACTGGTGCGAGTGAATGATATGAATTCAGAAGCAAGTGTAGAATTCTTATAGTAATTAGAGTTAAGTAATGAATTTAATGATTCTAAAAACAATGTAGAAGCATACAACACAACTGAAATCCTAATTAAGTACAAATATTGCGACAAAGAACACAAAAGCATCATACTTATTGTAAAACCCAAGTTGTGTGTGTTTAAATATTGGATCGGATTTCCTACATTTTTCAACCGATTTCAACAAAACTTCACAGGACTACGTAAAATTACCTTGCGGTGGTTTTGACAGCGCCCAAAATTGGAAAAACACAATCGTTTTTGCACGAAATCAATTTGAAAACACGATTAAGAGGCATCGCTGTCGAGAATAAAAGCGGGACAACTCATATCGAGTTATACTTATTATAAAACCCATGTTGTTTGTGAGTGTGTGTCTGTGTTCGTTTATATATGGGATCAAAGTCTTGCACACTTTTTCTTTATTTTTACATTCAAAATGCTTTGAAAATTCCATTTACAAGACAATTGTTTATAATAAAATTCTATTCAATCGGTAGACTCATAACGATTGAAAACAATGCTTTTGTTTGAGTTTGACCAATTCGTAAAAAAAAATAAAAATAAAGAAACTAATTAAGACATGCGTATCCGTCAACCTTAAACAATAATTTTTGTCAATTTTATTTTTCAGTCTTTATGATGGTCGATAGATGATATATCTCTTACTTTTACATCACCGGGCAACGCCGGGCTCTACTGCTAGTCAAAAATAAATGTCCAGCCATACAAAAATATGTTTAAACTCTAAAAGAAAAAAACATTTCGATTCTGTCTGCAGATACAAAAAGATAATAGAAAGGGTAGAAATATAAATCTCCATACTGAAAATATAGAAGTATATTCGATAAGAACACCTGCAAAAAATAGAGAGATAAATTAATTGGCATAACTTTTCCCATGCAGGTTGACACGGGGAACGATTTTACATTGATCTCAAGGAATTTCTGGGGCAAACGGTTAAAATCAAATTAAGAACGGTTAATCTTAATTTAAAACAATTTGATGGATCTGTTCTCATAAATCTAGGCTGCTTTGAAGAAACTTTTCAGAGAAGCCGTTTTGAAATTATTCTCATCAGTGTTGTAGAATGCACAAAAGCCATGATCTCCTGGGAGTAAACGTTTTAAAAGTGGATACGGCGAAGTTAATAAACTGAATAAAGTCATAAGAACCTGACATATGACTATTGAAAGAATATAAAACGAGTATTCGTCTAAAAGAAAATAGGCACCAGATCTATTTTGAATCTCGAAAAATACCTACTCACATTCTACCCATGGTAGTTGCAAAACTAACGAAAATTGTAGAACAAGGCATATTGGAGAATGTTACCCAAGGTGATAGAACAAAATTCACCAACTTTACGAAAGCCCAATGGTGACTTGAAGATATGTGGGGATTACAAAGTAATCGTGAATCATCACATATGCTCTGATTCATTCTGTTGTGGATTCCGAGATGAAATTCGGTCTCCAATGAATGACAAACGCAGGAATGAAATATAACAAATAAATGTATTTACACAATAATACAATTGGTAATACTGTTAGTAAATCCAGAAACGCGGTTAGTAGCAATAATAATATATATATATACAGTCTGGTAAATCCCGTCTCCAAGAAGGACTTCCTTAGAGTCTACGTGCTCGCAACTGTAACTTCTACAAGCGGTTACTTCACACTATTACTCTACCTCCAACTCAATCACAAACTCTGCTCTGACGACTTTGACTACTCTGGGTATTTAACGGCAGCAGTCCACGTGCACCCTGGTCGAGTCCTCTTGTATGAAAAAGGGGTGGACCCCATAACACCCCCTCCTTAGATTCCGTTTTGGGGGGAGTTAGTATTTTTGTCTCTTATGGTTGACAATCAGGGGTTCGACAAATTTTCTCTTCCTGCTTGACCTTCTCACTTCTGTGTTTCCTACGGTCTTTGGATCTCAAACGCTTCGAATTTTGTATCCATAGAATCGTCGTTTTCTGCGGTTGACGAGCTTGGCTCCTCAAACCGTCTTTTTTGTAATTGGTCGATGTCTTCTATGTGAAAACTTCTCGCCTTTTATTGTGTACATTAGATTTCCTAATCTATTGATTATTTTGTCAGGCTCCCAGTAAGCTATATTGTTTCTAAACATCCTAAAATAAACCCGTTCTCCAGGTTTAAATGATCTCTTTGGTACAATCGGTGTATACTGGTTTTTGTTCTTGTTTGGCAATAATTTGACAAACACAGACCTTATTATCCGAGCAAACAACAATTCCGCTGATGAAAGACCCGATGGCGTGTTCACGTTAGGTGTTATTCTGTACACTTGGAGGAACTGTTGTATCGCTTTTATCGTCGGTACATCCTCGGCTTTTTTAACGCTCTTTTTAATGTGTCAACAAATCTTTTAGCTTGTCCGTTCGACTTCGGGTGGTATGGAGCTATCTTGATATGTTTTACTTGATATGTCACAAAATTCTTTGAAGTTACTGGAGGTAAAGTGTGTGCTGTTATCGCTTACCAAACAATCCGCGACGCCAAATCTCGCGAATAGTTCGTGTAAACAGTTTATGGTGTTTTCTGTCGTCGGGTGTTTAAATCTGGCAACCTCTGGCCATTTGCTGAAACTATCTACTGTTATTAATTAGTAGTAACCTTCAATGGGTCCTGCGTAATCCACGTGTATTCTGGATCACGGTCTGTCGACTTTAGGTCATGGCCTTTGTATAGAGGATGGTGCCTTCGCCGCAGCAGCACAACCTTTGCAACTTTCCAACGTTTGCGTGATATCATCGTCCATATTCGGTCAATAGACAAAACTTCTCATAAGTGATTTCATCCGATGTTTTCCGGGATGTCCTAAGTGAAAATCTTTTAAGATCCTTCTTCGTAGTGACTTCGGTATTACTACTCTCTCATTATACAATAATATGTTGTCACAGATTGAGAAACTGTCTGCTAAATTCCTCACTTTCTCTTCTATTTTTTTCTTGGTATCCTGAATAAACTCGTCTCTTTCTGCTTCTCGCCTTATCTCTAGCAGCGTTACAGGTAGTTCCTTTATTATATTAAATAGTACCTTACTGATTTCATCTTCAGCTTGTAATGCCGCAATTACCGAATCTTCAAACGGTTCGCCTTTCGCAGTTATTAATCGCGATAGTCCGTCAGCGTGTCCTATTTTCTTTGATGGTAAGAACTCCAGTTTAAAATTGTAGATTAGTAACACAGTTCCCCATCTTAAAAGTCTGTTCGCTGTATAGACTGGTAGACCTTTTTTTAACCGAAAATCGTAAGAAGTGGTTTGTGATCTGTTTGGAGCGTGAACTCTCTTCCATAAATATATCTGTGAAAAAGAGTTACTGCAAAAATTATGCCCAATGCCTCCTTTTCGATCTGTAAATAGTTTCTCTCCGCCGGTAATAATGATCTAGATGCGTGTGCAACAGGTTTGTTGGTACCGTTCCGCATCTTGTGTAAAATACACGCACCTGCCCCATGTGAGCTCGCGTCACTTGCAATACTGATTTCGAGTTCGGGATCGAAATGTGTCAATGCTAACTCTGAAGTTATTTTTTGCATTATTACCTTAAATGCTTTTTTACAGTCCTCTGTCCAATTCCAGTTATTTTCCTTTTTTAGTAACTCATTTAGTGGAGCCCTCAGTTTATGCATATTATCAATAAATTCGCCTTAGTAGTTAGCTAGGCCTCTGGAAACTTTGTAGTTCTGCAACATTTTTTGGTTCAGGTATATTTTTAATTGCTGATGCCCTCTCTGGGTCAGGTTTCCTGCCATTTTCATTTATTATCTGACCTAAGTATTTCATTTCGTTTAGGAAAAAATCACACATTTCTCCTTTTACTTTGAACCCAAAGTCCTGAAGTCTTCTGAAAATTTATTTTATGTATGATATGTGCTCTTCAACATTGTCGCTCTTAATTAGAATATCATCCAAATAAGCGGTCGCGAAATTCTAGCCCGTGAGCATTGTGTCCATCGTTTGTTGAAAAATTGCTAGTGAAACTTTTACTCCGAATGGTAGTCTGTTGAATTTGTACAACTCTTTGTGCGTATTAATTCAAAGGATTTTCGTACTCTCTTCTTGTATTGGGATTTGTAGATAAGCCTCACTAAGATCTATTTTTGAAAATATCTTACCGCCGTTGAGCTTTGTAAATATCTCCTCTGGGCTTGGTAGTGGGTAATGATGGTCTTTTATTGCCTTGTTGAGTCCCGTCGAAAAATCTGCGCATACGCGGATTTCTCCTGACTTCTTTTTTACATAAACCATCGGCGCTGCCTACTCGCTAAACTCTGTTTTTGAGAGAATCCCAGTTTGTTCAAGTCTCTCCAATTCTTTGTCTATTTTTTCTATAGTAGCGAACGGTACATATCGCTTATTTTTAAAAATTGGTTGGACGTTTTCTTTTAATTCAATTTTGGCCTTAAATTTGTTGCATCGTCCCAACCCGCTCGAAAATACCTCAGAAAATTGGTTATATAATTATTCCTTTAATTTTATAGTATCTGATGGTTCAACCTCTAACTTTTTGCAAAAAGAGTTGATAGGTAGGTCCCAAACGTTGAACTTCTGCATCCAGTCGATACCTACTAGATTTTCAGTATCTTTCATGACGTATATCTTGAGTTTCTTTTTTTTGTTTTGCCGTGAAATTTAACATTCACGATTATTTCTCCCTCAAATTTTATTCGTTTTCCTGTAATCGACTTGGCAATTTTTTGTGTGCGTAACATGGTAGGTCTGTTGAGTTTTCTCCATGTTTGTAAGTTGATTATCGTGAGGTCGGAACCCCAATCCAGTTGTAATTTAATCTTTTTATTTAAAATTTCCAGTTCCACATATTTCCTTACGTTGGTGTTGTCATCGTTATGCATCCTTGTAGCTCTTATTCTATTAGTATCTTTTCAATTTCTACATTGGGATGCCTTGTGGCCCTTTTTTCCAAATTCAAGACAGTTTTTATATCTGAAGCAGCAATCCTTATTCTAATGTAATCCTCCACATCGATAACATGCTGATGGAGAGGGCTTATATTTGTTTCGATATTCGTCATACTTTGTCCTGTATGTTGTACTTTTCCTCTTATTATAAAATTTTCTTTTTCTTTCCGGGGAGGGTGAGAACATTTTTTCATTGTCGTGGAATTTATGTTTTCTTTCTGGGGAGGATGAAGAATGTAGACTTTTGTTTAACATACGTATATGAGAAACGACTGATTCCTCAATGTCCTTTGCGTCTTTCTTTATACTTAGACATCTCTGGCAATCTTCCGATAATTGCTGTAATGTTAGACCCTGTTCATTTTGTAATTTTGCAAGCATTCTTGAACGCATTTAGCTATCTTTTGTTGAAACTAACCCTTGAACAAAGATGAGACATTTGAAATTGTCCGGGGTTAATTCCGCTAGTTTGAAGTCGTCACAATGTTTATTTACGATTGCGGCAAACGTGGAATAATCCTCATTATCGCTCTTTACCAGGTTAAAGCATTTCCACCTCCTATGGAATAGTGATGTTTTGGGTCTGAAGAGTTCTTTAAGACATGTTACTGCTTCGTCAAATGTCAATTCGTTCGTCTTTTTTGGCAAGATATAATCCAAAAACTTTGTATATTCTTCAGTTCCTAATTTTCTAAGCAATAGCCGTAGCTTTTTTGCTTCTGTCCAATTTTGACAATCTAAGTTAAAGATGTCTTCATGTCTTCTGAATTAATCACCAAAAGTTTTGTCCTCATCTAGAGAATATTTGAAAATCTCTATGGTATTCCACACTGCGTCTTGCGAAAATTTTGCTTCTTTTTCAATATCTAATTGCTTGTTGTCAGCTACTTTCCATATTAGTTCCTGGAG
Organism: Acanthosepion pharaonis; assembly: GCA_903632075.3. NCBI lineage: Eukaryota > Metazoa > Mollusca > Cephalopoda > Sepiida > Sepiidae > Acanthosepion > Acanthosepion pharaonis. Next base: position 1,551,025 of record CAHIKZ030004174.1, on the reverse strand, counting down.
CTCTATTTGTCTTTCTTGATTTTCCTTTTGCGTTTGTAGTAATTGCTTTTGCCATTTTTCTTCCATTCGTTCTTGCAGTTGTAATTGTTGATCATTTTGGTATTTTATCAGTTCTACCAAAATATTTTTAAAATCTTCCATGATAATTCAATTTTTACTCCTCGTAACTCTTTGTCACTATTTTGTTGTGGACAAGGAGAGGATTTTTCTATTTCTTCTTCTCGTATGAGTTCGAATCGCTCGACATGAATTTGTTGTTTTTTCTTCCCGTGTGTTTGCCAATTTGTTTGTTGGACGACGAGGGAAGATTTTTCTTTTGTTGATCTTTTCTTTTCCGCGTGAGTTTGAATCTTCGTCGCCAATTTGTTGTGGATTCCGAGATGAAATTCGGTCTCCAATGAATGACAAACGCAGGAATGAAATATAACAAATAAATGTATTTACACAATAATACAATTGGTAATACGGTTAGTAAATCCAGAAACGCGGTTAGTAGCAATAATACTATATATATATACAGTCTGGTAAATCTAGTCTCAAAGTAGGACTTCCTTAGAATCTACGTGCTCGCAACTGTAACTTCTACAGGCGGTTACCTCACATTATTACTCTGCCTCCAACTCAATCACAAACTCTGTTCTGACGACTTTGACTGACTCTAGGTATTTAATGGCAGCAGTCCACGTACACACTGGTCGCGTCCACTTGTATGAAAAAGAGGTGGACTCCATAACACATTCCCTGTACCGAACATAGATACGGCAAGTATTAATTTACCAAGACTGACATTAAATCGGCATAGAATTTGACGAAAAATTTAAAGTTAGCACAATTAATACCCCAAAGCCATACTAAGATGAACACGTTTTCCATTTGGAATTAACGCTTCAAGCCATATTTTCCAAAAGACAATTGAAAAAGTTCTATCGGAGAGGGTAAAAATATAATCATATATCAAGACAATATCGGCATAGGTGCTTAAATTAAAGAAGAATTAAAAAAAAGAACAGGTTTTAGACAAATTAAAAAATGCTGGTATGACAATAAATAGCGATAAATATGATTTAAATTGCGACAAAATAGTGTATTTGGGACACCAAATATCTAAAAAGGACATTCTCCAGACAAGAAACTGATAAATAAAATATAGCAAGTATCTACACCAAAAAATAAAAGAAAGAATTGGAATCTTTTTTAGATTGATAAATTTTTATAGCAAATATTTACCTAGATCCAGCGACATATTAGGCTCATTTGGGGAATTGCGGAAAAAAGAATATAGAATTTAAATAGACTCAAAGACAAAATATAGATTTTTAAAGTTTAAAAAAGGCATTAATAAGAAAACCGATTACAAAAATCTTTGATCCTAAAAAAGAAATGACATTGACTACGGATGCAAGTGAACATGCTGTAGCCCCAATTTTATCTCAAGATTATCTAATTTTTCCGTCGAGAAAATTAACACCAGCTACTCAAATATTGAGAAAGAAGTGTTAGCAATATTATGGTGCACAGAAATAGCTCGAAATTTTCTGTTAGGACGAAACTTTTTGCTAAAATCAGATCACAAGCCTTTAGAGTTTACATTTAACACCAGAAAGGAATTACCAAAAGTCACATCTAGAATTTTAAGATTGTCTATAAAACTCATAGACTTTGATTTCAACATCATATACATTCAGGGGAACACTATTTCATACGTGATGGTGGTATACAGACTAAATTTCGATAGTAAAAATTATAAACGTCTGAAAATTCAAAAGATAAAATACTGTACTGAGTTGAAACGGACGTGTTACCCCCATAATCGTCTCAGAATCGAACCCATACAAGATACAATGTTAAGTAGAATTTCCGACAGAATAAAAAGTACCACATGGCGCAATTATCTGTGGAAGAAAGACCCTACAAAAAATCAAGACAAAAGTTAACAGTATAGAAAGGTATAATATGCAATCGAGATATTGTAATACCCCACCCCCACCCGAATTTAAGAAAAGAAGAATGATTATGTACATTGTGGTATAACAGCGACACAAATGAGATTAAAATTACAAGCGTAGTGGCAAGGATATTCTCAAGATATAGAAGACTATGTAAAAAGAATCCCAAAAGGTACTGAAATAGAAAAAACGTCGGCAAAATGAAATTCACTTTTAGCCTAAAGAAGAAGAACCATAGGCTCGGATTTACATGTATCATGTTCATATTAAAAGCATAGGTCAATTTTACATTTTAGTGGACATTGTCAGGATTGCTGAATTAAGATTGTTGATAGAAAAGACACCACTAAAGCAAATAATAATATAGACAGTTACTTATCATGATTACTGTTAAGCTATAGGACAATCCACATGCGAGAAGACTACAAAGTCCCTCTGCATTAATGGGTAGACACATCAGAGCTTCTATAACAATGTCATTTTTAACAAGTTAATGTGTTTGATATAAAAAAGACAAGGAATCTATTCCAGAGAAGGCAAACTTTGGAGTACAGAAAGGACAAGACACAGCAATACAAAAGAAAATGGAGATAATGTACTGTCCTATGCGGATCAATTCAGAAGTAGAATGAAACCCGATGATATAGAAATTGACCAAGAATCTGAAGGTGAAGAACATGGAGGGAAGAAGGGGACTAATGAATCCATTACTGAAACTGAACAATCTATGGATGATAATGACCAGAAATCTGGCGGGTATCCCTATAAGATGAAATCAAGATATATACTAAGAAAGACAGTTTAGATTCCCAACAATAATTAGAAGACAAAGATCATCAAAGGGCATAAAGTCATTTCGGTTCAGTATATAAATGAAATACTGCTATAAAAGCAGAACGCCGAAACAAATGCCAGTCAAGTTTCCATCGGTTAGCCTGACAACATCTATCCCAGAGATTACTCTAATTTTTAGACATGTAAGTACATTTGTTTCACTTAGGAGCTAGTTTATTTCAAACTTTGAAGACAGTTGAATGGTCTTTAATGTACAGCACCGCCTATCCTGTCATCTTATTTTACCTGTTAGCCACACGAACGAATTTACTTCTAAAGATGCAACTATTTGGCTACAGAAAATAAATGTCACAAATGACTTCCATCTTCCATAATTTTCCATGACAACAGAGGTCGAATCTTACTTCATGCTCACTATTATTTGTGCGTTCAAAAACAATTTTGTACTTTATAAAAAGTCAATATTTCACTCCACGCTGGTATAAATTGTTTCATTTTTTTTTTTTACCTCAAGTAGCTCTTTTAACATTTTGGTTTTTCTAAACAGTTGACCAATAAGTAAGTATAATTCATACTAAACTTTATTTAGCTGGCTCAACTGATTATGGAAATAGTTTCTTTTAATATTATATTAGGAACAAAATATGATTCTTGCTATGTTTCATTTCCCTAGCTCGACTGGTAACGTCCTTTTAATATTTGAGCCTTTCTGAACTCTTAACCTATAAATAATTAATGTTCTTACTATGTTTCAATTGGCTCACTCAACTAGCAAAGAAAATATTTTCCTCTAACATCTGAGCTTTTTCTGAACTCGTAACCTATAAGTAAGTGTATGTTGTGAACAGGAATGCAAATGTAAAACTGGGTAATGGAAAACAAGTGGAGGAGGGTAATTGTGTTACTCGTTATCTCCAATCGTATTTTTATTACTATTTTTTTATGGGACAACATCGGGATATCTGGAAATTAACAACCAAAAGGTAAACACTCTCACTCCTGTACATCAGAAACGAAAGTATAAAAAATAAACAAAAAAGAATTAGATGCATATGAACAACGTTGTTGTTTGTAGATGACATTACCAGGACAGAAAAACAAACAAACTTTGCCGAAGTGGAATCAGAACTAAAACTCAAGAGAAACCTTCCGAGACAAATTGAAATAGTAAGAGATAAACGTAGACGGTTCTTCGATAAATTTTGCTCGTTGATTAAATTTTACGTTATTTGCGTCTGGGTAAAATAAATATATCAGCAGACCAATTAATTGGCTAGGAAAATCTGCAGAACATTAGCAGAAGACTGGGCAGGGGGAATAAAAGCACTGTCAGTTCTACATGACAGATTTCATCGAAGATGTTTGTAAAGTTCCAGGCCCAAAAAATAATTATGTCACTTGAAAGGTCAATGGTTGGCGATCCAAAATATTAACCAAGTGATCGAATGGCAAATTAGGTCTATGTTACAATCTGGAGAAAATAGGCTCATTACTCTATAAGCGGATCTTAGAAAATTTATGCAGCAAATTTATGTCAAAAGATATCAACTGTACATTTTCCTATATCGCTCATTATATGTTTGTTTTGACATCCTGTTCGAAGTTATATCGCCTTCTTTTTAAAGCATATAGTTGTCTCAATTTAATGGTTAATTAGAAATCCGGTCAAGTTCATAGTTTACTTCATTTTCAAAGACATATTCCCATCGAGCAAAAATGACTGAAAAGGGTAGGTTTCGATGCAAAGCAAAAAAAAAACACCGCTACATTTTTGTAATGTCTTTATATTGTTTGCATCGTTTGTCTTCCAGAAGATTCTACAAAAAAGTAAACAGTTGATAATTTGACTGAGCGAGTACGGGATGTGGGATAAATGAGATAAAATTTCTATCTTTTGAGACAAAATATTTCCCTGTGTGCGTTTTGCAACACGTAGTTTCATGCTCTCTTGCTAAAAAAAAAATAAAACGTCTTGCGATATCAGTGAAGATCATTTTTCCAACCAAGACTGGTGTAATGCTTCCAGTTGTTTTTACAATGATGTTCACTGTTTTGTTTTCTGGACATGCTATGCAGTTTTTCTGCAGAGGAAGCTTCTTGTTAGCAAAGTCAACTTGCTGTTTTTAATTACTTTGATAACAAGATGCTTCCCCTAAGGCTAAATGGGATAGCAAGTCAGGCCAAATGACGGTTCCATATAGAACGTTCGATTCCTGTTGGAAGACATATTTTAAACGAAATTTATCGGACATTCAGATGCTTTATGCATTTAATTCTGTTTATTATAAACAGAGCATCTGCTTAAATGATCGTATCTATAAAAATAATGTATAACAGAAAATATATTAAAATAATTGTTGGAGTTGGTTCATTTCATAATATATACAAACAGTAAAACTATAAGCTAATGCTTAAAATTACCTAAAAGCTTAAAATATATTTTTCAATGATATTATTATTACAATAATATCAAGATCCGCTACGATTTTTGTCACATTGTATTTGTCAAAGTGAGGAAGTTTTACTTTTCCTGTTATCGGCCAAAGTCAGATTCTCGCCAAAAAAAAAGTTAATGTCTACTCAAAATAATCCACAACTATTCCCAAACTCAAAAATTCGCCCAAAATTTAAGCTATTTGAGAGCATTCGTACAAAGAATTTTATCGTATGTTTCCTATTCTTTTATATTCTGTGTCTCGCGAGGACGCCTACGATGATGGTTCCACAATTACCAGTTCTTTATAAATTTTGTCTTTTTCTTTTCTCTCCTAAACCTTGTTCCGCTATTCATTAATTCAAGCTCGTTAGGCACGTTATGAATCGTTTTCCTCTGTCCCCCTTTCTTTCAATATGCAATGTGAGAATGGAATTTTCCAAGCCATTCATTCCTCATCATGTGCCCTAGACATCTCAACTATCTCTTTTTGATGCTAATTATGAGTCCTTTCTGTTTTCATGTTATCTAAAACTTCGTCGTTGTTCACATGTTCAGTCCACGGTATCCTCAGCATCCTTCTGTAGAACTACATCAAGCATTCACTGGTATAGGAAGAATATTACGCAACATGTTTAATACTCTTTTCTTTGTATCTATGTATGGAATTTTCCTGTTTCTTAATACTTTGCTTGTTTTGGGAAGGGAACTTTCACTATCCTAGTGCTCCTTCGGATTACAGTGTCACACTTTCCGTCCACCGTTAAACACTTCTCAGATATTTCAGCTGCTGTACTTGGTATCACCAATTTTTAATTTGCATGTTGGACTGTTGCTTTTGCTCTCAACCATCCATTCTGTTTCATGCAATTAAAATTTACTTGTTTCTGCTTGCTTTCCTTTACTAGCTTTTGTAGGAGTTCTTGTAGTATTATTTCTGTGTCTGCTATCAACACTGCAGAAAATAAATTAGACTGCAATATTAATTTTCTTTTTAAATATGTCTTTGTAAGAACATCTATTTAATGCTCTCGAAATCTATGATAGATACAGAATTGTGCAAAAAAGAGACCCCAATTTTATTATCTACGTTATTAGGACAAGGATTTCTTTGAAAATCGTAACATTAAATAACAATGTTAATTGAATATTAGCAGCTTATCTTTCATATACTAGGATATTTATCAATAATCTTTACTGGATCATCTTCAGATCAAAGTTACTCTTTGTTGGAATGTATTTTTAAAGGATGTTTATTTGGACGTTTTAATGTTTAATGTCTATTTTTAATGAGTTTTATGTTTAATGTTCAATGTTAAAATGTTTAATGGAAATTTTAATGGACGTTTATAATGTAACAAATGAAAACCAATTAAAAACAATTGTGATAGCAGTTTAGCAGTGAGTTATATAAAAATATCTTAAGATTTTAAAAATATAGCAGTATCTTCAGATTTTTTTAAATGTTTTATTTTATTACTTCGCAGATCTTAAAAGCATTTACTAAGAAAATCATTCTTGTGTGTTGATATCCCTCAGAATATCGAATCAAGTAACATATAAAACTATATAATTACTTAGATAGATAGATAGTACAAGGACATCGTTGCGCCAATCTTTCATACTGACAAAAACTGCTTTTGCTTGAAAAGTAGCATTTTACATTCTCTTACCTCGGCTCAAACATGAAACACACAACTATATCATCCGCTAAACAGATCTGTTTTTATCACCCTTATAAGTTTTCTTTGATAATTACTTGACTTGTTTTATGGTTGGCAATTATCCATGTTGATTAGAAAATTTCACTAGCTAAAGTTGATTGGATTGTTACCATTAATTAAACTGAATAAATGTTCCCATTACGGAAGCTATTATTTAGTCAATAATGATTATGGTCATAATTCATATCGCTTCTTTTTTTTTTAATGAAAATGCCCTTGTAATTGATCAAGTACTATTACATAAGAAGTGAAACTCATCAACATTATATGAAAATAGAGTTAAAAATGAAAAAGAAAAGAAGATGCAGGTGAACGCACTCTTGAAATAGAAGAAAAGTGAGAAGTTGTAAGGTTGAATATTCGTCAAAATCTCTGAGGTTATAGATCGAGAAAATCAACCCTGACAGTCAACGAGTAATTTCTTTTTATACTTTGCCAGCATTAACTTAGAGTAAATCATGTTGATCGCTTTGAGGTAAAAGGATTTAACTTAGAATTCTTAACAATATCGTCCAGAAAATTACGAAAATACGTTGGAAAATAAAACTGAATTTAAAGAGAACTATGAATAATTAATACGTTTTCTGTTACCATAAGAGAAATACGTTTCGTTTACCATTAATGTTCATCCATCATTTCATATGTTGGCGTTGAGATGACCGCAACTAAATGGTCATCGGCTGTAACCGGATGCGTTTTTATTAGAGAAAAAAAAGAAAATTCAAAGAAAAGCTATCTCTTATAAAGTTAAATAAGAAACTGTGTCACTTTAAAAAAGGTTCAAGTAATAAACGAGGTTCCATTGGCAATTCAACTGAATTCTCCGTTTCTAGACGACCGTGTATTTCCCTTCAGTTCAACTAACCGAAACAGATAAGTCGAAATATACGCTATTCGGAGAGTGCTTGTAAGTTTTTTTTTCTGTTGATTCCTGTCTTTGTTGTCATACTCACTTATATCCGCCTCATTTGTTGGGACTGCAGACATTATTATCTTTATCTCTGCTGCTTCCGGTCCTATCTCCGTTATTATTATTGTTATTATTATTATTATTATTATTATTATTATTATTATTATTATTATTTCTTTTTCCGCACTTTTTTTTTCAACCGGAGATTTTCCATTATGGGTGTTCTCCATCAAGTCGTACGACCTCAAACATATCGCAGAATATTTAGAGCAAATCAATGCAGACTTTTGAAGCGATGGGATACGAGGCTTTATTCGGATTTTCTTAATGTAGGTCTTTAGATTCGGTGGTATAGATCCCAACGCCAAAATGATATCTGGGACAATAGGTGCCTGAACGACGCACATTCTGACAACCTCAATCCGTAGGTCCGTGTACTTTTAACCTTCCCTATTTCTTTGACTTTGATATTATAGTCACGAGGAACAGTCACATCGATGAGGATTATTATTATTATTATTATTTTACCACAATTTTGTAATGTTTACAATAAGTGGACACCAGCAATTTTCTACCTATTCTTACAATATTTGGTAAAATCCATTATTAATGTTGTTCCTGTTGTTCACCTTTCTGCTTATAAGCCTAAATCTAACTGTTGCTACGTTTTAATGAAATCTTAACGTCGTAAGTATTTCAAATTTGAAATTTATGATCAGCATTTGTTCCGAGATATATAAATATGTGATATGATAATAATTTCAATGGGTTTATCGAATATTTGCCCTTGACTAGCGATCTGACGCGAAACTGGAGTCGGTCAATGAGATAAATCCATTGAACATCTATTGATTTATTGAATATTTTATGTTGTATGCATTTTCACGGACGTACTCCTATCAAAGACCATTATCTTCAGGAAAGGTTCGCTGTTTGCCTCTTATTTATTGTGATGGAAGCGAAAAGAAGAAAATAAGTAAGAGAAATATAAACGACTTGCCAATAATCTGGCAAAAATCCACGCTTATTCGATGAAAAATATTTAATCTTCATGATGGAACAGAGGTAACCTTTTGATAGATCTTTCAATCAGAGAGAGTCAAATGTCACCCAGAACCATGAAGGATGGACTTTAAAAGGCTGTATCACTCACAATAATAAGATTATTTTATCGAGATACTGGAAATGTTTCTAATCATTGATTTCTCTCCAGTCTTTTTCTTTCTTCTGAACAACATTCTATGGGCAAAAGATGCAATTTTATCCCGCCTCCTCGAAGGCTGACATTGATATATATTTACAATATGTGGAAGAATACATTTTTTTAATGTCATGTTCCTTCAGGATGTAATTGATCAGTGATCTCCATCTGTGAATTGCAATGACAAATTAGGAAAGATAGTGAAGTTGTTTTCTATTGCCTTCTCCACGGTACTCTTAGAACAGTTGCCTTCCAAGGCTAGTGTACCCAGTCTACTCAGCTATTTCACCCATAATTACATGGAGAAATAATGAATCTACGACTTTCCCAATTGCTTTTTGTTTGAAAGTGAAGGCAACAGACTGGGTCGGTATTTAAATTCAATTCGCCAATTCCAATTTTCAAGCCGATACATGTTAAGTAAGCTCACATCCATTAAATTAGCGTCTTTTCCGGCTTACAAGACGCACGTTTTTTGCTAAAAAATGCCCTGAAAAATACGTGTGCGTCTTTCAACACGAATGTAAAGCAACACCCAGGCTCAAGTAAGTTTGGACGGTCCCCTAATCGGCTTGACTGATAGGACGTGGATTTGTATGTTGAATCATTACACTATAATGTTAGCTAGCTACATAATTCAGCGTTTTATATGATGTAAACTAAGTACTTAGCTGTTACAAGTATTTCCAAGACTATAAACCTTCCTAGTTGCCGAGCCGCAAGCTTAAACATGCTCTGCTTACTAGCAGCGGCGGGAGCCTTTCAGCTCTTGACAAGTATGTCATTACCATACAAACAAAATCGAACGAGTGATTAATGGAAACAATACATGGCGCCTGTATGTGAGGGACGCATGATGAATGTGTTGTTGTATGAATGAGAATGACTATTTTTTTCTTAAACATTTCTTTCCAATATTAGAGTGCGTCTTCCAAGCCGCAGCGTCTTGTAAGCTGGAAAATACGGTAATTATTATTTGGGAAAAATATTATAAGTGTTCCTGATTGATTAGTAGATTCGACACAATCTTTAGCTTCTTTTCCGCCATTGATTTTTTATTAATTTTAGTATAGAATTACAAAATAACATAAATTTGTGACATTTAGTCGGATTCAAAAACAGGTGTTTTTAAAAAGAGGTGTTTTCAAAAAGAGATGTTTTAATAGTCTACCAAACAAGTTAAGCTTTCTTATTTTATTTTTCTAGTGTTTCTATAAGCTTTTTCTATTCTGGGTATAAAGTGTGTAAAAATTGTCCAAACGTTCTCTATGTCCGACCCTTTTCGGTTATATCTTTAGCAATCACAATCACAAACCACATCTACATGTAAAAAAAGGCTAAAAAATAATGGAAGCATTGAGAATAAAAAAGAAAAATCAGCATTCAATATTATCAACTATGAACACGGTCACAATCTGCTGACCGTGTTCGGAAACTAAAAAGAAAAACTAAATATTTCCATTATTCTAAATGTATACAAAAAATCAACACAGTTAAAAATAGATATAAAACCATCCTAGATAATGACTAAAAGAACAGCCGAAACCCCTTGAACATATAGAACATTCAGACAATTTGACATATTTTATATCCAGAAAAGAAAAATGCTATGCCACTGTTTCATGAAGGAGCGACCACTTTTATATAGATGAAATATTAATACACTAAATATTAATAAGAACTCAAACTCAGAGTAAACACATTGAACTAATGTCGCAGAGTAAACAATAGAGGATGAAATCTGGATTCACGCCACTCCCCACTAATGTATCATCTGGAGATGTTTAACAAAATCTCTCTTAACTGGCATTGGTAGAGGTGGATTTTGTTTAGCGGCATATCAACACCTCTATGGGTTATTTAATGCCAAAATGTAAATATTTTGTACATAATTTTATACTTACAGGGTAAATATATATATATATATATTTTTTTTTTTTTTTTGGAGGTGTGGGGTATATATATTGTAGATAATAAAATGTATCGTTTTACTTTTTTATTTTTTTTATTTTTTATTGCTGGTAATTTCACTACAAAAATGTTTTGCTAGTAAATATTTTTTTTTTAATTAATGGTAATTATTTTTATAAAAATGTATTGATAATATACTTTTTATTAGCATTGCACTGATTATCATTTTGCTATAAAAATGTATTCTTTGTCATTTTGCTATAAAAATGACCTGTTGATTTTTCCTTGGGAGTTTTACTATTTGCCCATAGCTTGGACCCTAACAGGGGCTACCACTCCTGGTCAGAATGGATCTAGAAACAAATGCAGTTTAAAGGTGGTTCCACTCTCCCTAAAATTTCAAATCTTCCTTACTATCTGATGTAGTTTATCGTTATACCCAGGGCGATCGTAACAGACGTTTCTTACCGGTTAAAAGAGAAAAGAATATGAGCAAACCATTCTCCCTTAACTAGCTTATATGCATATACAATAGCAAAAAAGTGTATTAACCACCCACATTCTGCGTTGACTGGGCTAAACAACACAAACCAATACTAATACACATGCAATTATATATATATATATATATATATATATATATATATATATATATATATATATAAAGAACTATTTATTAATCAGATTTTATTACCTTTTTTAGTGGATACACATCTTTGAGTAAACGCTCTGTTCACTTATTAAACTGTGTTGTAAATTTATCAGGTGCGGATTAAATTAAATATACATACGATCTTTTTATCCCATTTCAGATGAACTCAAATTGAACTTTTTAGTATGTATACAACAGGACGTCATTTCCGATCTCTGGTTTAAAAAGTGGTTTTGTCTGGAAATGTTGTTATAGCTGATTTCTTTTGTTGACAAAGGTTGCAGATGTTGCTATCATTGTTGTGATGTTTTTTGTTTTGTTTTTTTTTAATTTTCCAGTTTACAATCTGTTCATTTTTATTTTTCTCCTTTAATTTCCACATTTCCACACAGCAGGGATCCGAACCTTTGAGTAATTTCGAAAGAGGCCATCCTATCAGCAGGTCTATAATGTCGGGTCTATTGTACTACCATTTTTCGAATGGTTTCTGGACCGTACTCTAGTCTCCCGGCGAGGGGCTGTCGATGCCATGATGATAGGTACTGTTACGGTAGTATCTCTAGGTTATTTATGCGTGCAACTCCAATGGGTGTCTGTTACATTACCTACTAGTCATCCACCAAACCAATCAAAATAAAACATGAAAGCAATCAAATTGAAGAAGATAAAAACTAGCAAACCCAACCTTTAAAAAAGTAGACCCCAGTTATACCATTTCTTACATCAATATAAAGGGTTTACGTTCCAACTTTCCTAAAGTGCAACTCCATCTTCTTCAGGCTCAACCTAACCTCCTGTTCCTGTCTCAAATGGGTATCAATGCCTCAATCCCATTGCAGGAGTTCACAATGCCGGGATACTCACACATTCTAACAACATAAGATTACCAAAATCACCACGGTCACGAGCTTGGTGCCTACATGCGGCAGGTGAAGAAAAAACAAGGACCCTGATTCTCCCGTATATGTGGTTCTGCGTAGCACTTATCCATAGTATCACATACGTCTTTACCCTATATTGTTCTTGAGATGAAAGGTCGATAATCTTCGATTGAATATCAGAGGGGATTGAGAATATCTTCATCGAATTTCCCTCGGCCAACTTTCATATATGAGGTGACTTCAAAGTTCACCACAAAGAGTGTTTAGCCCATTCTAACAAAAGCGATGTGGACGGTAGATATTTCAGAGACTTCTCCATTGCATATCAACTAACCCAGATAATTGAAGGACCAACCCAAGTACCGGATACGACGGTACAGCGCGCGAACCCCATCGAACATTTTTCCTAACATCCAGCAAACGTTTTAGCCCCCATTGGCACGTCAGATTATTCTCTAGTCAGTGTTCACACTCCATAGCAATGACATCCGTTACTTACCGTTCTTAAAACAGTTTTTTTGCTACGCGGAGGCAGACTGGGACAACTTTCAATCCGACATGACGGAACCTCCTCTCCCAACAATCATCAAACATGCTGCTGCCCGAAAAATGCTGCCCTACTCGCTGAATGGATTTTTTCTGGAATGGAGTGTTTTATACCCAAAACAAATTCAAGCAAAAACCAAGCAGTCAACCCTGGTTCACTCCTGAATGCATTGCAGCCACAGGTCACCGGAACCACTAATTCAATATCTATCGCAAGGAAAGCTTTAGTCTGGCACTTATCGCTGTAAAAGAGTCCTGGAAAATGCAAAACGCAGCTACGCGCGATCTGTCTAGGCCAGGTGTTGAAAATAAACCAAGTGAATCTCGCGAATCCTTGAATATCACCAACCAACTTTTGAAGAGAAGCAAACCATTACTTGAAGGAGAAATCTTTCCTAAGCACGTGGAAGGTGGCAAGCTTATGCACGATCTTCAAGAACGCGGGCAATCATCAGTAAGCTTTTTTTAGGCCTTAATCAACATGAAGGTTATGGAATACCTGGATGGGAACAACCACGTGCGACGAACAGTATGGGTTTCGATCAGCCCGATCAACTGCTGATGTCCTAACTACCATTACACACAGAATTAGTGAGTTCCTTGACACATAGCATTAGATATCACTAAGGTCTTGCACAGCACAAATGTTTGCTACACAAGCTCTCCAGCTATGGAATCACAGGAAGGGTTTTCTCTATTATAAAATTTCCTGACGGTGGCTGTGAAGGACCAGTCCTCCCCGTCCCTGGTGGTCAACGGAGGCCTCCCCCAGGGCTCACTTTTTGGATCAACCCTCTTTTCTTATTGGCATAAATGATCTACTTAAGAATATATTCCGATTATTCGTAAAGGCCTATGTCAAAGATACGGCGATATATGGGCGCTCCTCTAAAAGCCTTGAGTGGAATTCCTTTATAGGATCCATCGCTAAAGATGCAGGTAAAATAATCGGCTCCCTGTACCGCTCTCGTATGTACCTGACTGCTCATGCTATCCTCTACCTTCCCAGAACTCTCTTTCCAGTCCTGGTAGAATTCAAAAGCGTCTGCACGTCCTTGTGGGTGATTTTTTCCCCACACTTCACCCGCTCTCTCTCTCTCTCACAGTCGGGATGTGGCAAGCCTTTCACTACTCTATCGCTATTACCATGGAAATTGTTCCAACGAACTGCATCACCTGGTTCCATCAGGTCTGATCTTCACGGTTAGGACCCGCCATGCCACTTATATAGAAGCAAACCACGTACATTCCCTATGTATTCCATCGGTGAGGAGTTCCACTCAGACAGCTTCTTTCCGCGAACCACTACCCTATGGAAGAGAGTTTCTACAGAATGTTTCCTTGATCACTACAATTTTAACCTGTTCAGGTCTAGAGTCAAATGTTATCTCCCCTTCCTATCCATATAAAACTCACCCTAACTTAACCCTCTACCTCGAATGGCACCTGAGCCTTGTACATGGTGAAACTTACTGCGAAAAAAACTCGTATCTATATTACAGTCACAACTATTTACTCCTGACTTAAGAGTAATTCTGATTAGTTCAATTAACTCAAATTGGCATTGAATCTCAAGGATAAACTACATTCGGTTGTTAACTGGGGTTCGTAAAAAGTTTGTTAATTTTAACGCCTCCAAAATGAATCTGCTCTCTATTAATCGTCTGAAAGAATCCTTTCTGGCTCTCATCGGCATGAAGAATGACTCATTGTGCCTTCTTGGGTTAACGTCTTACACTGACATGAAGAGGAATGGTTACATTGAGTTAATTGCTAGGTCTGCTGCTAGGAAATTTGGTTCACTGTGTCGTGCTCGACATTTTTTCTCGGCTGCAATCTATCTAGCATATTTATAAGTCTATCAACGGTGTTTTTGAACATTGCTGCCACATATGGCCTGGTTCCCCTGCTATATATTTAGAGATCCTTGATATAAAAGAATCTGCAACATTATTGGTCCTGAACTGGTATCTCGGCTTCAGTCACTTTCCCACCGCTTTTTTCTATAACTACTTGCATGGTAATTGTTCCAATGAACTTTCCTCTGTGTTATCTGGACAGTATGAATTTATACATACATACATATATATATATATATATATTGTTGAAGGGTTCTCCCCTTTTTACACAAATGGACTCACCCAGGGTATTCATATACTACTGCTAGTGAATACCCGAGAAAGAAGAATGAGAAAGAAGGACTAACGAACGACTAACCAGGACGAACGTAACGAGCAAGAATCACAGTGAGCAATCACGTAGACTCAGTAAGAAGTCATACAGTGATACGTCGATACCAAAGACTGTTTATATATTTTGCTACTAACCCGCATTCCTGGAACTACTAACCTGCATTACCAGTTTGTATTATTACATTAATACATGTATTTATTGGTACCGAATCCACAACATATATATATATATATATATATATATATATATATATATATATATATATATATATACATTGGCTGTATTTAGGTAGCAGTTTCTCATTTACACACATTTTGTTGAAGGCAAGGAAGTGCTTTAAGTTTATTTTGTTCATTTTTTTTTGGGGGGGGGGTTCGTTTTTTAATGTTTCAGACAAGATTCCTGTCTTCTAGGATGAATTTGAACAATGTCTTCTGAGCACTTTCGACGTACACACACAATTATCAAAGAATCTTTTATGGGTTAATAAGATTGTGTCAGTAGGTATATATGGTGCTTCTTTGTTAGTATTCGAATATCGCTACTGCATGCTTCAGTGAGTGCAGTATGGTGTTTTTTTTCTTTAAGCAGCTTATCTTTATCGACTAATATTTGCTCTTTGTGATGTTGTACTCTTTGAACTTTTGAAGATTTAAACATCGATGTTTATGTATGTTCATGCACTTGATTCAAAAAGAGCAACTTTTCAGATATCTTTCTCAAGGGCAATATTACAAAGTAATTTTCATTTCCAGCAGGCAGAACGGAAAAACATTATCGGTCTCATTCCGACCATGTCCGATTCACTGGAACATTCCATGTACCAATTCGAATATCGTCTCTTCTACTGCTATAGAAATAACATATAATTCCTTTCCTTGAACTTTACATAGTGCATCGATTTATATCGTTCCCATTTGAAGGAACAATATCAAACGAATATCAATGGCAAGAATTATAGTCGTCAAAAGTTTCCATGAAAATTAAATCTATTTAAATACATTTTATTCGGTCACTGAGGTAATGATATCTATTTTATGATTAAACGGGAAGATGATTTTTTCAATAATTTTTTAAATAAAATTTATTTGTGTGTCTACGCGCGTGCGTGTATCTGTGTGTGTTTATGTGTGCGCGCGCTTGTGTGTGTGTGTGTGATTGTGGTTGTGAATGATCTTTCAGAAAATGGGCGGTTATGCCTTTATTTTTCAGTTTTCAGGCGTTTGTTACTCTCAGCCGAAACTTGTGTTTTTTTTCGTCCTTTCTTATTACGTTATTTGTTCGGCGATTAATTTGCTCCGACTTAAGTAGGTAATACGGACCATTTCCTTTGCTTTCATTGCTTTTATGATTAATTAATTGATTCGTTTTTTACGGCTTATCAACTCTTTGCCGGTTATTTAAAGCCAGAAATTATTTTTTAGCTTTTAATGATTTTTTTTTTGTTTTTTTTTAGATAATTATCATTTAGTGATACAAGTTTTACTAATTAACATATAGTTTGGTGGCTGTGGAGAAGAGATGAATTCATACTCTTCTCAAGGGTATTTGCGCTTAGGTGACTAAAACGAGCACGAGTGGAATTGAAACTCGGCTCTCCGTTTTACAATTCCGTACCATTATCGTTTACACCACCCGCAGACCCAAGCTCAAAGCACCTGGTATTCCATTTCTTGCTTTCATCACACCTTCTTCCCATTATATTCTCTAATCTCTCCCTCCACATTATGTATGTCACATATTTCTGTTAGCAAAAGTTTCCTTCTACAGATTAACAGATCGTGACAGTTATTAGGGAGATGTGATTAAATATACTTTAATGCTTAAAAATTATTCAGTATTATTATTGTTTAGGTAATAAGCATTCTTACATAGCACAAATAGCTTTATGTGGAAAAGGGGATTTTCGACAATATACGCATTTTTTTACGTAATTATGGTTAATTTTTAACTTTTATAAAAACGACATTCCTGTACATGTAGTTATGGATAATATTATACATTAATTACTAATTTTTTAATTAATAAATATTGATGCTCAGTTGTTGAAATTAATAGCTATCTGGTGAAGAGTTAAAATTTTGGAATAATCCGATAATAAAAAATGTCATCTCTCTGATAGATATCGCGCCTTTTTTTAATGCTCTCTCCATAGCAATCTCAACATTTGTCATTAGAACCACAATGACATTATACTACTGTCCTATATTTTAAAACAATGTTGTAAACATGACACTTCTGATTCACAGCTGGTTTTTATAGTAACTATTCTTTTGTTATATTTTCTTTA
This sequence comes from Acanthosepion pharaonis, assembly GCA_903632075.3. NCBI lineage: Eukaryota > Metazoa > Mollusca > Cephalopoda > Sepiida > Sepiidae > Acanthosepion > Acanthosepion pharaonis. Next base: position 1,533,542 of record CAHIKZ030004174.1, on the reverse strand, counting down.
TATATATTTCTATTATGGCATTTATATAACAATAATTCTTCATTTCATTTACTAACGTTTACGTGCGAATGTTTGGAGATGATCTGAAACGATGTTTAAAGAAATATTTTCAGACAAATCCAAAATAGACTTAAGCATCAATCGATAATGAAAGATTTGGATTTATAAACTAGAAAGAACGATTCTTTTATTTTGCGGAATTTTGTTCGCAGACTGTCCAATTCTGATGGAGGAGTTTTCAGACCCGAGGGCAATGCAGTTAAAAAAAGAAAGATATTCCGTCTACTGGGTTTTAAAATTGTATGCAACGAAATAAAAATTTACGCAGAAATTTCAATATATAAATGCTGCTGAACAACATTTTCCTTCATTCATCATTTTGGTGAATATGCGGGTGTATGTATGTCTGTATGTTTATGGGCATGCGTTGGGAGATGTTCCGGTTATGTCTATATATTCATAAAAAGTGTAAAGAAAATGTATGTAATTAAGTTATTGAAAACAGCATCACCTACCTTCATATACACACACACACACACATATATATATATATATATATATATATATATATATATATATATATATATATATATATAAAATCTGGTGAATGTTAATAGTAATATTAGCCGTTTCCTTACAAGGAAACATTTGGAATGTAGTGACCTAGCAGCTGGTGCTTACCATCGGTTGAAATTTATAAAATCTTTCTCATAGAAACAATTTCTTAGGAAAATAGTTTCTTCAAATGCAGTTATGGTTCTTTTCAGTATTTATGAAGGTTTTCCTTCTTAACATTTTATTTAAAGTAGTGTGGAACGTTCACCTCTTAATTGTCATTATTTTATCTTCAAGTTACATATGCTATCCATTTTAGTTGTTGCTGATGTTGATAGTCCTCAAGTGATGTGTTTTTTTTAATTATTTTTAGTTCTTTGTTTGTGATTCTCTAGCGCCAATCCACAATGTTCAGAGAAGAATGTCCTTTGCCAAAACCTTCAGCTTTTAGTCGCTCAAAGCACTTTTTCATCATTAATATTAGAAAGCGGTTGTATATCGATCTACAAGGACTTTGTGCAATTCACCAGAATTTTGGTTATGGTAAAATTATTAATATACCCGTGCATTCTTCCCAAAAATTAAAATTAGTCTTTTCATAAATTTACGATTTTCAGTATTTTAAGCCATGAAACGCAGGTTCGAATCTCGCTATGATCGATTTATCAGGGAATTGACTTCATAATGTTATCGGACTGGGGAGACGATCCCAGCATACATCACTCTTAGAATATGCCTGAAAGTATTTCCATTGATGGAATCGAGCCTCGTAAGTGAAATTGGGTAGTCGAAAGTGTTCGGAAGCCTAGGTAACAGGGGTTTGATCGTACTAGTGTTGTTTAACTTGTTAACACATTGGCGACAAATAAAAATTACTTGCTTGTTATGTCAAGCAGTGTTCGTTGAGAGTGTGAATCTTTTCACGTGATGAACCTAAGAGGAAAAAGACGAGCATTCATTTTATTCTCTTTTTTTCTCGTCTTGTTTGAGGCGGAAGTGACGTAAGGCGTTTTTTGAATGGTCACTTGCTATTTCAAGATCAGCAGTGCCAGTTATTTATATGTTCATTGTTGTATGTTTGGTGGATATTTTTGCTTCAGGATCGCCTGCCGGAATAGGTATTGTTTCGGTGGGGTGGCTTGGGTGAGCAGGTATGATATTGAAAGACCCGAAACATGTCATGACCCCAAGTTATAACATCACTGATGAGGCGATTCTGTGCACCCGTTGGAGGCTATTTATATGTCGGTGAATGGGGTATGGTGCACCTCTAGGGGCCCAAAATTGGTCCTGTGTGTCTTTTTCCCTTTTAGTCATTTTGAACAATTTCATTAATAAAGGTTGTAGAGAATCCAATATTATGACAAAAACAAACCCTCGCACCATTGCTGCATTGAAAGCAGCCATTACTCATAATATTTAATCGACAACCCAGAAGGAATGTGCACACGTTATCAGCAACTTTGCATTAAACAGTAACTGAACGGAGGACACCTGGAGTATGTATTCTAGGGCTCCTTTTGACAATTTTGGTTGATATCTGAGACTAAATGGTTGTAGATTATAAAATGTTATCCTTTATTTACCTTTCAATAAATGTAATTTCCATTACTCTATCATTTGTGGCCCTTGATTGTAGTCCGTTCATTTTGTTTCAAAAATTGTGAAACACCCTGTATATGCTGTGAAGGATTAAGGACTCCTGAAGAATTAAGAAACCAACTTTTTCTACTTTGATTATTTTATTTATGTAATTATTTACTATTGATCTACTTCATTTACTTATTTGTTCTATATGATTATACTTTAGTATATTTTCTTTGGTTCAAAGATTTTTTATTCGAAATAATATTTATTAGATTTCTGTTATGGGCTTTCATTTCATCTTTTTAGTCATGATGTAGTCATTGATTGTGTTAATACATATATCCAAACCGCGTCGCTTAATACCAGTCCAATATTTAGTCTTCTCTCATCGCCCGTTGCAGAACGACTGACTGACCCTGCTAGTGTTACTGACCACAAGCTCTCTTGAATATATTGGAGAACCTTCCCTTTGTCTTAACAAAACAAAATCCGCGCGTCCATCAGTCAAAAGGAACTACTTCCTTCCATCTTTTTCGAAGTTTCTCAGACATATCTCGCCTTGAACACGAAACTAGTTTCTAGGATCAAAATTAAAACCTGTGAGCTGAGTATATTTAACTAAGTTCATAACTTTTCAGTAATATTCCAAACAATTCTTATTTCAGGGTCTCTGTACGTTCAAATTTTCTGTTCGCTACGACAACGTTTCCTTCCTGGTGAAAACGCAGTCAACAACTTCAATACGTGAAACCAACTCCACAAAAGAGAAGAGTGTTCCAACAATATTTGATTAAACTATATTTGAATATTTAGCATCAAGCGTTTGATATAACGGGCTTCTAGTATCTTTAAATGTCATTTAAAATTAGATGATCTTAGAACAACTATGTTATCTACAGTGATTTTTCTCATGGGAGTTGGGAGTTTTACATGAGTGTTTAAATATTTAGATGCAGAGACCTTCTCAAAATAGTAATGACTTATCATAATGTCAATATAATATATGCAATAGTATTTGATAGTATGGGCAAAGTACATATATATATATATATATATATATATATATATATATATATATATATATATACATGTATATATTTACACACACACACACACACACACACATATATATATATAACTAGAATATATATATATATATATATATATATATATATATATATATATATATATATATATATATATATATAAAAAGGAGCGTGTAAGAAAGTCATTTATGGAATCAAATCTACTGGACCAGTCACTAAACATTCACGTGTAATAGGTTTGGGCCTAAATTAGATTTTAGGCTATTACTCTGTCTGTGAATGGGGTATGGTGCGCCCCTAGGGGCCAAAAATGGGTCCTATGTGTCTTTTTCCCTTTTCGTTATTTTTAACAATTTCATTAATAAAGGTTGTAGAGAATCCAAAATCATAAAGATTGAAAACGGTTTCTTTTAGGGAGAAGCAATGATGCACCCCTAGGGACCAAACAGGTCTATATGCAGTAAAAAATTTTCACATTGTTTAATTTTGAAAAAATTCATTAATAAAATTTCTAGTAAATCAAAAATCATTTGACGTAGATGTATAATGCTCTTCAAAGGGCATAGAATAGATTTTCTTGGAAGAAAATCTACTGTTGTCATTGCGAAAGAAAGGCGGAGATTAGTTGAAACAGAAGGACAAAGGCATTTGAGGCTCCACGGTAACAAGACCTGACTTGAACAGATAAGACAAAATCAAAGTCAAGATCAGGGAGAGGAAGAGATTGAAACAAAACAAGGATAAAAATTGGAAGATACAGAAGAAATCTCTCAGGTTGGAACAGGCGAAGTTGAGAATTCAACAATGTAGACAGAAGGAATCTTAAGTACGAAGATCTCACAGGTTAGAACAGATGAGGGCAAGTAATCAGCAGGAAAGACAAAATGAAACTGAAATGCAAAGATATCAAAGATTTTCTCTTGGCATGTCAATATTTTTCCAATCACGCAACAGACAATTTTTCCAATGGCACTCAGCCGCTATGAATTATGATCCAACGAATGGTTATACATCTCAGATTGGTGCAATGACAAACTTTGTAGTTACTGTTGAACAAAGATTTGGGAAAATGAACCTCCTGCACGTGTGGTAATGTCAAGTTGAAGTGTCTACAAGATTCTCCAGAACTACTGAGGGACATTTTCACTGATACTACTAATGATTCAAATGACTTTCTTAAAAACATGACCGCTTTTCGTGCTAAGATTATTCGTGAGAGAGGATTTATGCGTACATTTAAAGTTCAAGTGAAAGTGTATCAGCGTATTGGATCTTTATTGCCACTACCAAATGAAGAGCCTCAATTTCGTCAACTTTATTTTGTGTCTGATTTGGTTCAACAGGATCAAAACAGAGTTGATGCAACTAGAGTTACAAAAATTGACACAGTCAAAAAGCTGCAAGATCGGATACCAATATATTTGAGAATTGTGCTGTCCAGGTTTTTTCACCCACCGAAGTTAAAAAGATTTCCATTATATATATAAGTGTGTGTGTGTGTGTGTGTGTCAAGATGGCGGGAGAAAGATTAGCATACATCAAGTCTCACCAATCAGATTTAAGTGTATCATCATACATACATCCTCCAGATGTCATTAAAAATGATGTCATAGATGAAATTAATCAACCAGTCATTCTTTCGTCAGATTTTGTTGGCAGTTCTAGATATATGCATTAAATAACTCAAGATGCAATTACATACGTTAGACATTATGGATATGGGCATTTATATAACTGTAACCTGTAATCCCAATTGGAAAGACTTAATACTGTACTTCTACATGGATAAAGGCCACAGAACAGACATGACTTAATTGCAATGGATTTCAGGTTAAAAGTGAGTAAATTAATGTAAATTATTACAACAGGGAAAATTTTCTATGATTTAAGTTGCTACATATATACCTTTGAGTGGCAAAAACGCTATCTTCTTAATATTTTATGGTGATATTTCACACCAGTTAGGTGGAATATATAATATCTACTGAACTGCAAGATCCTACAAAAGATAAAAAGCTGTATGATACTGTTAGAACTCAAATGGTCCATGCTCCTTGTAGTGATAGAAACAAATTCTTCCTGTATGTTTGATGACAAGTGTACCAAACATTACCCAAGACGTTTCTTAAAGGAAACATCACTGGGAGAAGATGGTTATCCTTCTTTTGAAGAAGAAAGCCAGATAATGGCAGGTTTGAGGCAATAACTGGATCAGAATAAAATCAAATTTTTAATTGACAACAAATGGATTGTTCCATACAGTCCACTATTCTTGAAAACTTTTGATGCTTACATAAATGTTGAGTTCTATATCACAGTAAAGTCAATTAAATGTCTTCAAATATGCCAACAAAGGACCAGATGCAACAATGTTTGCTTTACAAGAAACAATACGAGTGAAAATAGACAAAACCAAACATTAAACGGAAGCGGTAAATTAAGAAAATACATTACCAACAATGAAGCACTTTGGGGAATACTTACATGAGGGATATCCAACAGTTCAGCCACTAGATGTTCATTTAGAAAATGTACAAAGAGTTTACTTCTCTTGGGCAAATGCAGCTTTATTGAAATCATCTATGTTATAGAGACACGTAAAGATCCTAAAATTAACAACTAATATGAAAGTATACCTGGATGGAGGTATAACATTAAATCAATTTGTTGAAAACTTGCTACCTTTGGGAGTGGTGAGAGTCCCAATTGACAGTGAAAATTTCATTGATGCATTACCTATATATACTTTAGTAACTTTGAAGTTAATTAAGTCTTTCCAAATATCAATGCTCATTATCAAAATGGTAAATGGTTGTTTTAGAGAGCTATTCTCGCCTGACAAAAATTCCGCAGTCAATTCAATTAATTTTGAAAATGATCCCCAGAAACTGTCATTCCTATAAATTTCTTGGTACTGTTATTAACCAGTTGGATGCAGTCAATTTTCCAATAGAATTCCTTAATTCTCTTGGGTTATCTGGATTAATGCCACATAGACTAGGTCGGAAAATTGGCACTTCAATAATGCCACTATGAAATCTTGATCCTCCAAAACTCCGCAGCGGCACAAGATTTATCATGAAAAGAATAATGCCTGATGTTATTGAAGCAACAATTCTTTCTGGTTGTTAGAAATGAGATGTTTATATGCCAAGAATTCCCTTGATCCTTACAGATGTTCCATTCTATTTTAAGAAACTGCAATTTTTAGTTAAATTTAAATTTGCAATGTCAATAAACAAATCACAAGGTCAAGCACTCTCAGTGGCCTGATTACGCTTAGAAGATCCCTGTTTTTCACAGTAAAGAATATAGTATATAGAGAAAACCTTTTGTATAAGTCTAAGACTTAAAAATATACTTTGCTATTTTCATTTTTATGTTATCCTAGATGTTTGTTAATTTCTGTGAGATAGTTATATTCTTTAAATATATTATTCAGAAACTAAGTTAGGTACTTCTGGTATTATATATATATATGTGTGTGTGTGTGTGTGTGTGTGTGTGTGTAATAATTACTATATATACATGTACCTACGTTTTGGCGTGCGACTATAGTTTTTTCTGGGTAGTGTTCCCAGTTCATCGGGCACAGAGTCTATGTTGCCGGAAGTAAACAAATGGCTCATGGGAGTTTCGCTGTAACGTCTTCAACTTTACATTTCAAATTTGTAATTATCTTTTTCTCCACTTTACACTTTTTCACTCCCCTCATTTTCCGCTAATTTTTTCTGAGAAATGTAAATTACCAACATCGCACCTAACACACTCCTGTGAAACACCTATCAGCCATTTATTTAAGCTCCACTAACCACGGCCACCTCCATTTCAACACGTTTTTTCTATTTTTTATCCTCAATCATTTTTTACATCCCTTTAACTCGTAACTGTTCATTGACCACGCGGACCCAACGCCGTCAATTTTAATTTTGTAATTAACCTTTTCTTTCCCTCACACTTATTTACCCACCTCATATTCCGCTAATATACTCTAAGAAATGTAAACCACCAGCATCGCATTTAGAACACTCGTGTGCAACTTTATTTTTTCTTAAACTACATAGCAGCGAAACTCTCATATGCCATTTGTTTACTTCCGTGCCCGATGAGCTGGGAACTCCACCCAGCGAAGCTATAGTCGCACGCCAAAACGTAGGTACACGAATATGCACTAATTAATACATATCTTTGCTCAGTATAAACGCATTGAGCACTATTACGTTTACACCTCATGCATAAATTTATTGATTTATTTGCTTGCTTGCGTATGCACACCAGCTTTCGCGTACACGATTGCTTATATTTGGCCGTTTCATTTATCCACTCTACAAATATATATATATGTGTGTGTGTGTCAAAGAATGTATGTGTGTGTGTCAAAGAATGTATGAAGCCAAAAATGCTGACAATCAATGGGATATTGAGAAAAAAGACATTTAAGTCAAACAGTCTTTACAATAAACTGCTCGATATCAAAGGTAGAGGGTTAATATGAGTAAAGGTTTGTTATTTAGATGATTGATGTTACCTTCAGCATCCCGAATCCAGGGTTTCGTAATTGATATTTGTATTTGAGTAGACACTATTTATTTATTATACAGTATATTTATTTATTTTCATGTACTGCCCCGAACATTCGAGAAATCTTCCAAAAAAAAAATAAGCGCTCCCCGGCGGAATACGAATATTCGAAAACCACGAAAGAGGAAAACCGTTGTTATATGCGACGTGCCTTAACCGACATGGCCACGAAGAAGATTTGCCGATCAAGCTAGTTCTGAACAGAACCTTTAAGCGAAATCTTTGTTGACATAGATGGCTCGAGATCATATCTGCACAGTTTTGTACACAAAGTAAACAAAGGAACTTTCTATAGATGTAAAGGATAACTTGTAAAGGGACAAAAATCTATCGGATTAATAAATAAAAAATGCATTACTTTATAAAATTGCTTTGTGGAACACGATTATAAATTCTTTGAAAATATACTATTTCTTCTACTGAAAATCATCTTCACTATTTTTTTATATTACGTGTTCTTAATAACCTTGTACTCTCTGTCTCTCTCTCCTATCTATCTATCTATCTATATATATATATATATATATATATATATATATATATATATATATATATATATATATATATATATATGCGTGTGTGTGTGTGTGTGTTTTGATAAAACCCGCCTGATCTTCGATCCGATCTTGAGTGCAACTACATGGTTCATATCACGTTGTTTTCATTCTGACCCGCTATCCCGTCCACAATAGCAGTCTTCAATGAATCATCGATATTATGGGGCCTCTGTTTGATCTCCACCGATTTCAAATCACGCGAATTAAGAGGCTTCATGCTGTGGGTGACATGATCATGAAGGTTACTGTGCATTCAGTTACTGGTTCATTTATGGGCGGGAAGAAAGAATATTGCTGGAACATGGTATTTTTCACCGGCTCGATCCAAGTTTCCAGAATTTCGAAGTAGTCATTAACATTAGGTTCTTTTCTGTATCTAATTTTCATATTTTCTAGCAGTGGTTCTAAATGAGTGTGAAGATTCTAGATGAGACCCCATTAGTCGTCGTGCATATATTTTCGGTCGCTTCTTGTAAACCAAGCCAGATGTAATGTTTAAAACCAGAAGAAATGCCTGTCAGGAAAATGTATTACATAATGTTTATTAAAAAAAGATACTGTACATTGTTAATATTTCGTGTGACTTCCTTTAGCATGGATAACCCTTCCATGAGCCTGAAAAGTAAGGTATATTGTTCATCTTTACAGGTATGAGATACGATTCTCTATGACTACTCTCTTACAACGCTACAAGATTGCGTAGATTCTTCTGGCGAGCTCTTCTCTTCATGTTGTAGAGTAGTTTTCACAGTGGAAGCTTGTATTTCGCTAAGTCGGTCCTAAAAGGGTCCGACGTACAAAACGTTAGGACCTTGAAATAAAAGTTAATGACGCAGCAATCTAGTTGTGGTGGTTGATACTTCAATGTCCGACATCGACAGACTCACACAACTACACTGATCCCAAAAGGCGACCGCTACTACTACTACTACTTATTATGTGTGGGGGAGTCTATTAATAATAGAATAGGTACGTTCAGGTATAACACTTCAGTTCTGTTGAGATGTTCTAGATGATATTTAAGTCAGTGCCTTGAGCTAACCAAAGTTTCCATTCGGGAAGCCTGCATTAGCTAGATTGAAAAGATCTTGCCTTCATCCAAGCCTGGTATCAAATGGACGTATTTGGTACAATTCATGCTCCTTTCTGTTTAACCAATTTCGTAAAGCGTCACTTTTTATGTTTTTCCCAGAACATAAGAATCTTACCCATAAGTTACATTGTTTTCATTGAGTAACGCGGGTCATTGTGCATTCTTTTAGGCCTTATGACAGATTCTTAGGCTAGTGGATATATCACGTTGAAACACCGGCACGATCTTCGAAGTTAAGCAACATCAAACTTGATCAATACCTAGATGAGTGACCGCTTGAGAATATCAGGTAACCGCTTGAGAATATCAGGTGATGTAAGCCTGGCGTGTGGTTTTATAATGGATAATGGCTCGAAATTATTAATGGGAGAATCGAGTTCCAAATCCAGTTGGATTCTTTATGTTGACTTACGCGCAAATACCCTTGGGAAATTTTGAATCCACCTCTTCCCCTGTTACCTATGGGTTAATTAGTACGACTTATATCATTATTATCTAAAAAAAACTCTTACAATCTAAAAATATTTCCTGGCTTTAAATAACCTGCAAAAGCTTGATAAGCCTTAGAAAACAAATCAATTAATTTGATCTTGGGTTTTGAACTGGGGCAACAATAGTACAAAAATTAAAAAAAGAGTAAAAGAAATATATATTTACGAATTTAATCTACCTGAAAATAGTAAATAATAATTTCTTCGTTTTAGTTCAAGATATATTGAGACGATAGAAGAAAAGCATTAATTTGCAGGTATAATAAATGAAAGGCTCTAAACTGTTGGCAATATTTGCTCGACGCAGAGAAAAATTCTTCAAACAGAAGTAACTGTAAATTGACGGAAATGGTTTAATTTGAACTTCAGCGAATGGTTCCAGGGATAGTAAATATGTTGTTATATATTGGAAGTTAGGAACGGACGATACGATTTGGAAAGCTTCAGGAGTTTACCACGATGTTATTATACAAATGGGTCCGTAAGTAATACCGGGCTCGGAGAGATAGGAGTTCATTCGGATATATTTAATTCATATCGAGTGGTTCAATCGATTTGCGGCAGTAACAATAGAACGCGGGGCAATATCAAGCGATATTTCTGTAATTGCAAGGGCACGGGCTTTCTCTCTTTAATTAACTTCGACAGAAGACATCGGCACTATTTGAAGACGCGTATTCATAAATATTTCGCGATGTTTGCAGACGGAAATAGAACAGAACCGTATAGTCGGCGGTGTTCGCGCCAGGTGCTACAAATGAGAGGAAAACTTTTATAATTCTGACTATAATTTCTGTCTTTATAATGTGAGAAGAGTGTGAATGGCTAATTCGAAAGAAAATGATGATTGAAATCTAACTTTGGATAGTGCATTAAAGACGACACGGAAACAGGAGGTCGGGAATCCATTTGATTTATTTCGATTTAGGTGTACAATGAGAACACGACGGGCAAGATATCCTGACACACCTGTAAGGTTATTTTCCGACATTACAATGAAATACATTGCCACGAATAATTAAATAAATGATAAAAGAACACATTTCATAGCGAAATCTTATTTTATGGAGTTTCACCTATAACAGCACTATCCACTCAGTAACACTTGCCTAAAATCTTGAAAATCCTGATGATCGCTTCTTTCGAACGTCGAAACGTTTTCAATTCCCCTGCTACTAATATAAAATAGTTTACTTTGTTATTTTTAAAAAGGGACTAAGTCAATGGTTTAAGTAGTGGGAGCGACAAGAATTGCTAAAATCTTACCTACGAATATTGAATTCAAATTATACCGGCGCTAAAAAAACAAATTTAGATTTTGTTTCATTTTCCCCTTTTAATAACAGAATGCATGAAGACATTATTATGAATGAAAGTGTTTATATTTGTTTAATAAATCCACTACGTGATCTTGCTGGATGTTTAATATTTTAATTAAGGAATAATTATTGGTTCGATAAACTATTAATAAGGTATTGACATTTATAATTATATCCTGTTCAAAGATACCTGTAATTTTCTGAGCATTGCTTTGTTATTACAGCTTCTAATACCTATTGTTTTATTCTTAAATGTATACAGTGATGGCGAAAATATTTTAGATAGATAGATAGATAGATAGATAGATAAGGACCTACTAAGATCGATAACCAAGAACCTACTAAGATAGATAAACGAGAACCTGCTAAGATAGATAGATAGATAGATAGATAGATAGATAGATAGATAGATAGATAGATAAGGACCTACTAAGATCGATAACCAAGAACCTACTAAGATAGATAAACGAGAACCTGCTAAGATAGATAGATAGATAGATAGATAGATAGACATGAACCAACTAAGATAGATAAATGAACAATAACATACTAAGATAGCGAAAGAAGAACATACTAAGATAGAGAAACAAGAACATACTATGATAGATAGATAGATAGATAGATAGATAGATAGATAGATAGATAAATAAATAAACAAGAACCTACTAAGATAGATAAATGAACAAGAACATACTAAGATAGATAAACAAGAACATACTAAGATAGATAACGAAACAAGAATATACTATGATAGATAGATAGATAGATAGATAGATAGATAGATAGATAAACAAGAACCTACTAAGATAAATAAACAAGAACCTACTTAGAAAGATAAACAAGAACATACTAAGATAACGAAACACGAAGATACTATGATAGATAGATAGATAGATAGATAGATAGATAGATAGATAGATAGATAGATAGATAGGAGTAAACCAAAACTTTGTGGTATGTCTCTAAGTAAAAATAAAGCTTCAGTTTGTAAAATAACCACATTGGCAATGATAGTATTAATTCTCAATTACTTTATTATCGTACCAACGAGATACAAATACAAAAAATATATATCTGGCTCCTGGCCACTCAACCGTCTATATTACACTGTATGTGGTAACTTATGCCAGCCTGTGGAAGTCGCCCTTATCTAATGAGACCTTCCATTTCTACTCTACATGCCCCCTCCCTCCTCTCACCACATGACCGATTGACGTGGTCAGTTGAAGTTTTGCTCCAGAATATGTGCGCGGTTGTCCTCGGATTTGGAGGGGGGTAGAGTTCGAGTTGCTCGTGTGTTTAAACGTGGGCGCTGACTTAAGGCACGTGTCGTCCTATATTGGTGTTCTCCAATATTATTTTGTATTTGATCTTTGTAGTTCTATCATTTGTTGCATGTGTTGAGCAATTGAATTGAACGTTCAGCCTGGTGCAGATGCCATGTCCTATTTTGTTAAGATAGTTCCCCCTATTCGCCAGATAGTGTCTACAACGCCATGTATAATAACCACAATGACAATGGTAATAGTAATTATCTCTTACTTTATTCTCGTATCAATATTTATTTTTGTATAAATACAGCAATTGTGGCACAAGGTCAAAACAAGGGAAAATGGGCTGACGTTGTTGGACACTAATTATCCTATACCTAGCTAATCAGATTCATGACCCATTCATTCACTACAATTTGCTCATTTATCACAAAAACTCATCCATCATAATTCAATCCTACATATATGTTATGGTCCGGTTCCTTGTACCACGGTAATAGTCCAAGGTAGAACCAATAAAGATGAACTCGAACACAGGTATGGAATAACACAGATATATTACAAACAGGAATATATACAGAGAAGTAGAAAGTGGTTAGTACGAACAATCAGGTTTAATAGTAATTGTCTGAACGCGACTCTGTTTCGGACTGCCTCTGACTCGACTGACTGACTCCTGATTCAGATTGAACTCCCTGCTTCCTCTTGAGGCGCAGTATTTATTACGTATGGAATAGTCCATTATGTTATTATGTGTAAGGCCCCATAACAATATACCACAATACCACAAATTCACAGGGAGCCTGCAATACACACCATGACAAAAATTTCTTTGCGCATTAAATTATATGTAAATATTTACCGATGGTATGAAATGTGTGGGAGGGGTTTGAAACCGAAAACTAACTAAAATATGACAAAACACACAAACTAAAAATAATTGATGTTAGTAGGACACGTCAACCCCTCAATAATAAGAGTGGTTCCTGTATTCTGTCTTCAGACAAAATCAAAAGGCTCTCTCTAAGGGAAATGGAAGGATAAAATAAGTACGGGCATGGGAGAATCAAAACGAGTGGTTCAGTCTAGATGAAAAAGGGAGGCCAAAACAAACTGGAGAGGTTGAAAATCACAAACTGGATCATATCAAAAGAGGAACGACACTTGCTCACATTAACTAGGTACACGAGATTTAAGATTTCAACTAAAGGTGGGTAACTGCGGTGAGCCTGGTTCGCGTGAACGAGGATAGGCTTGATTTTCTTTTTTAAAATCCCCCTACGTTACAACGGGGCGGTTTCCTGTGGCTTACCTTTTTCAACATCGTGATCACACTCCTGGAAATCCGATCGGCGTCGGACTCCTGGCGGAACTAGTTTGTGAACACAACAATCAAAATTGGTACAAAGATGTGCGACAGACTCAATTACAATTCATAGGATCGACCAATAAGTCCTGGAGACTTGCCACTGCCGACATTCTCCAATGTTAAGTAGATTTCACCCTCCGTGTTCTTCCCCTCACGGCTAGCCGCTTCAGTCGGCGAAAGTCGGTGAAATTCAGCCAAATAGTTGCGAAACTCTTCGTCATATCAGGCTTCTTTTAAACCGGAAAGGCTATACTTGAGAGCCTTCAATTTATTAGCCTTATCTAGTGCGTGCCGCTGGCGATATTTGGTGACAAAGGTCCAAATCCTATCCTTAACGTTACCCACCATCTATTCCCGATAACCTCCCCCACAAGTTCCCGCTGCACTATTCTAATCAGTTGTTGCCGGAAGTCCCGCCTGTCGAGTAAAGACAGATTGAACTTCCAGTGTCTAGCTATTCCGGGCTTAGTGTATAACGTCATCCGGGTACAAACAAGTCTGTTGTACGAATAGCCGGACCAGTGGGACGTAAGAAAATCTACATAGGCACTTCTGACTAACATTCTATCCAAGTAGCTTGGTCTGGGTAGACGGCCACCTAAGTGCTCACGCCCACATCTTCCCCCACCCTATCGACATGACTCACCGATCAGTCTAACGAAGCTACGATCGCCGACCCCCTGCTAGTTCCCCTGTCTATAGAGGAGTCTAGGATGGCATTCCAGACCCCCATTAAGACTAAGCGCGACGAATCCGCCAGAAACGTCCCTATCTGACGGAAAAACGAGACACGCTCATTAAGGTCGTTTTGCGCAACATCAATATGGACAAGGTCCACCTTTACATCCAGGGTACGCTTAAACCTCAAGGAATCACCTCTGCCCAGTCGGTCCCTATATGCTGAATAAACAACAAAATCGCTCGACAGTACACGAGCATCAACATCGAAAACAAAGTGAGTCTCTTCGATCGCGGCGACATCCACCCAAACGAAAAGAGATCACGAAGCAAGCCATTCTCATTCAAGCTGGCTATCTTGACAGACATTTTTAAAGATGGAAAAAACAAAAAGCCTATTCACAGACTAGGCGCAAATATGCGAGACTGAGGACACCGATGGATTGTCCTAGGCTCACAGTGCCCATCTCCGACGTCATCCGCCCATCTAGGACAATATCACCAACGTTTGTTTTAACACCCTATATAGAGAGCGGTGGAGAAGCACCGGACCCCTACCTGCACAAAATCTCAAGTGATTTTTAAGTTCCTGGGTTCCCATCTGGACCATCCGTAATTCTGCTAGGGCGTCCTTCGCCTCGGCAGGTGGGTCCCACACTTTTAAGTAATTTCCCGGATCTCTTATGCAAGAAATCACAACCGGAGCTTTGGGGAAATTACAGAGACCCTCCACCGACTTTTCATCGTCGAAGATGATCTTGAAAAGGGGACACAAGAGGGTCTTCTTCTGGGTGCAAAGATCTTTCTCTACATCCCGTCTGTCTACTTTATTTGGGGGAAATGTTTCTTTTTCTTTTTTTTCCTTGGACGGGTGGGGCGGAGTAGAAGTGGACAAATGAGAAGGGGTGGAAATGGAGAGGGACGGATCCCGAGCAGGAGAAGGGGAAAGGCTCCTTGATTTTGAGGCGATGCCCTCGATTTTAGTTGGCGATACAAGAACGGATTGGGACCTGTCCATATCCTTTTCCTTCCTGTTTCGTCCGGCCCTCTTCTCTTTTTGATTGGTTTCGCTTCCTATTCCTCCTCCCTCCCCCTCTTCAAAGAGGAGGACGGAAGTGGTGGTATTTAATCCGCCTCTATATCAGAGTCCGCACACCATTGTACATGCTGCTGTTGTTTCTACCGTTGTTATTACTGCAGATATTGTTGTTCTTGTTGATGGTCATGTTGCTGCTGCTTTTGTTGTTGCTGCTGTTGAAATTGTTGCTGTTCCTTTTCTTGTTGCTGCACTTTCCGGGATCGTTGCAGTGGTTGGTGCTGCTTTTACTGTTCCTGCCTCTCCTGGGCTTGTTTTTGCTTGGGGACCTCTTGCTTCTTGACGTCTTCCGTCACTTTCTCCCAACCTCCCTCCTAAACACCTTCGGGTGCCTTGCTGTGGCGCCATGTTCATGCCGGTACACACTTTAGGCATGTATCCCGAGCTGTAGCGACGACGGCCCTCTACCACCGCGGGCATCAGCTTTTCCTGACTCATCAATACTTTCAGAATCTTCACGAAAGTTTTGCGCGTTAATGTTACCTGTAGAACACAGTCATCTGTAGCAATTCCCGCTTTGCGAATTGCTCCCGAGACGTCATTGACCTGGCCGTATCGGACAAAAAAGGCCCTCAACCTGCCTCCGTTGGTGTTCACTGGTAACCCATAAACGGTGACTCCCGTCTTTCAGGTCCCCATGTATTCCGTCTGTATACGGACTTAATTTGTCGTCAGGGTTCTTCCCACGAAATGCTTGTCTTCTTGATCTGTAGCCATTTTTGGCTTTATCTTGAGCCTCTTCAATGCTTCCTCCATCGTTTCCCTGCTGACAACCGACGTAGGAAGTCGAAGATTGATTGGGGTCAGCAGGAAGATTATTCTCGTCTTTACGGTATCTATCGGATCGGGAATTGTGAGGAACTCGTTCCCTCTTGTGTACGAATCGTATTTTTCCTGTAGTCTTTCGTAATAGTTGGCATCCTTTTGGGGCCTACTTTCATTCCAGATCGTTATTTTAGCCAGTGACGTTTTTCCATCTGCACCATGGGTTCTTCTAAATTTTCCGCCATAGTTGACCAGGCCGACCTCACCACGGCCACATAATTACCAAGTTCGCCATAAATGCCAAAGCCTTATACAAACAAGCAAAAACAGATGGAAAAAAAATTAATGAAAAGAAAAATGTCTAGCAACGAAGAAAGCCGGGGAGGTGAAAAACAAACAAAAGATAAACTAAACTTGGCTTACAAAACAGAAAAGAACTAAAATTAGCAACAAAAATAGAGTCGAGGGAGGTTGAAAAACAACAAAAAATTAAACGCGTAGAAAAATAAAGATATTAAATTAGCAACAAAAATAAAAACGAATTAAAGTCGGGGTAAGTTGAAACACAAAAGAAAAATAGACGCTAAAAAAATAAAGCCTGGCTTACAAAACGAGGAGATAATAAAAAAAAAACAAGTAACACGTAGAAAAATTAAAAAAAAGGAAATAAAGCAAAAAGGAAAATAAATGAAAACTGAAAATTAAATACAAAAGTTCGAAAGTTACGCAGATAACCAAAAAAAATACAATATAAAACGATAAACTTAACGTAAATTTACAGATCGTAAAAAAATCCGAAATTATCGTCAGGCGAAACTTATGCTGGACTGGAAAAACACTCTATCCAAGGGAAGATAACTAACTTTACTTTATTCTCGTACCAAAGAGAGATAATTATAGTGATTTTCCAAGCATAGCTTGGATGTGGTACAAGGCCGAAAGTAAGGGACACCCAGTGAGGATCGACCTCATTACTCTTTCGTAATTGTTTTAGCGAGACAAGCTTGCTAACTATTACACCACCTCGAGGTGCCCAGAGAGAAAATTATATCTGGCCCCTGGCCATTAATCTGTTTTTATAACTTTGGACGAGTTAACTTATGTCTTCCTGTGGAAGACCCCCATTATCTAATGAGACCATCCGTTTCTGTTCTAATCAACATATATTCACAAAATACATTTCTGTTTCGGCCAATATAGAAAATCGCAATAGATTCATATTTTACAAATTTGACGGTCATAAACACTAGTAGTTATGCTCAGTGTATAGTATATCGTAGGTATTGGATGGTTATATAAACGGCTCTTGGTGGTTATTTCCTACTACAACAAACATATGTTCAGGATCTGCTTCAATTTAAAAGAAAAGGCAGGTTTCAAGAGAAAAGTGTGACACGTGAAAAACTTCATGACATTCCTTTTATTAACCCCAAAATTCATAGAATATATGTCGG
This sequence comes from Acanthosepion pharaonis, assembly GCA_903632075.3. Classification (NCBI taxonomy): domain Eukaryota; kingdom Metazoa; phylum Mollusca; class Cephalopoda; order Sepiida; family Sepiidae; genus Acanthosepion; species Acanthosepion pharaonis. The sequence continues at coordinate 1,515,680 of CAHIKZ030004174.1, read as the reverse complement.
ACGAAAAAATAATAATTAGTGCGTTTCCCTAGAAACAAGACAATGACCCCATATTATGTATATACGTGAAGTAAATAAAAAAATATAAACAATATATCTTTGAGGCTTATTGTGGTCACACGTTGGTCAAGATTAAATTAACTAGTCATATCTTAAAACGATATTAAAAATAGGATAATGTCAGGGAAATATGGTAACTGATAATTCACTTAGAAAGTCACTAATGCTAAAGGTCAGAGGCCAGATGGGTTCTCTAAAGAAACCGATAATTGTCTTAGTTTGAATATATACGCTTAACAGGATACATTCAGAACTCGATCTGTCATCAGCAACCAACCAAATCTAAGAAAATCGGTTGATACAGTGAATTTCAGAAATGCAATCGATGCAACGGGTGCATACAAAGGTGATACAAAGGTGATACAACCATGGACAGAGTCACGGTTTTGACAATGCTGACAAAATTGTAAAGATGGCGTTCATTTCATTAAAAAAAATGAGCATCTTTCACCTCGCAGAATCTACCAGATTGTACGCAAGTCGATGCATAAGTAATGCCGTTAAATTAGAAAAGATTTAGTACAAGACGTGCACAGCGCGTTGTAAAATGAAATCAAAATTCCAAGGATTCCAAATCTAGTTGTCAAATGGATGTCTAAATCATGGTACACAACCTGTGAAAGCGGATATGTATATCTGCCTCATAGAAGCGTTTTCAAATTCTTTCTTAGATATAATTCCTTTGCCTCTTTCGCATCATCCTTGACGAACTGCTATTCTCCTTTATAGACCTGTAGAGCTCAAAGTATGAGGTTTATTTTTCCCTAATCTTCTGAACACATTTTTTCGTTTATAGCTTAAAAGTAGGTCTTTTGATAAATAATTAAGAAACATTGTAACAGTTTATTGATTTTTTAGCAAATATGAGAATAAAGACGACCCCATTCAATAAAATATATCGTAGTGATATAAAAATGTTTTACTCACGGTTGTTCCCCGGCACGTCTCATTTGACATTGAATCTGAGACAGATACAAGAAGTTAAAACAAAAACAACAATCTCTACTGATATAAAACCTTCCATTGCCTTCACCGCCAAACAAACGCATTATATATGTAGTTACAGAAAATGAAAATAAGCAAACACAGAAAACCGTGGAAGATTGTTTGCCGGCTGTAATAAGTGCTTGGTCTGTTTGTTTTTATGCTTATTCACAGCAGCAGATGTCCTGCCACTGCATGACCAGTCACCATCTTAGTTTCTCCATTTTCTCTGGGATAGTCATTAACTGACCTATCTCCTTACCGTGTTTATAGTGAATGCATTTTTCCCATACATATCCAGTAACGTTCATTGAATGTTTGCAGCACTTTATCCTTACAGAAATGGAAGCATTATGACAAGCGTTTGCTTTCCACGTCTGCGTCAGCCATTTTCAATCCTTTAAACCTGATCGGCCTGTATACCGTCCGCTTTGTGAAAGTGAATAAACTTTACTCACCAGGGGATCAACTTTCAAAGGGCTAATGAATATGATGAGAAGGAAAACGAAAGATTATTTACTCTATTTATATTCAACCGATTATCCTCATCTTTGTTGTTTTTATCACAACGTTTCGCTCGTTGTGCTCTCCGACCTTCATCAGGTGGATATCGATCTGTGTAACCTACAGGGAATTCCGAACTGAAATCTTTATTTAATTTACAGGGGGAGACTGTTCTCCTCCCACTGCTCATGTATAAGAATATCATCTACTTCTTATTTTATAAGCAGTGTACACATTGCTCGACCCAGGGATTGAATTCACAGCAACTACGGGAAAATGGCCTAGTGAGTATAAGCATTGGTTTGTGAATTTGATGATATAGTTGTTGTGAGTTCAATCCCTTGGCTGGACAGCGTATACTTGTAATCAATGGAAATAGGTGAGCAATAACTGAAGTGCTAAATAAAATAATAAATAGACGATGTCCCTAGACATGAGCAGTGGGACGAGAACAGTCTACTCGATTAGGTTAAATAAAGGATTCAGTTTGGACTTCCCTGTTGGTCAACCAGATTGATTTACATCTGAGGAAGGACTGAGTGAACACTGACCGAAATGTTGTGATAAAAACAACAAAAATGAGGACAATATTCTTAATATAGTGTAAATAATGATAACTGCTCATCCCAAACATTCAGAAAACGGAAAGATAATTCTATAATATTTTCCTTAGAATTTCGGACACTTTTTGGTTATAGCTAATATATAGGGATTTCGATCATTTTAAAATTATTTTTGAGGAGCTGTTAGTTTTAACTAAATCTAGTAATTGGGGAAACCCTATTCCGTAAAATAAAATATCCTAGCAATATGATAATAGTTTATGTTGTTCTTCAGCACATCTCATTCGACATTATGTAAACTCTTCTTTTGGCTACCACTCAACAAAAGCAATATATATGAAAATACACAGGAAGGGTAAAAGCAAGCAGAAGAAATCGAGGAAGGGTGTGAGAGAAATGACACACTATTTATTCCCCACTCTCTTTTTCAGTCTCTCCCCTAACCAATATGTTTCTATCTCAATCTCTCTCTTTCTGTCTACCTTCTCTGTTTTATTCTCTAGTTTTCATCTTGTATACAGTGTCTCTTGAACTTTACTTGAGTGTAAGTAGTCAGTTCGAGATCTCCATGACGCTGAAGGAAACTCCTTTCTTGATTGGTTTATATTAAAACTGGATGAGGCTATAGGCGATGCAGGCTAGCAAAATAAGCTATTTTAATGAGGAAAATGCTATTAGATTTTGCAGACACATACAATTGTACAAACTCCAGCTTCTGTGCTTTAATTAAACGCCTGAAAGCCAGCCTTTAGATAAAACTACAAACATGCCTATTCTGGCTTTAATGCTTTAGCACCTCGTCTTGATAAAATGAAACGGAAGGAAAAGAGTACTAAACTTTTACGTGATATCTGTCCTCCTTTAGTGAATGCTGGATGATCCTCCCCAAAGATGAAGAAGAGACTTGGAGCAACAAAAAAATGTGGTTCTACGGAAGAATGCTGAGTGTAAAATGGTCCCAACATGTGAGCAACGACGAAGTTTTAGAGAAAATGGAAACAAAATGGAAACTTTTACTTAACATCAGGAAGAGACTGTTGAGATTTGCAGGGCACATAATGACGAAAGAGGACTTGGAAAATCTGACACAGGAGAGATCGGAGGCAAGAGAGAAAGAGGGAAAAGCGCATAACATACTTAGTGAGTTTGAGGAAATGGGTGGCGGAACAGGCTTTAGAAGAAATAACAGAAAGACAAAATTTATTAAGAACTACAAGGAACAGGAAATTGTGGAGAGTCATTACCATGTCCTGGAAAGACACGGTACACAAAGAAGAATCGTCTTTCTGTATAATAGTGCTGCTTTACATACAGCATTGCTGAAGAATCCAGGTGAAGTGATACCTATATATACCGAAAAGGTATCTCTACCATCAAAAAGCTTTTCAACAGAACGATACAGAATGAAAGCATTTATAAGACATGCAGAAATTTTATTAAATTTTTATTCTATAAAGTAGGAATGAAATAAAATCCTTACCTTGGAAAAATATTAAACCCTTCTTTAACAAGAGCGACCAAATCCAAAGGTCTACATTTCTGAACAACGAAAAGAACTACTTACTGAAAGGCTGGGGCGGGGAGCTTCCCGTTTGGCTTAGAACCCGATGTATTAACCGAAGAAAAAGAAAAGAGAATTTCTTTTGAAAGCACATATTTTTAAAGATACCAACTTCTACTATTTATGTTCCTCACACTCAATCTGCACGCTGCATTCCAGCCATACACTTCAAAAACGAAATATGTGTTGAATCAACACATAATTCGCTAAACCAATGAAATAATGAAATAAATAATATATACCGACTCAATAAACGGATTAAAATGTCGGAGTATTTCGAATGTACCTAGCTCTCAGTGAGGAACGAACTCACTACTCAATCGTAAAAGACCTTACGGGACCTGCTTCCCAACCATTGTGCTACGTCGAAATGCCCTTATGGGGGGAATGCATACGAATTTGTTCTTAAATAATGTTTTCTTTATGTATCAGTCATTGCTTTAGATACAAATTTTAAACAAAAGATCTAAACATCTAAACTCAGAGTTTAATATGTTTTTAAAACGTTTTATCTTGATTTATTTGAACTACATACTCGCGTTAAATTCATTTAAACAAAAGCTTATCATTACTGTATCAAAATAAATATTTTCTTTATCAAATCGTTTTCCAAGAAAATGTTTTTTTGAAAAAAGAAGAATTTTCATTACTTTATCAAAATAAGCATTTTGTTTAAAAATGTTAAAATTATACAAATGACTGAGGAAAAATTTTAAAAAATTAAAAATATTGATTTAAATAATTTATAAAATTGGATGTCATATTACTTTTGCAAATATTGGAGAAGAAATAGCGATCAACCTGAGAAGTCCATACGTGAGTAAATGTATCGAAGTAGTCGACAAATGATGCATTCACGTTAATATAAAGATATTTGCAGCTTTATTCTAAAAGAAAGATAAAAAGAAAAACCTCTGCTCTGTTCTTTTATATCTTCATTTTATAACGACGTTTTTTTTTTTACAGAGATAATATGAACGGATTTTATATCTACTCACTAAATCTGTCCAACTTTGCATCAATTTCAGACTTTAGACAGCGACGTCAGACGGGCATAACAAAAGAAAATGAACGTGTGACCAAAAGATAATACAAAAATGAAGTTTTCCACCCCTGGAAACGTTGCCGTCTACAAATCAGATTAAACTAATGCTATTCTATTTATTCATGAAGCTCACCTGTCAGTCGAATTAGAATAAATATCTCAGATTAACCGTTGAATAGTACCTCGACTGAGCTTAAAACTCCCAGTGCACCTAGATTACGAATATTAAAACATGTATTCAATCAATGATGCCGCAAATCGATTAAACCTTTCTAAAACGAGAATTTAGAAAAGCGTGAGCGAGTATTCAGATTTTGTTAAATAATTATAGATTATTTATCAAAGTCTGAATTTTCGCTCACACTTTTCGAAAATCTTGAAATATAAACTTGCATTTGCGAATAAAACAGGTTATTATTCAATGAGGACATTAACTGTCAAATGCAATGTTTGTTTCTGTAAATATTCCTAAAATTTATAATGACGCCCTCAATTTCTTCAAAATGGTTGATCCACATACTTCCAAAAACTTGCAATAGGAATCCTAATATATTAGCCGTTTCTTTATAAGTAAACATTCGACATTCATTGATCTAACAGTCAGTGCTACTGTCTGTTGAAATTTATAAAATCTTTATATTTAAATAATTTCTCACGAAAATAGTTTTCTCACGTCTACTGTTAACGCTCTTTCCAGTATCTATGGGGATTTTCTTCCTCGGCTTTTGTTCAAAGTAGTGTGGATGTTAACGTCTTGATTATGTCATTTTGCAAGGTGATATAAAACCCCTTAGGGACCCTGAAACAGGTAATATTTTTTCTCAAAATTGAGGATTTGATATCCAGTAAATTTAAATGCTTTATTTCCATGTTCAGATATAACATAATGTAACCAACACATTCAGTTAATCCAGAAAACATAAATCAGTATCTATGGTTACATTCACCAATCACTCTTTAGGTTTTCCATAGTGAAATACTTTATAAACTGTTCATAATAATTTATTTCAAAGGAACATATTTTTCCTTAAAAAAACAAAAAACAAATTTAACATTTAACTAGAGTACTAATTAAAATGTGCTTTTCTGTCTTTGTTTGCAAAATTTCTAACTTTATCAAAATCCATTTGTCTGGTAATGCCAGATTCAATATTCAATTGTCCTAGACGTCATGGTAGAGCTCAAATATTTTTTGATAAGTTCGAATTTACTAAAATATATTTCAGGTGATTCTACTGTAGCTGGAATTGCCAACAATACAATATTCTCAAAATAATACAAACATTTGGAAATAAAGTAATCAATTTGTAGTCTGGTAACAAATTTAACAATTCTACAGATCTCAGTTCCGTTTTTTTTTTTTTTTTTCAGAATTAGTTTTATGTACAGCAGACAAATGTTTCTTCTGCAAAATCTACATCATTAAAATCTGCAAGGTATTGATGTGTTTCCCCGGTGTTAGCCTAGAACTTACGGTTACATCTCCTGCAACTCTGCTGGACTGTCTTCTTGTTTAAGTTCGTGAATGCTGCCATAATCCTTGCCTTCAGCTCATCTTTGTTGTTACAATGAGTTTTGTTGGTCGTTTGCTCAATTGCGAAAAAAACACATAATAATCAGAAGGATTGCAGTCTGGGGAGTTAGGTGGCCTGATGTAAGGATTAATGTGGTCGCAGAAATTGTTTGGGTCCTCCTGCTTATGTGGCATGGTGCAAAGCCCTTTTACCAGACATAGGGTCTTCCAGAAGTCAGCAAAGCACTACCTCTTCAAGGCACTTGATGTAGGACTTCATGTTGATTCTGAGGGCCTTACTAACAAATTCGGAAGTGTTTTTCTTATCAGAATGATCAGAGTAAGGCTTCCAAGCTGCCGTATCTTCGTAATCTACATTAGACTCATCTATTTCCGAATTCTTTGCACTGTCCCCAGATTGACATCCAAACGCCCTGAAATGTTCGTATTGAATTTCCAAATTTCTGCCGAAGTGAATTCCTGATGCTCTTTTTCTCACAGACGGAGCCTAACTAAACTTTCTATATTTTGCAGTCGACAAAATCAAAAACAAATAATTCGCATGCACGATATTAAAAATATGAAATGGTAAAAATTTACTCATCGCACCCAGTATATTAGACCAATTCAAAATTTCCCAACATCATCTTTTTGGAAAACTGCAGATTGAATACGCAGTTGAGACCTACTTTGTAATTTAAAAAAATGCTGGAAATTTTTGCACTTAATATTATCAGCATCAGTATGGATATCCATTGTCCATAAAGTTCGTTTCTCATAAGCAGTGAATGAAATCTTTATTCAATGCTTCATTATTGCGGCCTTTTCCAGATTAAGATGACCTTTATTAATATTTGATGTGCCTGAAAATGAACTTGAAACTTTTCCAAAATTAGCCTTTCTTTATTTACCGACGCTTATGATGAGATAAAAATATACAGACAAAATAATTATTATAAAAGAACAATAAAATTCGCCCATCTTTTTTACACTTTATAGATAAAAGTATCGTAAGATTAGAAGTTATGTATCATCATTTTACAGTTGAAATGATTAGATCTAAGCGTATGTTTTATGCTAAGTGTTTCTTCTCTTGCACTTCTCTCTTGCGGAACTCTCTTTCGATCTCTTTCTTTTCAGTCGACATTGATCTTCAAAAATTTAAATGCAATGTCAATCGTTATCTTTTGTCTTCTTAATTCCTGTTCTTGAATTGTTCTCTCTCCTTAATTATGTTTTTCTTTTTTTTTCTCTTGTTCTTGCACATTTGAGTTTTAGTGACTTAATTATCTTGCTTCGAGTGAAATCAGTTTTAAAAAGCAGAGCTCCATCCTAAGAAGTAACATGGTAGAACAATGGAAAGAGATTCTTCAGCGCATATAAGGATTTATTTTTAAAAAATGTTATGTAGATAATATAATATTTCATCTATTCGAATTTAAATAAAGTCGTAACACTTTCAGATTTCAAATTCATCAAAAGTATGCCCCAGAAGGTAAGAAAGCATTGTTTTTAAATTTTCTAAATTACAACTGATTTGACATGCATTCATCTGAACAACAGCTTATAATCCCGCCTCGTACGGATATTCATATATTAAAATTATCGTTTTTGAAGATTGCGTGTTGGTGCATGATAGTTATGTGCATGTTCACATATAAACAATTAAAGAAAAAACAATAAAAACTTAGGTTTTTACTACAGACTGTTTATTCTTTTTGTTGTGGATTCCGAGATGAAATTCGGTCTCCAATGAATGACAAACGCAAGAATTAAATATAAGAAATAAAATGTATTTACACGATAATACAAAAGGTTATATTGTTAGTAAATCCAGGAACGCGGTTAGTAGCAATAATATATAGATATATACAGTCTCGAAGTAGGACTTCCTTAGAGTCTACGTGCTTGTAACTGACTTCTACAAGCGGTTACCTCACACTATTACTCTACCTCCAACTCAATCACAATCTCAGTCTTCTTACTATCTCTATATCTGTATTCTGACTGACTATAGGTATTTAACGGCAACAGTCCAAGTAACACTCTGGTGGAGTTCACTTATATGAAAAAGGGGTGGACCTCATAACACTTTTTTTAATAGAAACTGCGGGGAAACAAAAGTTCTCAATGTCTCTTTGGTATGTCCGCTTTCTTTTTTTCTTGTCTAGAAGTTATAGTTAAATAAGTATAAAATGGTTAAAATGGTCGAGTTCCAATCAGCTTTGCGCCGACTTGGAACGACCAAAGTACTGTGAAGCTATAAAGCCCGCCCGAAACCTATGCACTGGAAAGTTGGAAGAGAAAGGTTTTGTCTTTACCGGAAGTAGTGTCATAAAATTGCATAGATTAAAAAACCCTTTCCGGTTCCTTCATTACTTGCATCATGGGAAAATGTATTTACTTTTTTTAATTCTTTATTATGAATTTATTTGTTATTTTTATTTCGTTTTCCGACAAAATAATGCTGCAAGTGTATTTTAAATCAGCAACTACTCTTCGGATTGTCAACTCGATACACTTCGATTGAACAACATTAACTGTGATGATTCTTTTTAAATTGATTAAACCGTGTAATTCAACGTCTGACACAAAAATGGTTAAAACATTAAAAAGTACGGGGAGGTGGAAGTAATAGTAATTTTAATATAATACATCCGGGCTATTCAAATGCGTCAGCCGGCGTCTACATAACATCAAATTCTTTAATGACTAATAAAACTTGGATGTTTTTTTTAATACGAAGATTACTCGAAATATTAAACAATAAAATATCAGCCGAAAGATTGCGTGTGTAAAAGCCTTGAAACTGAAATTTATTTTTATGCTAAACATTTTCCCATAAATAGATAATAGTCTAAAGAGTAGATTATTACGAAAATGATTCAACACGTTCAAAAAAAAAAGAACACATATTTTTTCCCAGGAATGATCCACAGCTCAACTCTGCTGAGCAGACATTTTTTTTCAGCTATACAAAAATGTAACGCTCATGAAGGTGTCTTTTATTGTCTATATTTACAAGAATTACATTAGACTAGTGTTGCTGCTATATCTGGGCTCGAGTTTTTTTTAATCCTCTCCTTCCAGCCGATTTATCCTCCATATTCTCCTAATCCGTTATTATTTACTTTTTCTTACGTCGGTAAAGCAACCTCACTCAGTATACATTTGCCTTGGGCGGCAATTGGTCCTTTGTTTGGGTAAACAATTAGTCAAAAATAAAGTAAAACAGACTCGTATCCAATAACATATTTTATTCCGATACTGATGAATAAACGGTTTAAGATTGTTGCTTACCAAGAACCAAGAGATGAGGAGAAAATTACTTCAGTCACCTTAGTTGATTGATTTTATTTGGCAGCACACCAACATCTATGAGTTATTTAATGCAAAATTCTAAATATTTAGAACACAATTTTATGGCTTCAACCAAATATATTTTGAGCGCAATTGTATACTTTCAGTTACAGATAAAATGTAATGTTAGTCATTTTGCTATAATACGTATTGTTGGTAATTCTTACTATAAATAGTTAATGTTGGTATTTCTTACTGTTATACCGTACCTATGGACTATAATGAGTATGTCCCAATCCGTGTAAATATAGTGGTATATACTGTATGTTGTCTTCCATTTGTAATTCACTTCCAAGTGTGCTGGTCAAACTCCCTGCCTCCGGGCAGAGAGGAACCCAGACGAGGCTATGCCTAAGGGCAGAGTCTCGTCTGAGGTGGTGGACAGCTATCCGACCCCGTTTTTTACGGAGTCTACGGGGAATTTTTGCTCGGGTCTACGGGTTCGGATACCCCACAATAAACTCGGCCTTGTGCCACATCCGAACGGGTGGGACAGTTAGTGAATGTATTCCATTTGGGATTCAGTTTGATTCACTTCTAACTAACCACTATCAGTTGATTATTTACTTACGTCGCTGGAGAATTTTGTATGTTGTTTCTGTCATAAATATTATCGTTCCATTTCCACACTTCGTTCTGGTTGTGCTTATTCAGTAACCTTTCCCTAGATTACAACACTTGCTATAAATAGGTAATGTTGATAATTTTTAATATAAATAAGTATTTTTGTTATTTTTTGTATATAAAAATGTATTGCTGATATTTTATTATAAAAATGTATTTTTATAATTTCATAGTGTTTTGTTTTTGTTTGGTGGGGTTCACTATTTGCCCATAGCTTGGACCCTAACAGGTGCTACCACTCCAGGTCAGTGTGGACCTCGGAAAACAGCAATTAAAAGGCAGGCACCTTAGCATGGAGTAATGATTTATGTGTCAGTGTGTTAATTCAGAGTCGTGCATTCGGTCCATGCAGGGTGACTCGAAATTGTGGGCTTGGGGCAAACTAGGCTTAGTAAATAAAAACAGTGAAATTACTTCATCTCAGAATTTCAAGAGTGTACTTCTACTAATTACTATACTGATACAGTGTAGAAGAATTATCACAAAACTATACAGACAGCAAATGTTAAGGCCTTTTTTTCTGAATTCTTATAGGCAGCCAAAGTTTGAATCGACTATTAAGCGAAGTTTTAACAGAGGCGAAAAAAAAATGAATTATAGGAAATGGGAACAAAACAAAATGCTTATACTTAGTATCATACAGATCAGTTTAAATTCCTTGGCCTCATAATGAGGAAAGAAGGCTTTGAAAATTTGACGCACTCAGGACATATTGACTTATTGAATAGTTTTCGTTTTGTTTTTTTCAGTTTATTAATCTTTTTCAGGTTACTTGAATTCAGAAAAACTTTTTGGATTGTAAGTTTCTTAGCGTTTTTGAGATAATAATAATTTTAGTGATACAAGTCGAATTATTTAACTCATAGCTGGAGGGAGAAGAGGTGGATTCATACCTTTCCCAAAAGTATTTGCACTTAAGTGAACCCAACTGGAATTGGAATTTTTTCTCTCCAGTTTCTCATTCCGAACTGTTATCCATTACACCACTCGTACATCCAAAAACATCTAGGTACTGACCAGGCTCGACGTTGCTTAACTTCGGTGATCGTGTGAGAACTGCTGATTCAGCCCGACATGGCCGTAATCTCAAAGGACATATTGAAGGCAAGATGGACAGGATAAAACATCTCGTAACCTAACTAACACGATTGTGTAAAGGATGGAAGAACAGAGAGGAGGGATAGAAAAAGGGCAAATATTGTTAAGAGCTACAGAGAATAAGAAAGTAGTGGGGAGCCTTTATCACGAACGCGCTGAATGGACACGGCATATAGAAGAAAATGATTGATGGCATACATTTGGGTTATGTTTCTGACGTCCTTCTACTATTCATTCACAATCATCCATCAATAAACACCGTTTAATTTGTAGGTTAAAACTAAAAGGAAACTCAAATACATTCGATCTACGTGATTTGATGAGCCAGTGCATCATTCACGTTTGCTACTGCGATTATTACATATCAATCGATTAAAACGTAAAATTGTGTCTGCTGCGATGCTGAGATAGTTACTTGCCATCAATGCCCGAGGTCGGTAAATGCCAGTAAATTACACAAGATAGAGAAATAGAAGGCAATTTCGATTTCTAATCTGTTGTTCTTGCTTCAGCAGACTTTGACCGTGCTAATGTATGCTGGCATTTTCAATGAACCAATAAGAAGATTAAAACAAAACTTATAAAAATAAAGAAAATGGAAGCAAAAAAAGTCACTCTTACTTAAAATAAGAAAAAGACAACTGAATATTCTGGGGCACATAATGAAGAAAGTGGGTTTGGAAAATTGGACACTCACGGTACATAGTGAATGGCTGAGGGAAACATCGAATAAACATTCCTAATAAACTAAAGTAAATAAAAGACAGAACAATTGGAGTGATATTTAAGGGAACAAATATTGGTTAGCGCTACAAAGTATAGGAAGCTGTGGATAGCCATGATCACTCCCGTCGGGAAAGAACACGATACACACAAAAAAGAATGCTCTCAGAGATTTACCATCAATTCAATAGTCAAACCAGTTCAAGCGTCTGTGATGATCAATTGTATATATCTATTTCTTTTCACAAAATATTATCTATATTATCGCTACATGATCTTCAATTTCCTTGTTCTATAATCCAAAGGAACACGTATATTTTTTTATCATTTGTCCTCAAACAAGGCAAGAATGCCACAAATACGCAGAGGTGTTATACGGAGTGAAAGTGAGAGAAAAGACTGTGTATATGGATGAAAGGACAAAAGATGAACGAGATTAAAGAAGATAGAAAATGGCGATTGAGGTTGAATTTAAATTTTTGAAGATTGTAGTTATCAGACGAGCGAGTAAACGGAAAGTGCGATAAAAGAAACTGTGCAGATAGAAGTGGTGGTTACATTTGGCTAATTCAAAAGTAAACGGTTGGGACCTAGATGCCAATCTAGTATCACACTTAAATTCATGCAGTCGTGGCACCAGGGGAAAAAGATCATCAGAGCAGTTGCCATGAAAATAGTTTTAGAAAAGTCATAGAGAGGCCACGTCACGTTGGTGAGAAAGTTACTGAAGTCAGGATCGATTAAATTACAAATATTTCTTTGGATCTTGTCAAGAACCTCGAGATGAATAGCAGGAACTCGTGACCAGATATGGCAACAGTCATTTACAGCGAATGCTAGATTTATAAATGTGCAAGATTGACTCTGACGAGAAAAAAATTTCTAGTACGACACAGTGACCCAAATTTCCTTGCAGTAGATGGAGCAATTGATTCGATATAGTCGTTCCACTTCAAGTCAATTGAAAACGTGAGGCCAAAAAGGAGCAGTCTGTTGTTATCCAGTAGATCGAAAACTACACTTTTCCAGACTTTTAGTATCGGCGAGCTAAGTATCTATAAATATCACATTTGATGCTGCAGGCCATCAGCGGTATCGTGAGAGGAACAGTAGCAATTTTCTTGGATCATAAACAAAGAAATCTCCTGATCAATACTACGTTGTCTTATCGTTCGATATCGATTCTTTTCGCGTCGATTCATAAACTTGTACGTCGTATCGTCAGAATTTTGCCTGCCTCAGCCACGCTGACGGCAGGCAAAAAGTTTCGCTATGATGGTTAGATGAAGAGCTGTTTTGTTTTGGGGGCGCTAAAATTTACACGAGATTCCCTGTCCAAGTTAACCAGTGATTAGCAGTCTTTTTCAAGGAAAGCAGCCATATTTGCTTTGTCAGCTCTAGCGGATTTGCTATTGAGACGGGAGATTATTCATTTTTAGATGATGCTTTGTAAAACATGAAACATTACAACTAAGATTTTTAATAATTTTGGAGCTTATTTGATTTATTTCATTAAAAACTTCATATGATACGTCAATCCGAACTTTACATCCTTCAAAGTGCCCCATCAGTTTTAAAGGAGCCATTCCATCTACAGGGGCCCAAATAATTTAAATTGTTTCAAATTAGTTCAAAGAAAGCTCATTAAATATTCATATAATCAAACCTCCTCTGTTCTTATATATTTGCTTTTTTTATTTTCTTACTTTTATGAAGAGCTCAAGACTAGGGTAAAGTCTTGGATCTCTTAGGCTGCAGAATATATTTGTCGATATGTAAATCCGGCATTTGCCTTCGGCACATAAAAGAAACAATATGGCGCAGTTTCGATCTGTGAAATCACGTGGTTAAATACCAGAAACTCTACTCGTGCGAACAACGACTTTCTTTAACAACCTCAGTCGATATAATGGTGTAAGCTGTATATTTATACAAAAATGATACGATACACAATATCTGAAAACAACAGAAAAGGCTTAAAATCTACGGATATCTTATATCAACAGATAAATTCTCTTGCAAAATTCTGACGATACGATGTACAAATTCATGAATCGATGCGAAAAGAATCAGTATCGAACGACAACGTAGTATTGATCAGGAGATGTCTTTGTTTATGATCCAAGAAAATTGCTACTGTTCCTCTCACGATACCGCTGATGGCATGCAGCATCAAATGTGATATTTATAGATACTTAGCTCGCCGATACTAAAAGTCTGGAAAAGTGTAGTTTTCGATCTATTAGTATATTTGTGATAGACGCAGAATGCGAACATTACACCGGCGGTTATGGATGCAACCGATAAAACTATGTAACATAATAATCCGTGAAATCACTCGAACGGGGGGGGGTAAAATGCGACCTCAATATGAGCGGTTGATTCAAAGAAAGGAATATCTATTAGTCCTGGGTATGACGATAAACTACATCCGGCAGCGAGGCCTCTGATCATGAGATTGGAGGTTTTGAGGAACATGGAGCCACATCTGAATTTCTGTTGTTCCCAGCTCCATCCTGACCCGGAGTGATAGCGCCTGTTAGGCTCTCAGCTATGGACAAATAGTGAACATCCAAACAAAAACAAAACACCATGAAAGTATAAAAACACATTTTATAGTAAAAATGCAAGCAACACATTTTACATAAAAAATACCAACAATAAATATTTATAGTAAAATGACGAACAATACATTTTATCTTTGATTGAAGGCCTACAATTATCTTTAAAATATTGAAGCCATAAAATTGTGTTAAAAATATTTAGATTTCAACATTAAATAACCTATATGCCGCTAAAAATCAACCAACCAACATGAAAGAACACTATATAATATCCTACAATTTCTTAACTGTATTGCAAAATATAACTTCAACAAAACTGCAACATTAAGCACACATATCCCTGCCTCTAGTAATTATGTCCGGACGAAGATGCATATGTGTTTCATCATCTAGAACAGGGGTGGCCAACCTTTTGATTCCATACGCCAATATTTTGTACGATTAATTTAAATGCGCCACACAAACATTCACTTCCTTTCAGTACGTGTTGTAATATGGACATATTTTAAAGTTATAATAAAATAATGCACCTCTTGTAAGCATCCAATGCGCCACGTATGGCGCATGCGCCACAGGTTGGCCATCCTTGATCTAGAACTTCATCGGTCTAAAGTGATATTTACGTTGATCTGTTTAAGCAATATGCATGAAAGAAAGGAGACGCTTAGAATTTAAAATTTAATTTTTTTTTTCAAATTTGTGTTTTGTGTATAGATTTCATTTAGTTCCCGTTTCTTTTCCTTTACGTTTTTATCACTTTTGTTATGAAATAGTCCACATTGTAATAATAGAAGATCTGACAAGAAATCTGGAATATTGTAAGAACCTGGACATAAATTTGCGCTGAAGGATCTAGCGATTAAAGCTGTACATCTTCGTCTTAGTAAATAGTTTTCTCTCATAATTAAAGTAGAATTTTTTAAATAAAAATCATAGCTAGGCTCATTACGGTGAGCAACTGCGTGTGCTGTTTTGTAAAAGAACCCATTTGCGTTCATATAATCTTTTATTTAAAGCGTTTGTTCTTGAAGGGTATATCAAAGAAGGATATATTATACAAGGATATATCATAGAAAACAAAAAGCACGGTTTTTAGCCAAAATAAAAGCCAAGATACGACCTACGAATTATATAAAAGCGAAAAACTAAGAAGTACACAAGCTTAAATATTTTGAGAGTATTTTAACAGATGACCGAAAATGTGACATTGAAGTCCGAAAACACATTGGAATAGCGAAAGATATCTTTCTAAAAATGGAAAATCTTTTAAGAAATAAGAAACATCTGTGAGAAACAAAGAGTGCTTAACCGTTATGCAATATCATCCTCCTATATGATAGGGAATGTTGGACAATTTTGTCACAGATGAAGAGAAAGCAACAGAAATCTGGTTTTAAAGGAGAACACTGAGAATACAGTCAACGGAACATGTGAGCAATGAAGAAGTTTAAAGGTAAAAAGGAAGAAAACGGTCACTTCTGCTCAGAACTAGAATGAGACCGCTGAAACTTCTAGGATATATAAATAAGGAAAGAAGGCTTGGAAAATTTGGCACTCACATGACATATCAAAGGGTAAATAGACAGCGGACAGAGGGACACCTACATGACGCGTTTATGTGAATGGATGATAGGACGGTGGGGGTGGTATATAGATAAACATTACTAAGATCTACAAATGATAGGAGGTTATGGAGAACCACACCCTGAAGATACCTGCACATAGAAGAAGAAAAAGATCTGAGTGTGATTCATGGATGCATATGGAAAAGAAGTGAAATATAGAAAAAAAAAATGAAGAGAGCATTTTTGATCTAACTGCCTCAAGTTTATTGATCATTCCCACAGTTGCCCTTAAGCAATGTGAGAATTGGATTTTTGAATTCATAGGATGAAAAATACAGACTGTCGGAAATCAAAAAAGTGTTGTATTGAAAAGAGAAATCTAGATAATGAGCACTGGGCGTTTCAATTGGCTATTCAGTATCGGGATTCAATCTATAGTGTAATTTCTGGGCACTTACGTAAAAGCTACCAAATGACGGAATCCAATAAAACGTAATTTCGATCTACATTAGGCTGAGTTTTGAGGATACCTCACTTCCATTACGCTCAGTCGCCAGAATTTTTATGGAATCATTTAAGTATATCATGTGTGTATATATGTGGAGATAACAGAAAATCTCGGAAAATAATAGAACTCAGTTTGAATATAAGGAACTCAAAATTACAATCCAGCATTATATACAGATTGCATCTCTTTTAAATATGCGTTTATTGATTCTATAAAGTTTCGCGAAATTTGAATAAAAGTTTCGCAATCGTGGCATGCCACAGCGTTATCTAATGTCAAATGTTTTGAACGAAATAATCAAACGCCTAGCATTTCAATGGTATCGCTTCTTCTTCTTCTTCTTCTTCTTCTTCTTCTTCTTCTTCGTTCTAAATATTATGCGGTATATGTCGCAAATAATTTTTAGATGAAGGGATGGCGAAAATTGCTGAAACGCTTAGTGAAGAAAAAATTTCTAAAACACTTACAAGAGTCCCTGTACGTTCAATATATTTGTTCTGTAGCCCGCAGTATGCAGTAGATTTGGACAAAAGGAAAACGTGTGGATGTCTTTCACTGACTTGACAAGCGCAAGCCCGTTTAAAGACATATACCGCATAAGCACCTACTAAAATATATCAAAGACTCGTACCCTTTGCTCATTGTTCGTTCATCTCTGAAGCTGAAACATCGGGATAAAATGGCGCGCAGACTGTATGACGATATGTTCGTTTTTACATTATTCACCATTTTGTTTTTTTTAAACTTTGTGTTTTCGACGCTATGTCCAATTGTCATATAATCATTTCGATACCTGTTCTATTCACCACTTTGTCCATTCGACATTTTTTCTGTTCGACACTTTGTGTTTATAGATATTTTGTACTTCAACACTCTAAGCTAATACCGCAAAAAGTATTAACTGGAACGAGAATTATCCGAAAGCAGACTTTCAGCGAATAATATTCACGGGTGGACATAGGGAGAAGCTAGATGACCTTGAAAGCTGGCATAAGGAATGGTTCGTCCTGAAGAAAGATCGTAGAACTCTCCTGGTGAGACATCAAAGAGACGTTGGTGAGTTTATGCAGGAAATAGTGGCAATAATTTGACTCCTAGGCAACTACGAGGCGTCAGAATTAACTCATACAATTCTATCTGCTTCTTTTACTCATGGCTGAAAAAGAAGTTATATTTATGTACAACAATACACCGTCTAATGTCGCTATTGTAACGGTTGTATATTTAGCTAAATTTGTCTTCATTTATTTACCGTGTTCCTTCAGTATACGAGCGGTCATGGTCCTTTGTAGATTCTTATCCTTCGTAGCTTTTAGCAATGACTATCTTTTTTCTATCCCTGCTTCTCCCTGTTCTGCCATTCATTTACACAGGCTAGTTATATAGGCTGCACGATGCTTCTCTTTGAACCTCTTGCCTTCATTATGTCCGACGAACGTCAAATCTGTCAAGCCTTCTTTCATCATAACGTTTCCCATAAATTTCAAGTTTCTATCTAAGTCTCCTTTTTGTTTCCATTTTTTCTAAAATCTTCCTTGTTGCTTACATGCTTTGTCTAAGGTATTCTAAACATACTTCTGTAAAACATCTGAGTTGCCTCAAATCTCTTTTTCATCTGTGAGGAAATTGTCCAAGATTCACTTCTATATATGAGGACTCATACTCCATAAGAGCTGAGCATTCGTTCTTTGTTTCTAATGAAATCTTCCTGTTTCTAAATGCTTTGCATCGTTTCTGTATAGCATTATTTACTATTCCGATATGCCTTAGGATTTCTATGATTCATTATCCGCCATCTATTAAAACACTTCCCAAATATTTAAACCTGTACTTGTTTGATTTTGACATCACCAATTTGGTGCCACATCTAGGGCACTTTCTTTCTATAGACTCTGTCGTCTTGCAAATAATAGTCGTTTCTTATCTTTTTCCTTTATTGCCTTTTCTAGATACTACAATTTTCTTTCTAATTTTGCCAGCAATGTGTTGTCATCTTGCATATTTTAAGTTGTTAAGATAATTATCAGCTATAATAAATCCTGATGGGATTTTTTTGTTTTCTGAGGATTGCTTCGCTGTAAAGGTTAAATAAATCCGGTGAGAAGACATATCCTTGTCTTACTTCTCTTTCTATTTTTGTGTACTTGCTCAGTTCAATTTCTTCCTGTCAGCAGGTGGTTTACTCTCAGTATAAGTTCTAGATTATTGCAATGCCTTTCCTAAATAAATCAAGTTTCCCTAGCAGTTCAGATAGATCTTTGTGTTGTACCTTATCAAATACTGTTTGGTAGTCTATGAAGCATAAGTAAAGAGCTTTCTGCATTTGTATTGCTCTCTCCCTTTCTCTCTCTCCCCCCGATATCATTCTGATCATTAATGTCTATTTCACATTCATGAAAGCACCTTGTTCTATTTCCTGTGTACGCACTCTATTCATCAGAATTCAGATGATAAGTTTTATTGTGTAGCTCATTAAACTGGTTGCTCAATGGATCTCGCATTCATTTGCACCCGACTTCTAAGGCAGCTCCATGAGGATAAATCTACTAAGGTCTTCCGGTATGTCCTCAATGTTGTATATTTTATTTATTATTTCCATAATCTTGTCGATGCCCAAATAGTCTGATGCTAATAGCATTTCTATTACAACCCCATTTGCTTCTACTGCAGCTTTGTTACTGTTAATCATGGCCAGCCCTGACGTTGCTTGAAAATGACCCACATAGAGTGTCTTGCCTGTTTGCCAGATCGTAACTATATTGAAAATAGTTGGGGCATTGTGAAAAGCCACTTTTATGCGTGTGATCAAACAGTAGAAATGTAATATTGTTTTCCGACAATCGTTTTTAAAGAAATTCTGGATTTTCTCTTGGCTAGGCTGCTCGGAGTTCCAACAAATATGTAATTTATATCAGAAAATAAATTTGTGTTCTCAATATCATTATTTGATCTAAATTTTTATAGTCTGCTTTTGCTTGTTGTCGAACTAGACAATTTTTTCTCTCCAGAATCTATCATATATATCTATAGATCTACCATTCGTCCATACTTAGAATATTGTTGCTACATTTGCTATTGTTGTCCATTTCTCCTGCTATATGTCTAGAGATCTAAGAATCAGCAATATTATGGCGACTCGACTTCAGTTTCTTTCCCACTGCCGTAATGTTACAGTTAGCTAGATGCTACCGTAAGTTCGATACAAAACGTTTTTTCTCGCACTTTTCGCTTGTGGAACTCCCTTCCATGCTTTTCAGTCAACTTTAATCTTTAAAATTTTAAAAGTAATGTCAATCGGTATTTGATGTCCTCCTGATTACACTTCTTTTGTTTTCGCTCCTTAGCAACCTTTATGTTTTCTAATACCTCTACACCCATTAACCCCTTGCGTCTTAGTGGATTTACTGCCTTACTTGGGGTGAACACGATTTAAAACAAAGTGGTCATTCCCCTCCAGTTATACTTTTATTATTTCAAATTGATTATTTGGGGATTTTTGGATACAAATTTATTTTACAGTGGAATAAACACTATATGATTCTCTAAATAATCATACGTCGCATATTTCCTTGTAAAATAAACTGTATTTTATAAGATCTTATATTATTTGTGATATTCAACATAAATATAAGGTGAATATTTTGACCAAGATATGATGATGCTACTATCATTAGTTTTATTATTATTATTTTATTGAATTGCATATGATGTTGGAATGCGCTATAAATACCAAGCACACTTACCTGTTAGCTATTGTGCTTAAAATGCCGCTGTGTTACGCGAGACGAAATAACATGATTAGAAGTATATAACGTTAGAACAAGTATGATTTACACATTCTCAGACAAACTCTACAAAATATCACGTTTAAAAAGAGTGTTTTCGATGTAAGAACGTAAGTAAAATAAAGGCAGCAATTTATAATCCGTGACATTTTTGTTGTTGTCCTCTTTCATATAAAATGATATCAGATGGTGATAGATGTATTATTAGGAAGGTGATAGAAAATAAGACAAAATAGTTTCGATCTAAACTAGATAGGCACGTTGGAACAGCATACTGCAAACGCATATTTTTACTGGCTAAGTTTTCGCTCCTCTTGTGAATATGAGTTGCAAGTTTATAGAATTAAGTAAAAAGTAATGTATTAATGTTTCTTTCGAGAAACATTTTTCTACAATTTGTGAATTCATACCTAAAACATAGAAATAATGTGAGCCAACCGACATCAGAAGTTTACAGCTAAAAGGATTATCAATACATGTGTTTATTTATGAGCTTCCAATTCTCCATTTTCCACGCTGGGAACGCTCTCAATATCATTTGGCATTAGTATTTCATAGAAAATGAAACGTAACAAGAGAAATAACAGAGAATCGTAACGATTTAGAATGGTTAGCCAGCCATTCTCTTCTGTACAAATAGATCATGATAGGTCCAAAATAAGAGCAAAGAAGTCATTTCTTATAGAAGATAAATATTTATTCACACGCAAATAGATAATGGTAATGGAAATAAATCAACGTTTGTTAGTAAATTAATGCGTGGGTACTTCTTTTAGTCATTTTACTAATCAATACAAGTAAGACGAAGTGTCTGTCTCTGTCTTTTTATTTAGGCTGAAGGAATTCCCAAGAATTTGTATCAAATAAATTGCATGACTAAAATGAGTATCGTACAGAGATAAAATTCTACTATTTATGTGATGTGGGGGAGTTTTGGGGGGGACTAGGGCGCCACTTTTTTCCGTGATGGGATTGTAATGCCTAATTCCCAGGTCGTAATTTCAATCGCCGAAATACGTGCCATGGATTCTCTCAATGTGTGATTTCGTTTACTGAACCTCAACGGAAAATATTAAAACTTGGCCCATCATTCACACTATTTACATTGTTCGGGCTGTTGTCCTCATCTTTACTGTCACATTCTGCACGCTTCGGCCGCTGCACACACCGCTCTTCTTCAGGTGATATTTGTTGGAATTTAGAACGAACCCTTTATCTAGTCCACGGGAACAAACTGCACCATCACCAGCAGGTAACATTCCCCTGGATATCTATTTTAATTAATTTGCACTGATAACTCTCCAGATTTCTTGTTCTTTACGCTGATTTTTTTTAATTGTTGAAATGAAGCAACTAGTTAGAAGCGCAGGAAGCACGGTGGAGTAATGGATATCGAGATCTGAGAGCCGAGTTCGAATTCCAGTCAGATACATTACATTTACTTATGTGCTAATACCCTTGGGAAAGTTATGAATCTTCTTCTTCTTCTCCCCCCAGCTATGGATAAATATCAGGACAGACCGGGTTCTATAGCTTTGGGTGGCAACTGGTCTACCACAGAAAGAAATGGCAAAGTACTGAGGGAAAAAAATCTGCCTCATCAGTCATGTATCGAAAGATACATCATCGCCTAAGCGTGTGTCACGCATGGCACATAACTGACTGCGTTAGAGCGTAGAACCAATGCCATCTGTACAGAGAAGGTATCTCCCTGCTAGACCACTGGAATGCCATAATATGTCGTGAGAACTGAAGAATTCCTATATTGTTTTGTTTTTTTGTTTGTTTGTTTTTAAGATTGATAGTTGATCTGATTATTGCGACAGTGTACGTGATGCCTGATATTCCTAATCCATCAGAAAAAATGTTCGACTGATAAAGGGATTATTCTAAATGCTCACTGTTACAGGGCGTAGTTTTGATCTCAGGACATTGGATTTAAAGGCTTAACATGCTTATATTGCCTCACTCAACTGTCATCCTCGAAAACCTGAATTATCATAAATATTGGTTGATTGATGTAATTAATATTCAAAATAGAAAATATTATCACAGCGTAATTTCAGTGAACGTATATATGGATTATGGACACAGCACACATTTTGTTAACCGTTTCTTGTAACAAATCAAGGAGAAAAATTCATCAGTTGATGAAACAATTATTAAAAAAAATGTCAACATGAATAGAGAGTAATTTCTACTTCCGTACATCAAAGTTATGGCCCCAGCAAGTTTTGTTATTGTGTTTAACGTCACTCATGCTTAATTCGACTAAAAAAATATAGCAGTGATGGAAATTGTATTCCATAAATTAGAAAAGTAGTCCTCCAAGATTTGGCCCAGCACGCTTCAGTAGCACCACTTTGCTAAATATTCATTCAGTAGAACATTCGAATGAAACAATTTTTTAAAATGAGCAAAAATATTAGATATATGGAAATAAAAAAAAAGTAATTGAGGCATCAATACTATATCCTCTTACGTGATCACATTATTGCAATGACTCTACATATTAACCAACGTTCCAACCTATATTTGCATCTCCCAATACGGTCCTTATAGTGGGGTCTGTGTTTCCTTGGACTTCTATAGGGTGTCCCAAAAATAGTAGTTGCGATTTACCAACTTCTATTTTGTGGGTGTGCAACACGCTTCCAAAGTAAGAGTCTGCATAACTCCTTTTCAGTTTAATCCACTGTGAAACGTTTTCCCTTAAGTAAACTAACTTAAGTAAAGGAAGTTAAGGAAATTGATCTATCATGTCGATTTGTCTATTCGGAAAAAATCAATATATGTTAAGTTTAGCAATTTCATGACACGTACCTTCATCTACACTATTTACATTGTTCGGGCCGTTCTCCTCATCTTTATTGTCGTATTCACGACTTACTTTTCGGCGTTGTACGCTCCAGCCTTCTTCAGATTATATACGTTGGAATTTCGAAGTGACCCCTTTGTTTAGTCCAATGAGAAAGATTGTTCTAGTTCCACGTGCCATGCCATTTCTTGATATCTCAGTTTCATTTAATTCCTTTTAGTAACTGAACTCTCCCTGTTTTTGTTCACCTTTGCCGTGACCAGGTATTGAACTCATAACTTTTTGGGTCAAGTCACTGGTTTATTTTAACCATCGCTTTTATCCAGCGTCATGTATACGACAATAAAGGCTATCTTGTGAACTATCGTGAATATGATGATAAAGATGAAGACATCAGTCTGAACAATATAAATATTGTAAATAACTACAATATCTCATTTCAGAAATATAGACAGACGTACCTTTATTTTACTGACCCATTGCATTATGTCACTCTATTCACTGAATATATAAAAAAAAAATCATTCCATATGCATTGAGGACCAAACACACGTCCATTGCATCGCTCTTCTGACCATCAATCTTGATCACTCCGGAGAAAAAAATGTATCCCTGATAAAATTATTATTCAAAAGAAAAAAATTTTATACTAGAATTTAACCAACACAAAGCTCGAGAGGCACTCAAGGTAGATATTTATTGTTAAAATGGTATTGATTAATGAGATGTATGATGTGAATGTAAGAGATGGTAAGAAAGGAAGAGTATAATGGTAAGGGGGGGTAAATAAAGATTGACACTTGACTTGAAGAGATTAGAATACTGTGTTCAAGGAAACAACCCACACAGAAATCTGTTCCCACAATAGCAATTCTTGGGGGAAATTATTTGAGTAGACATCCCTTCTTATATTTGGAACACGGAAGAAATGGGGATTCAACTTTGGTCACCACCTGTTTTCGAATAACGGACTTCAGAATTAGAAGTACAGTAGTCACACACACACAGACTCTCTGTCTCTGTCCCTGTCTGTCTGTCTGTCTGTATGCATGTATGTATGTCTCTCTCTCTCTCTTTCTCTCTCTCTCTCTCTCTCTCTCTTGTTTAGTTTAGCGTTAAAAGTCACTTTATTACGGAAAAGACCATTAAAAATAATCAGCATTATCGGAGCGAAGTTCCGATCAACGTACCACGCGTCAATGGACAGAGAAATCTTTTAACAGGGTCAGTTTTGTAAAGCTACTTTACGCTTGATCCTGTATTTAAAATATATTCCTATTAATGAAACGATGGTTTATAATAGCCAACATTATCGAAACTAAGTGACGATCGATGCTCGAAAGGTTTAAGGGGGCTTATACAAGACCTATATATATATATATATATATATATATATATATATATATATATATATGTATGGTGGAAGCTCCGTCGTATTAGATGTATGAGGGTCAAGCAATTCAGTTCCTAGGAACCGACAGCCAGATACCAGCACATATGATTTGATTACAGTGGTGAAGTCTTTGTGCAGAACCAACCACAATTTTTGAAGGCCCGAATACAGAGACCTGGTGCACTACGTCCCACAAGTTTCCCAAACGACCCTCCGCAGGTTTTGAATTCATAGTTGTCCTTCTTCTAGACCTGTTGGCATCCAGAACCCTGTCTGTCCTGCTATTTACCCATACCCGAAAAGAGAAAAAAAAAAAAAAAAATATATATATATATATATATATCCATACGATAAATCCATGTGTGTGTGTGTGTGTGTGTGTGTGTGTACGGGTGAAATAGCAAAATTGTCGTCTAGCAACATAATTATTCGCCTCACAAAATGTTCATTATCTAAAAAACGCTAAACTAATTGACACTATTTGTCGTAAGAATCACTGAAAAAACATCTGAGTTATTCAGCTAAGAAGAGAGCAGGTTACAACTGTTTTGTGCCAGATTCACTGTTTTTCCAACTGAACACTGGTGAGAGTACAATGATCATTCAGACCTTAAATAACGGTCCCAACATTCATGCTCTGGCTTCCATCTTCAAATCCATTCAAGAACCATCCAGAGAACGGTGAATAAGTCTAAAAAAGCGAACAGTAAAGAGGAAAACTGGATCAGGAGGTCACAACAGAAAGAGGGATCATCATTTCAACTTACAGCTAAAGAGATCAATTAGAAAAGATCCACTTCAATCCATAAGACGTTTGGTACTTGAAAGAGGAGTTTTACCTATGACAGTCCTGTGTTGGAATGTGTCACGAAAAAATAAATGATTTCGTCTCTTTCTCTCCTGCTGTCGTAGCGACGGGCACAGTCTCCACTTCTCAGACTGAAACTGCCCTCCTTCTCATTCCAGCCCTTTACATAGAGCTTGGTAACTCACCTATGCAAAACACTAACAAGCCAGCTACCAATCACAGTTCCCGCGCCTGCCCACCTCCACTCGATATGGGGGTGTCAAGTTGACCGACCAACTCATTACATGCCCCCCAGATCTTAAGATCACAAAGCTTCTCAGTTCGAGAGATGGTCGCATCTGTCTGGTGACTGCGTCCGCATATATACAACTTGCACGCTTGACATATTGGGATAACCACACATGTGCGAACTCGTTTGCTCCGAGGTGGCAGATTTCCAGATTCATCCCGTGTCTCCGTGCAACTTGGGGCAGGCCTCTTCTGCCGGGCACTCCTTCTGAGCGGGATGACAGGGTCCTCATCCTCGGATGAACTCTCATCCGTTGAGCTACCATCCGCCTCTGGACAGCTAGCCACGTTGACGTCCGTAGGTAGAGTACTGATGTTTGAGGTAGAACTCAGTGGATCCGACTTTAAATACACCACTCGCGCACCATCTTCAGAGTCACTTTCATCATCTGATGATGGTTTTAACCCTACAACTGGCCGCAAGTCTTTAACATGACGCGGCACGCCATCGACCCGCACTGACTGTGGGCTGATAATCTCGGTAACATGCCCCATTCTAAGCTTGCCCGTACACTTGCTGTGCGGGGTCTTAACCCACACTACGTCACCAATTCTGTATTTTGCTTGCGCGTCGCTCGGAGGAATTGCTATGTCAAGTAGGCGTAAGTGATAGGCGTGCACCATGTTAGCCGGTGCTGTTGTAGGCGAAACACCGTCTTTAGGTGTCGCATTATACCAATAGGCTGCTTCGGGGATCGAACATCTCTTCCTGGCTACAAACACTTTTATAGACCGGTGGTTCCTTTCTACTATGCCGTTTCCCGCCGGCACGTAGGCGCACCGGAACCGAAGCCGCACACTCCACTTCCTTAAGAACTGCGAGAATTGCTCTGAAGAAAACGCCGCACCATTATCTGTCAATATTTCTGCAGGTGGCCCCCGGTCGTAAAAGATGGACTCCAATTGACGTATTATGCTGGCAGTGTCCTGCCGGTGCAGTAGTCGCCAAATGGCGAAGCGAGAGGGTCCACAGTCAATAATAGTCAAATAGTGCTGGCTGCCAATATGCGTAACATCTATCCCCAGCCTGTTCCAAACATGGGTAGTACTCAAATTTCCTTTTTGCCATTGCACCGGTGCCGGGTCAATTGACTGGCATGCCTCGCGCCTCTGCACTACTGTCCTAACATCCGTCTTTTTGACTGCAGGGTCGACCATCTTGAGAAGTAGAGCGTCCGTTTAATCCCGAGATGCCCACACTGTTCATGTATGCTCATGATCCGCTCGAGGTCCATACTGAGCGCAGAAGCCGTACACGGCAGCTGCAAATGTTCAGACTCTTTCCGAGCAGGAGCCAACCAACGTTGCGGAACGCGAGTCAATGCATTTGCTCTGTTGACTGCCGATTTAACTAACACTACATCCACAGACAGGTTGTACACTTTGATAGTTTCAATCAGTGTGGTGAGCCGCCTTCGTATCAACATCTCGCTCGATGCCTTGGTGGTCAGGCGCGCTCTTCTGCTAAGTGCATCTGATATCCAACGCTGAGTGCATGCTGAGTCCGTGACGATGTGTAGCACTGTTGCTTGCCATTAGAGCGCCAGGCTAACCCCCTTCAGAGTGACGTCTCATTCAGCCAGGTTTATGTGTCGTACATCATTTTCAGGTCGTAACCAGCAGGCGTCTTCTATGATGGACCCGTTATCCTCAAGGGTAACACCCATGGCCAACGAGCTGTCATCTACCCAAACGGTGAGCTCGTTCCCCTCGCACGGGATCGTCTTGCATCACTCTCTCCATAGTTTCAGTTATCATACATCTTAGGGTAATGTCGTGCACCTCGTCATCCCATCCTGACAAAACAGAAGTTACGCGGCGCTTTATGACTGCTGTCGCCACTCTGAGCCAACCGCATACGGGAAAATGGCCTACCAGTTTCCCACACATGGAGAAGGTACTTCGACGAGTGATCACTGGCGGAACTTCCGTGACATCACTACATCGCCTCCAGCGAAGTTTTTCTCCATCACTACTGACGTGTAGTCCAAGTACATTCGCTCCATCCTGTAGCGGCTCTGGGGCCTTGCACACCAAGCCAAAGTGATCCAGATGTTCCTTAACCCTCGTTGAAGAGGCTACTTTTTCATTGACGTAAACATCGTCAATGTAGGATGACGTTTCCCTTCGAATTTCCTCATCCTGCGACATGACCACATTCATAATCGCTGACATGATTTTTGGAGCCACATTAAGACCAAATCCCAATCGAGTGAGGCAATATCTCTGTCCTTTTACCATGACAGTCCGAAAGGGCCAGAGTGATCGGTGGACTCGGACTTGGAGGTAGACCCTTCTTAAATCGAGGGTGGCCACGTTGCTCCCTTGCTGTCGCCATTCCCGCAATTTCTGTGCACAAACGTCCGCGTTGGCCGTATATGCATCTAAAAGGTATTCAATTCCCTGTAGTCCATGACCGGTCTCACTTTCCCTTTATTCTCTTTCACTATTGCCATCAACGGAATCAGTCCTCGAGGCGGCCCTAACTCCTCCTCTGGGTACGGCGCAAGCCAGCCGTTTGCTATCCAAAGCTGCAATTCATTTTCGTATTCGCCCCTGAGATGCTCTGGAACCGGGTACACTGCTATTTTATTTTTCAATGGCGTGGGCGTTCGTCGACCCGCCCACTTCCACGTTGCGGTCCATACGCGCCTGCGCTGGTCGAAAGTTGCACTGAAGTCAGGTTCGTTAATCCTCAAAGCAGTACAGATGGGCGGATCAGAAAACTCAACTTCGCCTGCCTCTGTGATGCGTACGCCGCCCAGCTCCTTAATAATATCCATCCCAAGGAGCAGATCAAAACCTAATAAGGCGCTATCCACGACCAACACGCTGACTGTGACGGGGTTACCGTTGTTGATAGTGAGTTTGATGTTTCCAACTCCCCGGCTTCTGAGAGCTTTTCCATCAGCCGTTAGTACGTCCATCTTTTGTCTGCTCCGCTGTCGACAAATCGAACCGTTCGTGAGTGACCGAGAGCAGCCCGAATCTACTAAAGCGGTACGCACTATTCCATTGATGCGCACCTTAATCACAGGGAGCGCCTCTTTCATGCTCGGTGCGGAGAAGAGACCGGCTGACGTCGCATTCCCCATTCCATTTCCCGGACACTTAGAGGCAGACGTGCCTTTCGCGCCGACCCGCTGCGCATTGCTTTGCGTTGATAGCGGCAGTCTTTGGCAAAATGATTCGGCCCAGAGCACCGATAGCAGGTGACATCGCCATGGCGACGGATGGCTGGGGTCGGATCCTCTTTGACTTCAATTGGCTGAACGACTGCGGCCACAGGTTCATCAGCCTCTTTTTTGTCGATCATGATAGCACGGGCTCTGGTCAACAATTGGTTGAGCGTCATGTCTTACATTCTGGATGATGCGCGAAGTATGTGCTTAACATGACTAGGCAATCCAGACACGAAGGCACAGGTCATCCATTCTTCAGGAAGCGGTGCGATTGGTACGGCGAGCTTCTTTAATTCCGCCACATATACATCTACCGTCTCGCCAGGTCGCAGACGCCGCGCCTGGAATTGGTCATAGGCCACAAACCGGTCAGTTCCAAACGCGGTTAGTAGAGCGCGCTTTATTTGCTCTATGTCACTTTTCTGTTCTTTGCTCAGCTGCCTATACACAGCAAGGGCACCGCCTTTCAAGTGTAGTAGAAGAATCCGTTCAATCTTCGTGATCTCGCATAATTCGCAGACCAGTTCCACCTTTTCGATCCATTCAACCACAGATTGTCCACTCGTATCACCACTGAATTCGGAGATCAGTTTTATGTCGAACGGTCTTTCCGCCATCTTGCTGGAGACAAAGTAAATGCCGAAATAGCTTGTGTTGGAATGTGTCACGAAAAAATAAACGATTTCGTCTCTTTCTCTCCTGCTGTCGTAGCGACGGGCACAGTCTCCACTTCTCAGAGTGAAATTGCCCTCCTTCTCATTCCAGCCCTTTACATAGAGCTTGGTAACTCACCTATGCAAAACACTAACAAGCCAGCTACCAATCACAGTTCCCGCGCCTGCCCACCTCCACTCGATTTGGGGGTTTCAAGTTGACCGACCAACTCATTACAAGTCCAAAGATCAGTGAAAAAAGACTTGAGAATGAAATCGTACGTGAAAACTGTGAGGTACCAGGTTACTCCAGGACATAAAGTTAGAAGGTTAAATAGGGCGAAGATCTTTTTGAATAATCTCTCTATATTTCTGAGATGAGGTATTATGTACATTATTTAAATTATTCGGACTATTGTCCTCATCTTTGTCGCCATATTTATCACAACGTTTCGGCCGTTGTACGCTCCGGCCTTCTTCAGGTGGTTGGAATTTCGAACTGAACCCTTTATTTCTCAAGGACACATGGCACAGTGGATAAAGGCGTTGGTTAGATCCAGTGACAGGACCCAAAGAGTATGAGTTCAATACCCGGTTAAGGCAGAGGAGAACTTTCAGAGGGAAATTAGCAGGAGATTACTGATAATTGACATCCATCAAACATGGTACGTGGAACTAGAACAGTCTACCCCAGTGAGCGAAATAAAGGGTTCAGTTCGAAATTCCAACCACCTGAAGAAGGCCGGAGCTTTTTGAATAAGTTAGAAAATAATCCTGGAATAATAGATAGATAGATAGATAGATAGATAGATAGATAGATTTGAACTTTGTTTTAATACTTCATGAGCTTCCCATCCTTAGCTATGACTAATTAATGATGAACATGTCATTTTCGTTTATGGTCGATTTTATCACGATACTTCTGTTAAGCTTAAACAGTAATTATACATTCTTACTGTTCAGCCCAGAGTCCAATAGTATTATGAAAATCTCGGAGAATTCCAGTAAAATATTTTTTAATCATTTCTAAGATACAACGTTTCAGAACTCAATCTAACAATTGGACAATTTTGCTGTTACTCGATTTGGACAATTTTCCTGTTACACCCGGTGTATAAAGAAATGGCAGTAGATCGTAAAACTGTTATATGCCTTCGTTGTCAGGACTAGTCTTGGAAACTTTCTATCCATGTAATTGGGAAAAATGTATGACAGATATATGACTCAATATAAAAAAGTGTTACTACAAGATCTAAAGCAATAAGACTTAGTCAATACTAAACAAAACAATAAGTTAACACTTGAAGGATGAAATTATTCGACTGCTTGTAATAATAGTCACAAAAATACATGAGAAACCTCAAGGAATCTAAATAAATGATTAAATGAACACAAAACAGATATTTTACAAAATAATACATCAAATAGGTTGTTTGACCTACGTAATGTAACTGACCACAATTCTGACATAAAAGTGCTACTCTGATCAAAGAAGAAAATTCACTACGACGAAAATGTCTAGAGAGTGCCTTGATTCCAAGGTCATCTACAGTAGATTTGCACCCAGGCTCTTACAACTTTTCACCATTCCTAACAGAACTTATATTATCACAGTGTGAGGTATCTACTAAGAAAAGTGATGGAAAGAAAAGCTAAAAGAATCTAGATGAAATCGACTAGATAAAAAGAAAAACAAATAATTCCCAGCATCGCGCGCATGTGTAGTCGCAACAACATAAAAAGCTTAGTCCAATGAAGTCTTAAAAGATGAAACGCTTCACAAGAAAACTTCTTCCACTTTGTCATAGATTTTTCCTCAATATTGTTCATGATATATAAAAATATATATCGTTATCTCATATCCATGTAATTCAATATAAAAATAATGGTATGTATCAATGATTCAAAATAATCAATATTGCAGGACAATAGACAGGATCAACGTAACACTGGGCTGAACTTTTACCTTTCCGTTCTGTTTCATCCAGTTTACTCGAATGAACCCAGTTTGTAGATGTATTGATTCATGAAGCGATATTCCAAAATGACCAATGTCAACAATGCTTATTTTCTATATACTGACCGATTATTTATTATTGTGGATTCCGAGATGAAATTCGGTCTCCAATGAATGACAAACGCAGGAATTAAAGATAAGAAATTAAATGTATTTACACAATAATACAAAAGGTTATATTGTTAGTAAATCCAGGAACGCGGTTAGTAGCAATAATAATATATATAGATACAGTTTCGAAGTAGGAGTTCCTTAGAGTCTACGTGCTTGTAACTGTGACTTCTACAAGCGGTTACCTCACACTATTACTCTCCCTCCAACTCAATCACAATCTCTGCTCACACTCTCTATATTCTGACTGACTCTGGGTATTTAACGGCAGAAGTCCAAGTAACACTCTAGTCGATTCCACTTGTATCAATAAGGGGTGGACCCCATAACATTTATGAACCCAGTGTCAATTCTATTGATTAATTGTTCGTTATGCCTAATCGGATACATTGCTTACATTGATGAAACAATCATTCAAAGTGACAAATGTTACAAGAATTTACTTACGATCTACATTCTACGAGTTTACCAAATGCACAACTGTCCATTTTGAAATAATTCAATAAAAATGTTGTTGCATTAAAGAAATGATTCTTCATATTGACCAACTTCCAAACCGAGATTTGCCGCTCCCAACACGGTCCTTATGATTGGGTCTGTGATTCCTTGACATGATTCTCTAGGGTGTCTCAGAAATAGTAGTTGCGATTGATCAATTCCTAGTTTGGCAGTGAAACACGCTTCCGAAGTGTTAGTATGGCTAACTTTCTTTTTGTTTAATCCACCGTGAAACATTTTCCAAACTAATTTAAGTAAATAGAAAACTGACCTATCTTGACGATATATCTATTCGAAAAACAATTAAAATATGTGTTTAGACTTTTCAGGACACAGACATTTGTGTTACAGACGCATTGTGTCACTCTACTCGCTGAATATGTCACCAAAGTAAATTTATATGTATTTACCTCAGGAAAATGTACAAAAGGTCACATTTAAAATTTGAAAATAAGGAGGCTGGTGTTATTCTGTTATCGATGAATCTATATATTTTGGTCCGAACGCGCGTCAACCATTAAGCTATATTCTGATGGATCGATTGATTTTTTGATTAATGGCATATCAACTCCTTATGGGTCATTTTATGCCGAAATTTAATTTTCTTGGAAGCTTTGAAGTAGTAAATATATAATATTCTGCTTTCACAATTGAATTCATGGTAGAATCATAGATTGCGTATATACATGTTGGTGTGGACATAATGACTAGAGGCGGTGATAAGTGTGTTTTATGTTATAGTTTTGTTGAAGTTATATTTTGAAATACAGTTTGATTTATTTTAGAAATTGTAGGATATTATACGGATTAATGTCTTGAAAGAGTTCTTTCATGTTAGTTGTTCGGTAGTATTTTAAACGTATTTGGAAATTTATTAGTATGTGTTTTATTGTGAATAGTTCTTGGCATGGCTTACATATTGAAGGTTGCTCTTGTTTTAGGATATAAGAATGGGATATCATGGGGTGTTAGATATGAAATCTGGACATTATTACTTCAATTTTCTTTGTTTTTAGTGTTTGATACCATTCTTCTTTAATAGGTTTGATGTTGTATAATTTGCCATTAATATATGTGTTAATGCTTGATCTGAGGTCTGTATGGTGGATTTTGGTGTTTGAACTATTTTTGGCGGTTGGTACCTTTTTGGCTACCGAATCGGCTCTATCTTTACCCTTGATACCAATATGTCTAGGTATCCAGCAGAAGATGATATTATAGATTGGCAAATATTCTATTCTGTTTAAAAGTCTTATAATTAGTGGGTTTATCTTTGTTTTTCTTTTTCTTTTTTTTTTTGAGTGCTTTGAGTACTGACATCGAGTCTGAATATATGATAAGTGTTTTGTGTTTGCTTGTATTTGTGATGTCAAGAGACAAATCTATGTGTTGAAGCTTGGATAAGCATGGAATAATAATAATACAACACAAAATGTACGTAAACAAAATGTATTGAAACAAGGAAAAAGTACACAATATTTACAGTTAGTTTTGATATATTCTTGGGAAGACTGTTTCTGTAGAATGGGTTGACTTAATCGCAGTCGGGCAGAGTCTCTGGATTGCATCTCTTGATACTTCCTCCCGTCTTCCCGGTACCAACCATATTTATATGGTCGGTACTCCACTATGTAAATTAGGTGGATCGTACCACAACACTATGGCCACCACTTCTGCACTGAATATGGAACTATTGTTCGTAAGTCGCATCATTACTTTTGTTTTGTTGTGTATGGCTGCGTATATTTTCTATATCCTTATGGTGATTATACAAGAATTCAAACCTGTTCTTTGCGTTCAAATGCACAGACATTTCCATTTTTAAAAAAAATAAGCTATCTGTGCCTACAGCAGATTTTGAAACTTCCATGATTTTCTGTCAATGTGCGATTTTACGGGACGAATTGTCCCCACGATTCGCTTAGGCTGTTGGGGGTTAAGTGGCTTTATTAGGTCAACATCTCAGTGCTGGTTGCCAACTAAAGTTAGGAAACCCATTCTGTCCTGTTATTTAACCCATAGGTGACGGATAGAAGAAATAGATTCTTATCTTTTCCAAGATTATTTGTGCAAAAATTAAACGCTATGAATTCGGTTGGTCGATTTACCTTACTAACTGTTACATTATTCACACATTTTATTTCGTCTAAGTTATCGATTAAGAGAAATATTATACGAAACATTTGCCGAGTTTCAGATTTTGAACTTTAAGGAAAATAGAAACAAAAACAACTCTTGGTATCAGAAAGAAAAAATTCTAAACCATATAATGAAGAAAGACGGATTGAAAAATTTAACGGACAGAGTGGAAGCAAGAAGAGAAGAGTGGAGGCAAGAAGGGCAGAATGGAGGCAAGAGGGGGCGTGTGAAGGCAAGAGTGACAGAATGGGAACAAGAGGGCTAGAGGGGAAGCAAGAGGGTGAGAATGGAGGCAAGAGGGACAAAGTGGAAACAAGAGGGCTAGAGGAAGCAAGAGGGCAGAGGGAGGCAAGAGGGACAGAATGGAGGCAAGAGGGGGCGTGTGAAGGCAAGAGTGACAGAATGGGAACAAGAGGGCTAGAGTGGAAGCAAGAGGGTGAGAATGGAGGCAAGAGGGACAAAGTGGAAACAAGAGGGCTAGAGTGAAGCAAGAGGGGCAGAGTGGAGGCAAGAGGGACAGAATGGAGGCAAGAGGGGGCGTGTGAAGGCAAGAGTGACAGAATGGGAACAAGAGGGCTAGAGTGGAGGCAAGAGGGTGAGAATGGAGGCAAGAGGGACAAAGGGAAACAAGAGGGCTAGAGGAAGCAAGAGGGCAGAGGGAGGCAAGAGGGACAGAATGGAGGCAAGAGGGGTGTGAAGGCAAGAGGACAGAATGGGAACAAGAGGGCTAGAGTGGAGGCAAGAGGGTGAGAATGGAGGCAAGAGGGACAAAGTGGAAACAAGAGGGCTAGAGTGAAGCAAGAGGGGCAGAGTGGAAACAAGAGGGGTAGAGTGGAGGCAAGAGGGGGAGAATGGAGGCAAGAGGGACAAAGTGGAAACAAGAGGGCTAGAGTGAAGCATGAGGGGCAGAGTGGAGGCAAGAGGGACAGAATGGAAACAAGAAGGCTAGAGTGAAGCATGAGGGGCAGAGTGGAGGCAAGAGGGACAGAGTATAGGCAAGAGAAGCAGAATTGAGGCAAGAGGGAAAGAGTGAAGCACTTACCTGATGAGCTTGTGAAAATGGAAAGTGTATGATAGAACTGAGGGTCATATGGCTAGAAAAAAACAATCATTGCCAAAAGCTAAAATTTATAGCATATTGTGGAGAACCATACTCGCTTGCGTTCTGAAGGGACATAGCACATAAAAGAAAATACTTTCAGGGGACCCCTCTCTTTTTATATGCTCTCCATTTTATTTTCTGTTTGATTTCGTCTATTTTGGTTTCCATTTTAAGCGTGTGTGTGTGTGTGTGTGTGTGTGTGTGTGTGTTATAATGATAATCCCTTAGCTAATGATTCCAAGATCGATTATTTTACTATAATAAACATGTCTGACAGTCCCGGACGAAATTCAGTATAAACAAGCTGGCCTATATTCAGTTTATCTTCTACTGTCGTGGTAGCAGTAAAAGAAAAAGAAGAAAAAACACGACCTGATACACTTTTTTACCTGGACGAAGAATGGCGAGAGAAAAAAGAGGCAATCAAAGAACAAGATTTCTTGATTTCAAATAATTATGTCGAAATATGGATAAAGTTTTCTGATTTCAATTTCGTCATACCAACCATTCCTAAATCTGCGAAAATATAGTAAAAAGAAAAAATGGCTATACAAATTGTTTCACGAATGTTTTACAGGCTGCACGAATCTATTCCGTTGCGTGAATGAATCCATATCAGCAAATGACCAATTTCTACTTAGTCACGTGATTCGTGTTTTCTTTAATCACGTCGAGTTACAGAGAATTTTCTTTGTTCACGTCATCCGTGGCCCTTTTTGGTCAACCTACGTTTCTAAACATTTTACAATGTACCGTAGCAGTAATATTTGCTGCTACGTAACTTGAGCAAATTTCCTTTTTTTTTCTTTCTGACCAACACTATTTACTTTCCCTCCATGTTTTTTTTTCTCTTCATTTTTTTTAAGAATATTATTTTCACCAAAACAATTTGCTAGAATCACTAACCTAAATGTAAGGTAGATTCTTTCTCTAAAAGTCCTTCTCATGACTGCCATTGTAGTTGTCGATCATCTCAACATTTTGGTCTCTCTGTTAACGAGGGAATATGACGAGTAACACTGATATTGATTTTCAAACATTATTTGTGATTGTTAGAATGTCAGTTTTAAATAACTCAGAGATATTGATTTCATCGACAAGCAAATTGAACAACTTGGTTTATTTGAATCCCATTGACTGATGTTTATTCCTATCTTTGATTTCTATTACACAAATTCGTGTAGTACCCGTCAAAAGTACTGAATTATTTATATGTTCAATTTGCAATTCTCTTTTAAATATTTAAGATATCTGAACTACTTATTGTTTTTGTCGTCTTTCGAACTGTAAGTGACTAATTTAATCGGCTGCCTAATTAAAATATAAAAAATTGAAAGAAAATCATACATTTAGTTGGAAAAATATTATCTAAGATGCAACAGTTTTTATATATTATAAAATAATTTTAAAGAAAGGTGGAATGGAAAAGAGGGTTGTGAAAAAATATGGTAGTATAAACTATTAATAAGAAAATAACCTCTGCATAGGACTTCTATTACGTTAACATCCTATTCGTCGTTTGTAAAAAAAAAATGATATTAAATTTTTATTTTCTTCTCTGAAATTAATATTTCAATAATAATGAAATTTAAGTGAGAGTTTTCTTTTTGATAAAAATTCTAAGAAAATTTAGTTTTCGTTTCTTAAAAAGATTTTAAAGCATCAATATTGTTTCGAAAAAAAATCAGCAAAAGAAATATAATTGCAAAAAGAATTGGAAGTACTCAATAACTGAAAAGATTAAATACGGGGAAAAAATCGAAAGTTTCCAAGTAAATCTGATTTTATATTTAATCAGAAAAAAAAACGTTGGTTTAATGGATACGTCATTTACCAGCCTACCTCCGGGCCAGGCGTTTAAACTTCAACAGGGAGATCCCTTCATGACAAGGTGATAAGTAACATAGATATCTCTGACTTGCATTGATCATTTTAATGACGTTATATTCTATCAATTAAAAGTCCTTGAAAATATTCTAATTAAGTCAAAACAACCATCTTTTTGTAAGCAGAAGGAATAATTGTTAGGAGTGAACACAGTTTGTTTATAAAATATATATATATATACACCTCTCAAATATATTATTGAGACACGTATTTTCTTATTCGTGCTTCTTTTTTAGTCGGAACGCATAAAATATTTTACTTTACTCGACTGAGTTTTGATAAGTGAGGAAGAATAGCCGGTTAGTTCATTCTGTTATTTTTTAGTAGTAGTAGTAGTAGTAGTAGTAAAGAGACTGGCACTACAGAATCACAAATAAATTTACATGTAACAAAACCCATAAAACTTGAACTCTCTTACAACAGCAACAACTAAAATGCAAAGTACATGAAACTAAAACGGAAAATAATGACATACTGAAGATTGCACGCTACCTTGAACAAAAGGCTAGGAAGGAAACTCCCAACATTACTTTTTTAAGCATTTCCCTCCAAGCAAGGCGGAAGTGCCACTAGAACGCAGGGGGTTACTGAGAGTGAAGATGCAGGAAAAAAACTGTGTATAGTTGGGATTGCGGAAACGATAACACTTATGCTAACATCCCTTTCACTTTGCAAAATCTTTTTCCTGGAAGTCTTCTAATTTGATCTTTTTCACAACCTTTCAACAGCTATTTTATCTTTTAAAAATCCCCAAGCCTTCCGTTTCTCCAGGTTTACCGCCAATCTGTTAACGGCTACTGCTGAATTTGTCTATCAAGCTTTACATAAGGCTCTGGATATCTTGACATCTCAAAGACGTTCTACAGGATTTAGCATACTGGTCTTATCCACAAGCTCATGGGCTACGGTGTCTCTAGACTAATAATTGACTTAACCCAATCGTTCCAAATAAATCATGTAGCTAAGGCCGTGTTGTAAGGACACTATCCTTGAACCTAAGCTGTTTCTGATATTCATCAACGACCTTACTGATGTCATCAGTTTCCAATTATGTATTTATGAAGATGGCACAACTATTTACTCCTGTTTTAGTAGCGAGCCCGACAGATACGATGAAGAAAAACTGTCAACTGTTCTCGAAAAGTGCCTCCAATCAGTTCTTAACTGGTGCAAGGAATGGCTTGTAAATTTTAACGCCACCAAAACAAAACTGCTTTCATTTATTCACCACAGCTGATGCTGAACTCCAGGAGAACAATATTTTGCGCCTTCCTGGGATCACATTTTTCACTGATATGAAGTGGGGTGAATATATTTAATCAGTTGCTATGTGTACTTTTAGAAGCGTTGGTGCAAGATAATCCTTCTTGTCAAAATTTATCTGGAACATTTATAGATCTCACATTCCTCCGTGCATCTGTCTATATTTCTGAGATGAGGTACTATGTACATTATTTACATTATTCGGACTATTGTTCTCATCTTTGTCGCCAGAAATTTATACGCAAATGTTTTCAAGGACACATGGCACAGTGAATAAAGGCATTAATTATATCCAGTGACAGGACCCAAAGAGTGTTAGTTCAATACCTGTTTAAGGCAGTGGAGAACTTGGAGAGGGGAATTAACAGGGGATAACTGATAACTGACATCCATTGGACATGGTACGTGGAACTAGAACAGTCTACCTCAGTGAGCGAAATAAAGGATTCAGTTCTACATTCCAACCACCTGAAGAAGGCCGGAGCGTACAACGGCCGAAAATATGGCGACAAAGATGACGACAATAGTCCGAATTCCTCCGTGCACTGAATACTGCTGCCATGTCTGGCCTGGTTCTTCTATTATGTATATCAAGTTTCTTGACAAAATTCATTTACTTCAGTTATTTTCTCACTGTCGTGACGTGCCTTCCCTCTCTCTTTTCCACAAATATTCTCATAGCAAATGCACTGATGAGCTTTTCTCTCTAGTGTCTCAACGGCACGCATTTAAGCGTGCTACTAGGTCTCACCGTATTAATATTGAACTAACTAGATGCAACCATCAGTTCTATTCCAATATTTTCTTTTCTTGTACGTGAACAATTTAAATGCAAACTCAATCACGGGAGAATAAAGTTTAATAAGCAGAGCCATACTAATGATGAGCTGTGTACGACTATGTGACCTGAAAAGCACATAACTGACATCACCGTACATATATCACGGTTGGTAATCGACAACTATTTTCTTGATTTTTAAGCTATCAACATCTGCGTTATTCACTGTGATTAGTTTATTTACGTGCTTTTTAGTGTTTCTGTTGTTTTGTTTTTTTTTCTTTAATTTGGTTTAGAATTAACAAAGGAGACGGCGTGTTAAAAGTGTTCTAAAAATAGAAGTCTTGTCCAGGTCAACTGGCCGCACATAGCAGCTGACCACCAAGAAGCACACAGACCTCTCTAACTCCACAATATAAAATTACTGTGAAGCAGCCACACACCCTTGATTATGGCTAGAGAAGTAACCGATAGCGCTCGGAACAATTATAACTTTGGACAATTTCTATATTCCTTAACCCCTAAAACATGGAAAAAACTCAATAAAAAATTAATTAAATCCTCCATGTCGGCCATTTTCAATGAAAGATGCACACACACACACACATATATATATATATATATATATATATATATATGTGTGTGTGTGTGTGTGTGTGTGTGTTTAGGCAGCAGTCCTTCTTTCATGCACATTTCATTGAATACGACAGACAAGGTGCTTTTATTTAGTTTTTTTTCATACAATTTCTCATGCGATCTAATATATAAAAACTGTCTGAATGTCTTTTTATCCGAGCGATTTCGGCTATACATTTAGCCATTTTCAAGGATAAAATATTTTAACACTTAAATAAGAAATACTTTGTTGCATGTATGTATTTATATAATGTTTCCATTTTTCAAAACACAGTCAAGATATTGTGTCGATGTTCATAGTTGATATTATTGAGTGTTGTTTTTTTTGTTTTTATTAATAAGGCTTCCATTATTTTTAGCCTTCCTTTGCATGTAGATGATGCTATTATATTTGTGTTGTCAACAACTATGTTACGAATAGTGTCCATTAATGCCCATTAAGAGATTATACTCCTGATCAATCAAAATTAGTAAATAATTATATAGGCCATACTACAACATGTTTGACACGAAGACTCACTCTACATCTTTCTGACCATAGTTCAACTAGACTCATTTAAATATTCATGGAGAAATACTGAACCCTATTCATAACATACTTTTTGACAAAAATATAATAGCATCATCGACATGCAAAAAAGAAAGGCTAAAAATAATGGAGGCCTCATTAATAGTGTTTTGAAAAATGAAAACATTATATAAATACATACATACAAACAAACTATTTCTTATTTAACAGATAAAATATTTCATCCTTGAAAATGGCTAAATGTATAGACGAAATCGCTCGGATAAAAAGAACATTCGGACAGTTTTTATATAATTTTTCATCTGAAAAAAATTATTAGATCGCATGAGAAATTGTATAAAAAACTAAATCAAAGCACCTTGTCTGTCGTATTCAATGAAATGTGTGTGTATATATATATATATATATATATATATATATATATATATATATTACTTTCGACTGTTTAATAAACAGTTTTTAAGAAATTATACTTGTTAAGTAAATTTATATCTGTTTCTAATATAGATAGGCGTTTCTTTACAAGGTTTTCGAGGTGCGTGTAATGTACAAAGATCTTGACTATATCATTATATTCTCTTCTTATAAGTGCTACTCATTTTTGATATTACTCCTGTCAAAAGTGTTCAACAGATGTGTTTTTGTTATTTGGTATAGATCTTTTCTGATTTTGTATCGCAACTCAATTGGGTTTGATGAACGATCGTTTCCTTTAAAAGAACTTCCCAATATCATCATATTACACAAATTTAGATAAATCATTTTAAATTAGAAACAAAAAAATACTTTCATTTAATATAAATTATTTAACATATACATTTTCATTTTACTTGCTAAAACTTGTGGCCCAATTTAAAAAATAAACTCTTCCACTGTTTAAAAGAAAATGTGTTTCATTTCATTCACTGATGTTTTTTTCATGGCAACTGATCTGACGAGCTTTTTCTCTGGTGCCCTGACTACATGAATTTAAGCGCGCGACTAGATTGGCATGTAGGTCCCTTTTTCTGTTGAAAACGCTAAATGCAACTGCTACTTCTACTCCAACAGTTTCTTTTCTCGCACACCCCAGCTGTGAAACACCATTCCGTTTACATGCTTCCCTGATAACTACAATCTTCAAAAAGTTAAATGCAATGTCAATCGCCATCTTCTGTCTTATTGAATCCCTTTCATCTTTTGTCCTTTCCCTATTCTCACCCTTCTCTTTGACTTTCACTCCCTGTAATCCTAGGCTTAAATGATTAAAAGAAAAATATTGCTTTCGTATGATATCAATGTTCTGGATATATCCTTTATATTGCATCGTTCAGATTAGCCAATCTATTGCAATGCTAAATTGGTTTGTCGCCATGTTTTTTTGTTTTTTTTTTTGGGGGGGGGTCACAATTAAACTATCTATTTGAACAGGAATGCATTTTTATTGACGGGAATGCTTTGTTTTATTTTCGTTTTGATGTTATTGAACCAATGAAATAAACTTTTAAGCAAGCGTCAAAAGATGGTTGGTTAACAATGGAAGAAAACTGGATATATAAAGACGCTTAATAAATAATTTTCTAGAGTGATCTCTGACTGAGAAAGAAAATATAACTGAAAACATTATATTGGCGGGAATAGATGATAAAACAGACAGACAGTCAGAGAGGGGAATCCAGCCACTTGGAAAAATAATTGTTCTCGATTTGCGCTGGCTGCTTCACAACATCTCTATGTCGGACAGCTGCTCGAAACAAGATGGTTTGCGACATGTTCTTCCTTTTACTACAGAATGAAGAGGAAATTGACGCTAGATCGAAATCCGGGTTGATAGCGAACGACGTCGGGTCGACGAATAAAATACCCTTACATTGTTTATTGCTAAAATATAGCAGCTGAAAATACAGACTCCGATTACTTCTTTTTTTCTATTTTTTTCATCTCTTCCTAAATATACATAGGCACATTATGCATACATATATGCGTATGTGTGCGCACGCGCGTTTCTGTGTGTGTGTGTGTTAACATGTTGTATTAAACAGGACGAACAGGTAATGCCTGTTAAAACCATTTCGTGAGTTACTCCTGGTTTTGAATAAGTAGTGTGAACTTGCCGAAATTGTGTGCTATGTTCCTAGTATTTTCGTCCATCGTTGGTTGTTTTCAAGGGAAAGGTAAAATGTCGAGACATGATGTAATATGCACATTGTTCACAGTTCAAATTTGAAATGAACGTAGGTTCACGTGCTCCGCAGATGTAAACAAACTGAGATAGATAGATAGATAGATAGATAGATAGATAGATAGATAGATAGATAGATAGATAGATAGATAGATAGATAGATGTTTGTAAACAATCATGAAAACAGATGTAAACAAACTGATAGATATATATATATATATAGAGAGAGAGAGATAGATAGATAGATAGATAGATAGATAGATAGATAGATAGATAGATAGATAGATAGATAGATAGATGTAAACAAACTGAGATAGATAGATAGATAGATGTAAACAAACTGAGATAGATAGATAGATAGATAGATAGATAGATAGATAGATAGATAGATAGATAGATGTAAACAAACTGCGATAGATAGATAGATAGATAGATAGATAGATAGATAGATAGATGTGCCCATTCATTCTTTTTAGTTTTTTTGTTACTACAGCCAAAGGAAGCCCTTACAGGAGAATACTTAACTCAAGTGCTCACCACTCACCCACTAACTATTGTTTCCATAAAATATCGTGGCATACCAATGACAGGATGTTTTCCTGATATCTGCCAATGGAACAGAACACAGGTATAAGTGAAAGCATGCTTTTTTATATTGACATTAATATAAATTATATGTTAAAAGGTGTCACCGATAATCTATTTTACTTTTTCTGTGTTCATAGCAGATACACTAACTTGCACTACAAAAATAGAATGAAGAAAATGAAATAAAGAATAAATGAAAGAATAAATGAATGAAAAAAAAAACAAAATAAATAACGAATGAAGGATTGAATTAAGGCGAGAAAGAATA
Organism: Acanthosepion pharaonis; assembly: GCA_903632075.3. Taxonomy (NCBI): domain Eukaryota; kingdom Metazoa; phylum Mollusca; class Cephalopoda; order Sepiida; family Sepiidae; genus Acanthosepion; species Acanthosepion pharaonis. Next base: position 1,472,104 of record CAHIKZ030004174.1, on the reverse strand, counting down.
AGTGAATGGTGGAATAAACAAAATAAATAAAAAAAAAATGTAATAAGTAAGGAAAATGAATAAGTGAAAGAACGAAAGAAAAAATGAATAATAAATGAAAGAAAAAAGCAAGAAACAAAGAACGAATAAAGAACTGAAAGCAGGAATGATTGAAAGAAAGAATGAATGAATGAATGAATGAATGTAAGATCGAGTGAAGTGAGAAAAAATGAATGAATGTATGGAAGCAATAAAAAGAATGAATGGATAAATAAAGAACTAATGTAAAGAAAGAAATAACAGAAACATGAAAAAGAAAAGAAGGAAGGAAGGAAACGAGATGATATTCGTATTTGTTCAATGGAATGTATTTTTTTTTTTTGTCGTGATACTATGCCATTTTACACTGAAATAGATGGGAAGAATAAGCGAAAAGAAGGTGTTGCGCCAATCTTCCAAATGCGTGTAACCTGCCTCCCTGTGTACCTTGAAACTCAATATTCGACATATCGTTTTTTGTTTTTTATTTTTTGTTTTTCAAACCAAGACCACTAACAGCAATAATGAAATTGTAACGACACCAGCCCTACTAAGGCCACAACCTTTGTTTCTTCATTTAAACAAATACAAAATAAAAAGAGCGCGTTCAACAACTGAGCCAGAACCTAATGTTCTATACCCTGATCCCCCTATTTTGATAGAAACTGGCGTGTAATAATAAGTAAAACCATAAGATTTGTTTCGGCATTCAAAAATAAAACCCATGCTTTCAACAACTGGACCAGAACTTCATGTCTCTCTACTGTCAACTTTCCCCTTTGATATAAACTGGTGAATAAAAGAAATATAAAATCTATATAATCTACATAAGATGTTACGCAATTACTTTGAGCTACCTGCTGCATTTGTCAGTATTCAAAAATATTTATTCTAAAACAAACGTTACTCCCTGTTGCTTTTGACCTAGCTTTCATTTCACAAAAAAGAGTTCTTTGTAGGTGTCTTTTTTTGTTGCTGTTTTTTTTTTTTTTTTACTTTTACGAGTCTGTTTCACGGCCATCAAGCATCGATATTGACTTATAGATAAGGCAGCTCTGATTTTTAAAACCCTGTTCAGGTCATCCGTGAAAGCTTTTGCGCAGCGGCCCAAAGGTTAAGTAACCATTGAATTCAAGCTAAGTTGTAATATTAGCACAGTTGATTGCTTTGTCTTGTGCGCCCAACAATGCTTCCGTTGATGTTTTGCAGATAGAATCGGTGAGGATGAAGAATGGGTGTAAGATTGGTCGAACGGCAGGACTTCAAATAAAGCGGAATGTAATAAAAATCAATGAAGTGGTCGGAGACAGGCCATGAAACCGAGAAGTGCGAGAGGCAGAGAACAAGGCGGAAACACTTCAAAGGGCGAAATTGGCGGGCTGGCTCAAGATTCTCCTGTTAAAACCGACTGATATTGCTATTAACTGTTCGAGGCCAATAATAAAAGTATTCTGGTAGATATACAAAGCGGTAGGAACCTGTTCATTTGTATATACATTTGCAATCTCACAAAACCACGTACACACATACACACTCACGAAATTGTGATAAAATGAGATTACATGAGAGGATCTTATGAGAAAATGATGGACATGGAGTTGTACACACGCACGCGCATATATATATATATATATATATATATATATATATATATATATATATATATATACAAAAATATATATATATATAGAGAGAGAGAAAAAGAGAGATCTGGAATTGAACACACACACGTGTATATATATATATATATATACATATATATATATATATATATATATATATATATATATATATATATATATATATATATATATATATATATATATATATATATATATATATATATATATATATATATATATATATATATATATATATAGTAAGAGAGATAGAGAGAAAGAGAGATATTGTAGACTTAGGAAACAAAATTGAAGAGTGACGATCTGTTTCATGCATCCAGCGAACTTTCATAGTCACCATACAGTGTTCATTCTAATGTCCACATAGATAGATAGATAGATAGATAGATAGATAGATAGATAGATAGATAGATAGATAGATAGATAGATAGAGTCATGTCGGTCTATATCTATCTATTCATCAACAGTGAATTCTGAATCGGCCTTCAGACCTTGAAACGTGAACCTGACAGTCACCATGCACCGTTTATTCCTGTATCAACATTCTCTGTATCTAGAAACGCCCTAGCATCAATACTCACCACTCTCCCCCATAAACATAGAAAAATTTAAACAATATATATATATATATATATATATATAAATATATATATCTCCTGACAATGATTTTCTTCCGTAAACTCTGGTGTTTCTTTATGAGATGCAAAGCAAAATACAAGCATTACGAAAGAGAGAGTGACAGAGAGAGAGAGAGGGGGGGAAGAACGTTTGAGAAAAATTGGAATTAATAATAAAAAGAAAATAATAGCACGTGTGGCTGTCTATTTTATACTAAATCAAATACACATCGTAATGTGTGCATTTCTATACTTGTGTTATAGTATCAGCCTTAGATCAAAGAAAGCCCACAGGAAAAAATACCGACAAATAATTTTCTTATAAATAGTAATATTCATCTTCAAACTCCATCAGTGTACCTGCTTAAATAATGATCCATCTTCCATCTATTTCGTTCTTTTTCACTGGCTTCAATTCCATTTGATCGTCTAATGGATTATTATGAGACAAGATTTCGAGTTTCAAATGATAAACATAAAAGCATATTTCGTGATATATTAAGAAAGATAATTGGATCATCTCCTCCTCCTTCTTCCTCCTCCTCTCCTCATCTTCTTCTCCTTCTTCTTCTTTTTTGTTTCATGTCCCTTAAGGACGAGAACGACCATGGCTCTCTACAATTTTCTCCCACTGGCAACTAATCATGATTATTAGCTAGATAGATAGATAGATAGCTAGCTAGCTAGCTAGCTAGCTAGATAGATAGATAGATAGATAGATAGATAGATAGATAGATAGATAGATAGAGAAAGAGAGTGATAGAGAGGGAGAGTGGGAGAGAAAGAGAGACGGTTGGGAGATATAAATGAACACTTAAGCATATCTTGTTATGTAGTCCGATGTTCGTTTATGGCGATAATCTGATAATCACTGTACAGTGATTATTAACGTAACAACACTGTTTATATCAACAAACACTCTTTCTTCGACAAGGTTTGTCTCGCGAGAAAACTTACGACTGAGTAGTGAGTTTGATTCTCACCGGGTGGCCTAAACTTTCAGAATGCATTTCTAATTACTTTTCCACCAAAAGATTATTGGCATTGAAAGCCTCATTGAAGCGAGAAACTAAAATGTTTAAATCTCTCTCTCTCTCTCTCTCTCTTTCTCTCTCTCTCTCTCTCTCGATAGATAGATAGATAGATAGATAGATAGATAGATAGATAGATAGATAGATACCATTTGTACTTAATTTTACCTTTACACAAATGTGCTCTGCCACACTGGTATTTACTTGACTCCCCACGAAAGCAAGATATGACACATGGTCGGTGTTATGCAGCTATATTTAAATATATAGGTACTTCACCACGCTTAAATGAATAGGAAGTGAAATTTTACAAGACGGGGTTCTAATACACACACACACACACACAAACATGCATATATATATATATATATATATATATATATATATATATATATATATTGCAGCATATCTTCATTCATCAAAAATAGGGTAGGAAAAAAAACTACGGCGCCGTCTTTGAAGGATTTCATTTTAACATCAAGAAACTCATTTGAGAACTGGAAAGGATCATTATAAAACAAATAGGCATAATATAAATCTATTATTCAATGAAAAATTATTGAATGAAGATAAGCTGCATACACATGGTGCAGCAGATATACCTCACAGAAATAACCTTCACATTTGTCATTAGTGGAAATGGCGTCTTCATCTAGCTAATGCCTTACTATTTGTAGGAGGTATTTCTGGGCCGTATATGCGTGAGGTATTTCTGTCCTCTCTCTCTCTCTCTCTCTCTCTCTCTCTCTCTATATATATATATATATATATATATATATATATATATATATATACCGATATATATTGTACCGATTACTTGATAGGTCAATATTTGTGTCTTCATCGTACAATTTATATTTTCGTTTTGTGAAAAACAGAAAAAAAGAAAAACTTGTAGTTCCCTAATTCTCAGCAGAAAAGAGAAACACATGTTTGTACAAACAACTTGTAAAAACACTGGGGAGTGGGGGGGCATTGATTTCTTCACCTTGCTTCCCGATATAGAGAAAGACTTGCTGAATTCTTATTATCTACGTTTTTTTCAATTACGGATTTTCTTTAAGCTTGTGAATAATTTCGCATGAGTTTGCTTACGTGTGTTTGTTCGTATATCTTCGAATTCTCAATTCTGTCTAATCTCAGTTCAATGTCTAGACGAGGCCACTTACGAACTCAAGACAGATGAGACATTTATTATTATACACGCGGCAAAAGCCGTCATCAGAAGCGTTGCGCACGTGTCAATTCGACGTTACTTAGCGCCGAACTTCACAATAAATTATGCGCCGTGAGGCTAACCAGACGGATCGAAAATAATCCCTTGACATGCGTAATTCTGTTTACCGTTTTCAATTAACCAATGACTGGAGTTCCATTGAATTAGATGCGCCGTTACGCACGAATATACCAACAAAACTAGAAGCAAGATCGACGACGCGGCAGATTTCATTACGGTCGAAGAGAAAAGAAAGGTAGTCTGTAAGATGGTTGCTGGCTTCTTGGGACAATTGTCTGAGAGAAAAAACGAAGAAAAATATTATGGAGCGGAAATGAAAAATTTGTGCAGGCATGCGTAGCCTTTGAAGAAATCTGACTAGCAAAGATGCGATAAGAATTTACTCCATAAACTAAGTTTGGCATAAGGCTTCCTCTTGAATATTGTGGATTGAACTCACTACCTCAAATCCGTTAGAAAAATGCAATGAGAACTCTATTGATATTCATTAAACATTTCCATGGATAGATAGATAAGCAAATAAATAAATAGACTGAAAATAGATAGATAGATAGATAGATAGATAGATAGATAGATAGATAGATAGATAGATAGATAGGAAGAGACTGACATAAATTGATAGGTTGTTTAAATGTGTTATATTTTGGAAGAAATTCTTAATATCGGAGATTTTGTAGTTATAAATAATACGGATAAAGAGATCAACAGCGCATGGTGACTGTCAATTTCACTGTTTGAATGATAATCAGAGTATCAGGTAATCAAGTGGTCTTAAAGTGTAAAACAATCATATATAGAGAGAGATAGAGTTGTGGTTATATCTTGCGAGACATATCATGACATAGCCACACGCTTGTCTATCAGATAGATAATCTTAATAATATCTAAATACATTTTCTTAACGATTCCAGTTGCATTTCCGACTACTTTTTCATAGATTTTTACCCATATTTGATATATAAGACAAAAACCCTTTTTTATATATATATATATATATATATATATATATATATATATATATATATATATATATAGTGAACATAGAAGTCAACACTTAGAGGCGACAGTCTGTTTCATGCTATATGCAATCGTGGCCTGACGATAGCATATAGCATGAAACAGACTGTCGCCCTAAATGTTGACTTCTATGTTCACTTTTATATTTACACACGCTCTATCTCTGATATTAAGCACTTTATTCCATAAATATAGCACACCTTAAGACAATATTTCTTTTATATATATATATATATATATATATATATATATATATATATATATATATATATATATAGAGAGAGATATGATAATATTGTTTGATCATCCGTATGGATAATTACAAAGAGGATATAAATCCCAAAAGAGCTCACTGTAAGAACAGAGCAAATGATAATTATGAAAGCGGAGACTTTAGAAATCCATAGAAATATTTTATTTTCAATAAAGTATCGGTTTTGCGAAACAAAATATTATCCTGGATTTCTAAATTCTTTCATAATTATATATATATATATATATATATATATATATATACTGGACTCTCCCGTCTTTTTCGACGTATGGGGGTCAAACATCTGTTCTTAGAACCAACAGCCAGACTACCTGCACATATTATCTAATTGCAGTGGTGAAGACTTGTGCAGAACCAACCACACTTTTTGGAAGAACCGAATACAGAGAAATGGTGCACAGTAAACCACAAGGTTACCAAACGATCTTCCGCAGGTTTTGAATTCAAAGATGTCATTTGCCTCCGTCCGCCAGCCAAAGCTCAAGGACCCAAACTCTCCTGCTAACTATCAATAGCTGGGAGGGGAAGAAGAGGGTGGATTCATACCTTTCCCAAGGCACGTACAGGAATTCTAATGAACTCGAACGCTATCGATTACTCAACAGTATCCCAATACACACACACATATATATATATATATATATATATATATATATATATATATATGATAAAATAAATTACAGATATTATGTCTGCTTATTTTTAATGAAATCCGTTCATAGTCACGGATAATCTTCAGTGTATTGCAATTAAATTATGTGAGAAATGTGTTATAACTATGAAAATCGTTTTTATTTTCCATTTCCCAAGTACTTTCGATCTTCTTACGTTGAAGATGATCGCGGAAGAAGATCGAAAGTACTTGGGAAATGGAAAAATAAAAACGATTTTCATAGTTATAAAAACATTTCTCACATCATTTAATTGCAATACAGAAGATATCTGTCTGTCGGTTCCTATATCGCGGCTTTCTTCTGAAACCGTGCGGAGAATCCTGGTAAACGCTGGTATACGGCCCGCGTCGATCTATATAGTCCACGATATATATATATATATATATATATATATATATATATATATATATATATATATATATATCCATGCTACTCGCTATTACATTCAAATATTCACATTTGAGAAACGGTTCTGTGTAAATATTTATTGAAATTCCATAGAATCTACCTATACATTTAACAGAAAAAAAAGCACAATACTTGGACACATACAAGGGCACGCGCGCAAAAACACACATTAACACACACACACACACACATATATATATATATATATATATATATATATATGCAGTGTATCACAAAAGTGAGTACACCCCTCACATTTCTTCAAATATTTAAGTATATCTCTTCATGGGACAGCACTGAAAAAATTACGTTTTGATACAATGAATAGTAGTCTGCAGCATATATAACAGAGTTAATTTCTTTTCCCCTCAACATAACTCAAAATATAGCCATTAAAAGCTAAATCCCTGGCAACAAAAGTGAGTACACCCCTAAGAAAATACACTCCTAAAAAGTGAGTACACCCCTAAGAAACTACACCCCTAAATGTCTAAATTGAGTATTGCTTTTCATTTTCCCTCCAAAATGTCATGTGACTCATTAGTGTAACTATGCCCATGTGTTCATGGGGAGCAGGTGTATTCAAATTTGTAGTGCAGCTCTAACACTCTCTCTTACCGGTCACTGAAAGTTCCAACATGGCACCACATGGCAAAGAACTCTCTGAGGATCTTAAAAAATGTATTGTTGCACTACATAAAGATGGCCAAGGCTACAAGAAGATTGCCAACACCCTGAAACTGAGCTGCAGCACAGTGGCTACGATCATCCAGCATTTTAAAAGAGCAGGGTCCACTCAGAACAGGCCTCGGGTAGGTCGTCCAAAGAAGCTGAGCGCACGTGCTGAGCGTCACATCCAAATGCTTTCTTTGAAAGATCGGTGTAGGGGTGCTGTTAGCATTGCTGCAGAGATTAAAGAGATTGGGATTCAGCCTGTTAGTGTTCAGACCATACGCCTCACACTACATCAAATTGGTGTGCATGGCTGTCACCCCAGGAGGAAGCCTCTTCTGAAGGCAATACACAAGAAAGCCTGCAAACAGTTTGCTGAAGACATGTCAACAAAGCCCATAGATTACTGGAACCATGTCCTATGGTCGGATGAGACGAAATTTAATTTGTTTGGTTCTGATGGCCTAAAGTATGTGTGGCGGCGACCAGGTGACGAGTACAAAGATAAGTGTGTCATGCCTACAGTCAAGCATGGTGGTGGGAATGTCATGGTCTGGGGCAGCATGAGTGCTGCAGGTATTGGAGAGTTACATTTCATTGAGGGAAACATGAACTCCAACATGTACTGTGAAATACTGCAGCAGAGCATGATCCCTTCCCTCCAGAAACTGGGTCGCAGAGCAGTGTTCCAGCATGACAATGACCCCAAACACACATCCAAGACAACCACTGATTTACTGAAGAGGTTGAGGGTAAAGGTGATGGACTGGCCAAGCATGTCTCCAGACTTGAACCCAATAGAACATCTTTGGGCCATCCTCAAGCAGAAGGTGGAGGTGTGCAGAGTCTCAAATATCCGCCAGCTCCGCGACGTCGTCATTGAGGAGTGGAAGAGCATTCCAGTCACTACCTGTGAAGCTCTGGTAAACTCCATGCCCAGGAGAGTAAAGGCAGTTTTGGATAATGATAGTGGCCACACAAAATATTGACAGTTAACATGTTGTATGTTAATTTTGACAACTTTTCCTAAGGGGTGTACTCACTTTTGTGACCAGGGATTTAGCTTTTAATGGCTATATTTTGAGTTATTTTGAGGGAAAAATAAATTAACTCTGTTATATATGCTGCAGACAGGCTACTTTTCATTGTGTCAAAGTGTCATTTTGTCAGTGTTGTCCCATGAAGAGATATACTTAAATATTTGAAGAAATGTGAGGGGTGTACTCACTTTTGTGATACACTATATATATATATATATATATATATATATATATATATATATATGCATGCATATTGCCTTTTATCTACCTGGATTTCTTTTTAAAAAAAATATTTTAATATTTAGGAATGATTTACATGAAACATATTTTCTGAAATTTATTTTTTCCGAACAGGGTAGAATATGGAATTTATGAGGTTAGATTGGGAAGACTGTGATGCGCTTATCTTCCAATCAGGAAGGGCTTGCTTGCGTTAACCGCCATCATTCAAGATCCTAACTTTCTTCAGGGTTGAATAAAGACTACAATGACCCTAGCAATGTATGCAACTCCCTCAACATGCAAAAATTGCTTTCTTATATATATATATATATAGTTGCGTTGATGTGAGTTTCTGACCCTTAGTTTCACGCTCTTTGCGATCGTCAGACATATTTGTCTGACGATCGCAAAGTGTGGGAAAATCAGGGTCACAAACTCACATCAACGCAACTAAATATGTTAGCTCTATCACTGATATTGTTTGCTTTCCAATAAGTACCCGGCATTTATGATATATAAATAATATATATAAAACTGTATATATATATATATATATATATATATATATACACACACACACACATATATATATATATATATATATCTTACATACACACACATATATATATATATACACACACACACACATATATATATATATATTACATACACACACACACACACATATATATATATATATATATATATATATATATATATATATATATATATATATATATATATTTAAAAAAAACAGACCACTTTAAAGGTACCATTACAATAATTTATTTCACCAAAATCCTTTTTTAATGGACTCCAGATCATCAGGTAACAATTCCAACAACGAAATGAAAGGAAAAATGGGATTAGAAATTGATGGGTAGTGTAATTTTGTAATTTAACAGGGGGGTGAGGGTTGTAGTTAAAGAGACAAGGTAGAGTATAGGGAGGGGTTAATTTATCTCTCTTAAGCATGCTTTATATTGGGGTAGGAGGAGTGACCGAACCTTGACCTATTTAGATGGTTAACTTATCGGAAATATATATATATATATATATATATATATATATATATATATATATATATATATATATATATATATATATATGAATGACATAAGTGCTGGTGTTAAATAATAAAACAATGATCGATCTAATAAAACTGCGCTATTGAGTATAAATTAAAATATATACATATTATCCCACACCGATAGCAGGAATCGGAGTTACATGCTCAACGCCATCTTTAGGTGCTGAATATAGATTGACCTTTACGTAATGTAAATGTATGTTAAATTCGCTAAGACCCCCTTTTTTTTCATAATGTGTCCCAGAATTTTCAGATTATAAGAACAAAGTGTCGTTTTTGACATTTCCTGAAAACTTTCTTAATGCTCACTCATCGGACCCAAGAGTTACACCAATCGTGATGAACGGGTGTTCTCTCAGGGAGGCCTCTTGCTCAAACTCAACCTAGACCCCAAATGGAACTCGTACATGCTGGGAAAATGGTCGATTCACCAGCAAGTACCTCATTCCCCTGCTATCCTCTACCTTTACAAGTTCAGGCCGAAAATGGAGTACTGCTGACATATATTGGCAGGAGCAGCCCAGTCTTCACTTTCCATTCTCAGCCGTGTCCAAAAGCGACTACTGGGTCCTTGTAAACGACGTATTATTTTCCAGTCTGCACCCCCTTTGTCACAGACGAGATGTCACGTGCCTCTCACTGTTCTATCACTATTTCCATGGACAATGTTCAGATGAACTGTATTCCTTAGTTCCACCTGTCCTAACCTTCACGGCTAAGACTCTCCATACCACGTAGATTGAAGCGAGCCATGCTCTTTCGCTTCGTATTCTTTTAGTGAGATGTAAGTTCCACTCGCTCAGGTCCTTTTCAGGAACCGTCGCCTTCTGGAACCAACTCCCAAGAAACTGCTTTCTCGATCACTACATCTTAACGTGTTCAAGTCGAGGGTTATCTTCCGCACATCAAGCTCTATCGCTTACTTTGTAACCCTCTACATCGAGGGGCTCGAGGGGATCCAGGGCTTTGTAAAGGGTGAGAACCACTGTAAAAAAATAGTTCACTGTCATACAGAAGGATCGATATTAAGTACATAACTCTTTTCTTTTGGGACACTTCGACGTGATGTAATGGTTAACGAATGGTGAGTTTGTTTCTCACTGAATGCTCCACCCTTTTCGCTCTTGTGCCACGTCTAAGTTACGCTTTGAAGATCATTATGTCGCAAGAACAAGTATGACTGAATATTGAGCTTGATCCTCACTGGGTACCCCATAATTTCGGCACTGTGCCACATCTAAGCTATGCTTAGAAAATCATCATATCTCTTTTCTTTGTTTCTAACGAAATATTCCTTTATCGCAGGTTATATGTACAATAGTTTTTATTATATTACAAAATTTCTTAAGCACTCACCATTTGAATGTCTCTTATTTCTCTTCTTCTTCTTCTTCTTCTTCTTATTATTATTATTATTATTATTATCCTTTATTTATTTATTTCGATTTTTTTGCTGACTTTGTCCGATACATGTATATCCATTTGCTGGTATGCTTTCCTCTCTCTGCAATTGTTAGGGTTATACTAATAGATTTGATCGGATAATGTACTACTGATGTGACGGGGATATAATTGTCTTGACAAGCACAGTAAAAATAAAGATTGCATTACTCAAGTCTGATTTCGTAATGCATCTGCCAGTCAAGAAATTCAGAGAATTACCTCCCTTGAATTCTTGAACTTATCATTATTGCTGCTGTCTGATACGAAGAGACGCACTTTGAAACGTAATATTTAAACTGTATTTCTCGAGATGGCATAAACAGGCGAACGGTTATTTATCCTTTCGAAAGGTGGCGGAAGAAAAAGCTCAAAAGAGACATTCAACTCTAGTATTCAATTATTTTTATTTATTTATCTATTTATTTATTTACCTGCTGTAGATCGAATGGAGACGAAATATCCAACTATGAATCCTTTCAGCAAGACTTAAACTAACTGTGAATATGGGCTGAAACTTAATGTCTCTAGAAGCAAACGATATTTCATATGGTGTTAAAACAAAAAAGTAAAGAAAACTGTAGTTGGCATGTTTCAGTGCTTCGAGTGAAACCACATTTTATTTCAGTCTTCATATAAGCATTAATGTCCTTTCTAGCAAATACCCTAATCAATAATTATTTTTGCAACACAATGTACGGCAAATATTTCTCTGCATCTTAACCGGTTATGTCCCCTTCATAAATATCTTTAACTCTGCGTGACACAAAAATAATAACGTAATTTAAAGTCTTCTTCTTCCGGATCGCCTACATCCCTTCAGGTCGCATGATCGCCTACATCCTGTTCCTTGTATGTCTTAATAAACTTTGTATTTTTTGTTATTTCTCCCAAACCATTTTTTGTTATTTTCTCGCCATTTATTTGCGCCCACCAAATATGCTATACGCTGCTTTCCTCTGTCCCTCTTTCCCTCAATCCGTCTTGTGAGTATCAGATTTTCCAAGCCTTCCTTCCCCATTATTTACCCCATAAATTCCACCTATCTATTCTTGATGTTAGGTATAAGTTTCTTTTTTGTTTCCATTTTCTCTAAAACCTCGTCGTTGCTCGTCTCTGGTATTCTCGGCATTTTTCTTTAGAACCACATTTCTTTTGCCTCAAGTCTCCGCTTCATCTTTGAGGAGATTGTTCAGCAGTCGCTGCTGTACAGGTGAACAGAGACCACGTAACAGTTCAATAGTATTTTCTTTGTTTCTAGCGTATTTTTTCTGTTTCTTAATACCCTGCTTAACGTTTAGAATGCATCTTTGGCCATCCCATTACGTCTTCGGATTTCAGTGTCGCACTTTCCGTCCTCTGTTAGAACACATTCCAGATATCTAAATTTTTCAACTTGTTTGATTTTAGTTTCTTCGATTTGTAATTTACATTAAGCATGCATTCTGTCTTCTTGTAGTTTATACTTTGTTCTTTCTTCTCACTTCCCTTCAATGCATTCTATAGAAGTTTAGGAATCTTTCTATTCGGTTTTTCGTTGAATGTTAAAGTTTGGAGTGTCTTGATTCGATACAATAACAAAATATCGTTACAGGGAAAGCTCGTAATTTGGCCGTCTAGAATAATCACACGATTTTCATTGAAGGAATAAAATTCAGTAGAAAAGACAACGTAGTTTCAACAAATAAACATTAATTTAATATAACGACAAGAATACAAGCAATTGATGATAGATTGGAAAGTAATGTCTTTTTGTTTGGGTTAATAAAGCTCTGAAATAAAATATAAACTGTCTTTGTGTATGTATGTGAAAAACAATAAAATGTTATTATATGTGTGTTTGTATGAATAAGTCAACACGTGTGTGCGTGATTCATAGTAAAGCGGCTACAAGAGATAGTTAGAAATTGTTTCTTATGTTGGCGATGTTGCCGTAGTCTGAAGTTTGCCGACGCTGTCACTTTTAGAATGAGGTCGTGAAGACCATAAGCGAGAGTTGTGTGGAGTTTGTTGACAGCTGTGCGTATCCTGTTTTTATACACTTTTTCGTAACAAAATCGGCTCCAGAATTAAATTAATTATTTATTCCTAATTGGCCCTAAAAGGGCATGTGGTATGTCTTCTACTACGTCCGCACGATATGATATACCTAAAAATAATGATGAGGAATACAACAAATTTTCTGATTCGTATTCTATGATCTTATTGGTGTATTTTAAGGTGTAAGTGTTTTCTTTAGTGTGATTGGTTTATAAATATTGTATTTGATATTTTAGTGAGCATGACAAGAGCTTTTGTACTTTTTGTACTGTGCCATCTGCATATCTTACGTTGTTAAGATTGTGGCCGCCAATAATTAATCTTGGTAGGACTTCTAATTATCTCAGTATTGCCTCACTGTATAGGTTGAATAAATCCAGTAAGACGACGTATCCTTGTCTTAAGCACCTTTCTATTTCTGTATATCTACTGAATTCGTTTGCTACGAGTATAGGTTCTTGATTATTCTAATATCATTCATGAATATGTCATGATTGCTGAGCAGCTCTAACAGATATTAGTGGGGTACTTTATCGAACGCCTTTGCGTAATCTATAAGATACATGTACACGTACTTCTGTATTTGTATTTCTATTTATCTGTGATACTCATTCTTTCTGTTTCTGTATATTTTTCCTTGGGTCTTTCCTCTTCGTCAATCTACATTTGTTTATTTCTTTGTGTAATTTTCTATATTCTGTTCATTGTCTTTGTATTATTTTCTATATTCTGTTCATTGTCTTTGTATTAATTTCTATATTCTGTTCATTGTTTTTGTATTAATTTCTATATTCTGTTCATTGTATTTGTATTAATTTCTATATTCTGTTCATTGTATTTGTATTAATTTCTATATTCTGTTCATTGTCTTTGTATTATTTTCTGTCTCCTTTTCATCATATTGAGAATCTCATTTGTCATCGATTTTTTTTCTTCTTCGTCTATTTTCCTTTGGGATGATTACGTTTGCTTATTTCAGTAAAACTTATCTTAGTGTGTCCTACTTTGAGTTTTCATTTCCATTTTGTCCTTCGTATCTTCTTTTCAAAATGTTCATATATTTCTCCTTCAAGAGTCTGTTGTTTTACAATTTGGGTGTTGCGTTCGGCCTCTTCAGTTTCGTAGTTCTGTTCTAAGTCTGCATATAATTCGGAGGCGATGGCTTCCGCAGTCGGCACTTTTAGATGTTTTGCAGTATACAGCTGCATTCCTGAATCTCTTGTTGATAGTTATGTAGTAGATTTATTTTTCCTTTTCTCCTCCTGGGCTACCCCGTCTCCATATTCGTCTTGGATGTTCTTGGAACTAGGTGTTGCCAACTATTTCACTCGCCCTCTCATTGCCTATTTTGGCATTCAGGTCTCCCATGATAATTATAATTTCTTGCGATATACGCTGAGCCGTGACTCAATCTAGCGTAGAGTAGAACGTTTGATTCCTTCTTCCGTATTTTGTGCTGTCGGTTCATGCACAATTATCATGGATAGGTTAAAAGGCTTTCCTTTCTGTTTAACGAAAATAATTGTTTCAGATAACTAGCAGTATCACAGAACTCATTTCTTCAGGTCTTTGTCTCGTATCAATCCAACTACTTTTTCATTTTTCTATCCGCTTGCATATATAATCCTGACACTGACAAAATATCTGTTTTTTGTCCACCTAGTTTCCTATACACCTAAAATGTTGACATTTAACCCAATCAACTCCTGTTTTATATTTTCCAACTGATCACAGTTGTTTAACGTTCTAACATTCCATATCCCGTAATTTTTTTTTTTTTTTTTTTTGATGCCAACAGTCGTTGGACGACGGTCAGGTGACACATGATGCTAATGTCGCTACTTACAGGGCGATGAATTATTTCCAATAAAGTTAACCTACTTCCCGCCATTAACTTTCATGTTTTGTTTCATGATTGCCATATTTCCTCAGATTGTGGAATGGTTTCCCATTGCCTTCTCCATGGTGCTTTATTGAGACACTACCTCTAGTAAGTTAGTCGTTGACTCTTTGAAAGTTCTTCCACTCTTTGATTGGTCTTTTCTGTCATCTTACTGGGTTGTTAACAACACGCCTCACTGGCAAAAATTGGAGTCCGGTAGCCGATTTAGGCGCTGACACTCTGGCAGTAGCAAACACCTATATATACATTATTTATTATATATGCACACACATCCACACAACTATACACTCATTCAGTCACACTCATGTGTATATATATATATATATATATATATATATATATATATATATTGATTGCGAAAGTTAATGATATAAAATGATGAATTCATTAACTAAATTTTAAAGATGCATTAAACAACTAACCGCTAGATGAATGTTATGATCTTTGTTTTTTGTTGTTTTTTAATTATAAATTGTATTAGGTCTTCCTTAAATATTCAAGTACTTACGACGGGTACTAATTCAGCGAATGGTTAGTGGGTTAATGCATCTTTAAAATTTAGTTAACGAAGTAATTTAGCCATTTTATATCATCAACTTTACTAATTTACTTTTTGTATGAATGATTCGTTGTAATATAAATTAAACTGCACTACATATTTGATATATTTATGCATATATACATGGCATATATACATAGATATACATATATACATGGCATATTTATATATATATATATATATATATATAAAGGTGAACTTTGAAGTCAACACTCAGAGGCGACAGATTTATATTTACATACGCTCTATCTCTGATATTGATCACTTTACCCCAAATATATATCACGCCTTAAAAGTATATTTCTTCATATATATATATATATATATATATATATATATATATATATATATATATATATATATATATATATATGCCATATATGCGCACGCGAAAAGGTTTGTGATGAGTTCATTAGACTGCTGCAACAAAGGCATAACACTCAAACAAAAAAAAAGCACAAAGAAAAGATTCCAATGCGTCCCATTAGATATTGATAATGCTTCCGACAAATTGGCGAGAACCAAATGCAAATTTTCACCTCTCTCTTTCGGAATAATTAGCTCATCACGTATTAATCCTTGTACAACAACGTTCCTATTGACAAATGCTTAAATCTTTTGCATCAAACACAATCAAAAATGAATATATATATATATATATATATATATATATATATATATATATATATATAAAAAGAAGAGGTTATAGTAGTTCCAACGAGAGAAAAGTATGTATATTAAAAAGAAGAGAGATACCGCAAACTTTTTTGGGTGTAATGTGATTTTTTTTAATATTATGCTTTATTTTCCATAATGTTAGAACACGTGTTTCTGGTCTCCCGACCGTCATCAGGTAAAGGGTGGAGATTTCCACATATTATTAAAAATAATTAATTTTTTCCTCCTTTATCTTTTTCGATGTTAAATATTCTCGATATCAGACATTCTCTTTTTTTGTTAGTAATACGAATTTCTTTCTTGAACTGGCAGTGAAGAGTTCTGCACGAAGGGTCATAAAACAAGATTGGTCCGAGAAATGATGAAATAGTTATCGGTAACTTATCTTTTATTGTTTTAATGACCCCTGTGTTTTCTTAGATCTATTTGCATTTTCATGTGTTTCTATCAGCACGCGTGTGTATATGTGTATATTCCCTCTCCATACATACACACTGTCTCACTACGAGGAATTAGTAAACACATTTGTACACATAAACATATACACACATACACACCGCCCCACTACAAGGAATCAGTACTTACACACATACATACATACATACATACATACATACATACATATACTTCCCAAGTTTCATGGAACCAGTATACGCACACACACATACACACATATATACGTACATACATACGTACTTCCTAAGTTGTGTGGCGCTTGTGTGCGTGACCGTGAGTAGTTCCTTGCTTTTGTCAACACGGCGTATATATATTTTTTCGTGCTCCACAGATACCCGCATGTGAGCGTGCATGCATGTATGCAAGTGGTTTGATCACTGTATTTGGTCACTATGTGTGCATGTTGTGTGCTTTTGCGCGTGGGGTTATTATCTATTTAGTTCTGGTTTGAATTTGTTTATGAAGTTTTTTTCTTGTATTTGTAGGTAAGAATAATTGTCTGTTTGATATATTGGCATAATATTAAATTTACCCTGGTTACATTTGAAGATGTGTTGTGATACAAAAGTTTTCTGTTGTCTGGTATTTTTATGTTGCTTTTGTGCAGGGAGACCCTGTTGTTCAGTTATTGGCTGATACCTATATATGACTTCTTGCATTTTGTGCATTTAAGTACATAATTCACATTTTTGGAGTTGCAGTTTAAGTTTTTATTTATTATGAATATCGTTTGGGGGGTTTTAAAAGTATAGGAGTTTCCTTCTATAATGATGTCACAAACCCCACATCTTTTTTTGTTGCATTTTGTGACTCCCTGTATTGTCTGTTGGTTAAATTTGGATGAAGTTAATATGTGTTTAGATCAAAATTGTGTTCGAATTTATTTCTGTGTATGACTAGTGCATTTGTTCAATTGTTATTTATGAGGTCCGCATAGAGAAAAGCATGAAATATACAAGACTGCAACAAGAATAAAAACATCCACAATAATAAATTTAAAAAAGACAGATGCATTGCACTACTTGCCAACTTCATAACAGCCATTATCCAGAACAACTTATCCCATCTAAACAACATCCAAATAGTCACAACTACTTTTAAAACTGTTATGGATATTATCAAAACTAAAAACAACCATAATAATAATAGTTCAGAAACAGGCATATATAAAATAAATTGCCAAAACTGTTCCTCACAATACATTGGAGAAACATGCAGAAATTTATAAAAAAAAAGCATATCTATGAGAACAAAAGGGACTTCATAAATAACAATTTAACAAATACACTAGTCATACACTGAAATAAATTCGACCACAATTTTGATCCAAAAATGCCAGTCATTAAAAGAGAAAGTTATTTACTCAAAAGGAAAATCCTCGAGATTTCCGCCATCCAATATTATCGAAATATCAATGTATGATCCGTTTTTTTCCAAATCTCACCTTTCATAAAATAATTACAACTTTCCCAAGCCAATATACACAACAAATATGTCGAAAAATCAAAAGAAAACTGTTAAATCCATCACTACAACACATACACCCATTTTATACCATACCAATCTACACAATATTCATAAGAAATTACTGAATATTAGTCGCTCACTTTACTTTTCACCAGACTTTAAATTGGGACACTTTGTGCCCTTCACATGCTTTGACTGACCTTTCAACCACCTGATGAATATTCATGAACGTTCTGAGATTTACAAGCTTTGATATATATATATATATATATATATATATATATATATATATATATATATATATATATATATATATATATATATTGATTAGTACATATACTAGTACCTAGGTGTTGATGTGTGACTTAAGTTTCGCTGAATTACAGCCCGTCAGGCACAAGGTCTATGTTGAACATAGACCTTGTGCACTACTTTGAACAATAAGAATGTATAATTTCGCACTAAGCTTAACAAAATTATCGTGATGAAATCGATCATAAACGAAAATGATATTTTTATTATTAATTAATCATAGCCAAGTAGCGAACGCTCATGAAGGATTGAAACAAAGTTCAAATATGTATATATTATTCTAGGATCATTTTACAAATTATTCAAGATGTTCTCCGCCCTCTCTAACCTTCTAACCTTCTGTCCTGGTGTAACAAGGTGCCTCACAGGTTTCACTTCGACTTTTTTCGTATTTTCATGTCTTTTTTCACTGATCTTTGGACTCTCATAGCTCTCTCACGTATCAAAAATCATATGGATTGAGTTGGATCTTTTCTAATTGATCTCTTTCTGTCTAAATTAAAATGATGATCATTCTTCCTGATCCAGTTTTTCTCTCTACTGTTCCCTCTTTTTTAAACTTATTCGCCATTCTCTTGATGGTTCTTGAATGAACTTTGAAGATGAAAGCCAGAGTATGAATGTTGCTACCATTACTGAAGGCCCAGTGCACAGTTGGGAAAATAGTTGATCTGACACAAAACAATTTTAACCTACTCCCTTTTTAGAAGAATAACTCAAATGTTTTTTAAGGATTCTTACTAAAAATATCTGAAAGCCTGGAAAAGAACTCAATTAGTCTAGTGTTTTTAGATATTAAATATTTTGTGGGATGAATAATTATGCTGTTACACGATTTGGACAATTTTGCTATTACACCCGATAAATATAGTATAAAAATAAAAGTTACAAATCATAATAGGTTGAAACAATACTTGAAAATTTTGTTTGCATTCATTATGTAAGGATAAAGAAGTACTTAGTTTGGTACAAGGCCACATGTTTCGGGTACCGAATGAGGATCAAACTCTCCACCCAGTAATTAAATGCAAGAGTAGCTATTTAACCATGAAATCAAAATGAGATATTAGAAAATAATGTAAAACTACGATACTGAAAATCACATAATCACAACATTATATATGCATACTAAACACTTACGTTGCCATTCGATAAATCCCTCTCTGTTCAAAACTGAAACTCTTCATTCTCTTTTGCTTACCCCAGAATCTTGACAGATTTCAGTTCTAGGTATTTCTAAATTTTCTGTCTCTTCAAGACTATCCCGTTCAGATTTGCCTTTGTGAGGTTTTTGGAATTTTGCCATTCAGTTGAAGCCATTCTTGTTTTTGTCCAGAAGATATTCAAACCCTCCGGATATATTGATTCTATCCAATATGGTTTGTTTTTTGTTTTTGTTTTTGTTTTTTTCTTTTTTTGTTTTTTTTTTCTTTTTTTTAGTTTTCTTTTCTTTGCTTATCTTATTGTTATCCTCATTTTTACTTTCATTATTTTTTAATTATTTATTTACCTTTGTCCAGTATTTCATAAAATATATTTTTTTTTCTTTTTCTTTTTTGTCTGTTTGTCTGTCTATCCGTCTGTCTTTTTGTCATGTTTTTCTACTACATGCTTAACCAATCCTATTTTTATCATTATGCTCTCTTTTTTCTTTCTGTTTATATCTCTATACGTCTGTCTGTCCTTCTCTTTGTCCGTCTATCATTCGGTCTCTCTCTCTTTTTTTTTCTACCGCATTTACGTTTATAAGGATTTTGTCTGTTCTTCATCCTTTTTTCTTTCTTATTGTCGATCTTCCAGTCTGTTTGTCTTTCGCTTTACTGTCTGTCCATCTGTCGTTCTGCCTCGTTTTCTCTGCGTTGTTCTTTATTTTAACATTTTTTTTATTTTTCACTTCTTTTTATCTGGTTATGTTTCTATCCAGCTTTATCTCTTTTTGCCTGTCTTTTTTTCTACCTTATTTTTTATTTCTACTAATTCTGTTTTTTTATGTCGTTTATTCAGCATTTTCTTACATTTTGTGACTGAATTTAGTTCTAGCGTTTGATTATTATTTGTCACAAAGTTGTATGTGGCAGAGGTATTCATTAGCGGTTAATAGCAGCAGATATCAACACTGCAGCACTCTCCTTAGTTTCGTACCTTTTTACAGTAACGCTACCTCAGGAGGCGGGGGATCCCGGTATTTCCTCTGCTTTCCATTTTGCCCAGATATATTCAACGAGTTTTACGGAACTGTCTCATTCATCCCCAACTTCCTCAGTTCTCTGAACAGTCGATATTTTCGTCTATATTTTTAGTTTCATTTAGGTTTATCTGCAATGTTGTTTTCCTCTGGTTTACGGCTACTAGATCTAGTTTTGTGACTGGATTAAGTGGGCTGTTTGAATCTACGTCCAAGATGCCTTTAGGAAAGATTCGGATCTTTGCATATACAATTGATTTATTTAGTCAAATGCAGACGCTTGCACAATTTCTAATGTGTAACTTTCCCCTGATAATCATATATATATATATATATATATATATATATATATATATATATATATACTTGTATTCTTTCTGGGTCAACCTACTTATTAACTGTTTGATTTTCTTAACTTCATTGTCATATTGTCAAGCTGTTTCATTCTCCAATGTTCTGTCTAATCTAGGTTTTATATAGATGTCTAGAAATACCCGTAAAATTTAAAGATTTTCCTATTTGAATTTTCCTATGATTCTTAATTCTTAAGTTAATGATTGAATAACCTCATGTCGAGTTCTACAACACTAAAACATCGTTAAATATTTGAGCTTAACAACTTTAAGGAAATATTTCAATAGCAATCAGAAATATGAATGCCGGTCGTTATTTTAAGAAGTAAGGGGGTACGAATGAAAATATTTGAAATTGATAACTTTATCTATTTCACGGAAACAGATGTTAAAATCTTCTGTTTCTTTCTTTCATTTTCTGACTGAAACGCAATTATCGTCTCTGATGTGACTTTTTTGTCTTTCCACGCGATCACATCGAAATAATCTATTTTTATGAGTTATTGGCAGGAAATGATAAACCCTTCTACCTTACTGTTTTCTTTCTTTAGTTATTTCTTCCTTTCATTTTCTCACTGAAACAAAGTAGTATCTCTGATATGCCTTTTCTATCTTTCCTCACGATAAAAACAGATTAGTCCATTATTTATGAGACACTAGCAGGACGTAACATTCGCGCTAAGGGAAGGATGAACAGAATTATAAATTTCTTATAGTATTAATTTGAATCACTATAAAGAGCAACTTCTTCACTTTATATGTCCACTATATAACCAACGTCATGTCACTTATCTCCCCCACTTCATCGAGTTCCTTATTGCGGTCTCTAAATAATAGTTTTTCTTCGCTTATTTTTAAATTTTCGCCTGTGTTTTCTAGTTCAGCGTTTAGCTTTCTGTTAATTTTAGCGTCGCTTTACGATGCTTCTAGTAATCTTTTATTTCACTCGATATTGTAGTTTCGCCAAGTTCTTTGATTGTGGAGATGCTGTAGTTCCTGACACGACGTCTCTCTGCCTACATTTCTTTTAGCAACACAGACTTTCAAGAATCCATTCATTTGCGGCAGTTTTCTTGTGTTCTGGTCAAGATTTCTGTGTTTCTCTCTCGCTCTGTTTAAGAACGTTCCGGATTAACACCTGTTGAAAATTTTCCGGGTATTTTTTTCTTTAATCCAGTTTCTTCAACAGGGTTTGATTATAATATTATTTTTTTTTAATTTTGAGGTATTATTTATGTTGTGGAAACGGACACACCTCTCTATGACTTGGACTCGTCCAAATAGCATATATACTGATGCCGAGAATCGTCAGGAGTGAGTTAGCCGTACGCTAGGCTCTTAGAGCTTCTCGAACTCTCTGCCTTCTGGTGGAGATGATCCCAGACAAGACTATGGCAAAGGTCAGTCTCTCGTCTGGGAAGGTTGATAAACCGGACCCCGTGTATTCGGGGTCTACGGGGAATTTTTACCCGTGTCCATGGGTTCAGATTTCTCCACATAAAACTTGGCCTTGTGCCGCCTCGTGGGGAGGTTTGGTAAATACCGAGCTAACTGGAAGAGATCCTTATATCCTTAGCTACATTGAATGGAATGAAGACATAACAGTCGTAACGGAGATTCAAATTCATAGGAATTTTTTTTTCTTTCGCTTAGCATCTGTCGAAAATTCAAAATTCACGGAAAATAATTTTGTGGACTTCGTGCATATTCAAAGGGCGACACGAAGAAATTTTCTTCCTAGTTAAGGACTACTTGTACGAAAATAATTCACTATGAAAGAATGGGAGATAATGATTCAATAACTATTACAAGGCAGACCTGGAAAAGCAAAGGCAATGCGTCAATTTCATTTTCGCTGGACTTAGTCGCTAATTCAGTTAGTGAATTTATTACGTCCCAGAAGAAACATTACTTTCCTATCGTACTTTAGAAGATACGAAGCATGTCAAGGATGGTCGGATGAAAAGAAACTACGTCTTCCGTTAAGAAAATATTGCCTTGCTGAATATGAATTTCCTTTTGCCGAATACTCCAGAAAATTTTTCATTTTTTTTCATTTAATTTTTCATTTGTCACTGTCGATATTATCAAATTTTTTGGTGAAAAGAATTCATTTTTATACTCGGTGGCAGTTACTAAGGACGAAGATGGAAATTGTGTCACATATACCAGTAAAATCAACCGTGTATGTGAGAAATTTAAACTGAACAAACAATACCCAGACATATTTGAATTTCTATCTTCATTAAAGGTCTAGCATCAAGCAATGATGCGGAAATATGTTCTCGAATCCTTACAAAACTTGAACAGGATTCAAAGTTAACGATACAGACTGTTGCGAAAGAGTGCCAAAAATTCGCAATTTAAGGCACGATGCAGTGAAAATGTCATGTCAGACTAAAAGTAGTTTGTAAATGATAGTAGTACCAAAAGAAAAAATCCAGAATAAAAATACTACCAAACTTAACCCACCCTATGGCCATGGTATGGTTCATTTCAAAAAAGACTGTCCATTTAAAGCTAAAAAATGTTTAATTGTGGGGAAAAAAAGCCACAAACGAAACTACTGCAATCGAAAAGCCAAAGAAATACACAAACTAACTTGCTGAATGTAGTGCTACTTGAAAGTTCAAATAATAGAAAATTCGTGAAAGGAAAACTGAATAACGCTACGGTGAGGTTTCAATTGGACACTGTTAGCGATATTACAATTATTAATGAATAAACTTGGAAGAGAATTGGCAAGCCTAACTTGAAAAAAACGACAATGTTGCAAAAGGATTATCCAACAAGAAATTAACTTTTCTTAGAAAAATTACGTATAACATCACTCTTGCGGCTAAAACTAAAAACGCAGAAGTTTACGTATTTAAAATTTCCAACCCGAATTACTAGGAATCGATTGGCTAGAATTATTTGAATTCTGGAATTGGCCGATTAATCCACTGGGCGGAAAAATATGTTGTTCGCCAGAAATATATCAGAGTTGTTGGGCAAATGTACAAAGTCAAAGAATTTATTTTCAAATTAAAGGAATATGTGATACCAGTTTTTAAACCTAAAAGATACCCTTTGCTGCGTTGGGGTCTATTAACACCAAACTTGATAGGTTAGAAAACCGAGTAGTTATTGAAAAAGAGATTATTCAGAATAGGTAACACAAGCGGTTTATATTAGAAAAAATGATATAAGATTCGTTTTTGTGCAGATTTTTCGACAGGGTTGAATGACTGCCCTCTGCCACATGTATGACCCTTACCAATTCCAGAGGATATATTTTCCACATAAAATGGTGGTGATTTTTTTTTTCAAAAATCGACTTGTTTGAGGCATATCATCAAATCGAAGTACATAAGGAATACCAGAAGTAGATGACTATTAATATACTTAAAGGATTCTACAAGTTTAGATTAGCCTTGGATATAAAAGTACTCCCAGGTATTTTCTAGAAAATTATGGAATAGACGATGCCGTCGCTTACATAGATGACATATTTATTAAGAGCGCTACGAAAATACAGCACTTAAAACTGATTCAGCAAGTATTTCAGAGACTGTATAATTACAGTTTCAAACTCAGTGGACAGAAATATCAGTTCTGTATTAAATATTTAAGGAAGATAATCGACGGAAAAGGAAGAAGTCCAGATTCCAATAGAGCAAGTGCCATTAAAGACATGCCTCCCTCGACAAATTCTGCAACCCAGCCTTTATTTCTTGAATTAGCAAATTATTATATGTATATACCAGATATGTACAATTTGGGAGGACCTCTGAATAATTTACTTAAGGCTACGAAATGGAACTTGTCGGCGGAATGTCAAAAAGCTTTTGAAGGAATTAAAAAAACTACTAAATTCACTATTATCACTGACACATTACGACCCTCAGCGACAGATAGTAGTAGCATCGGACGCGAGTGAATAAGGCATAGGAGTGGTAATAGGCTATAAATTCGAAGACGGTACAGTGAAAGCAGTTTTCCAGGCTTTAAGAAGTTAGACAAATACGGGAAAATGCTACAGTCAAAATGAAAAGGAAGCGTTTGCTATAATTTTGGCTGTAAATAAAGTTCATAGAATGATAGAAAGAAAATTCATACTGCAGACTGATCATTATACATTATTAACAATGTTCGTTTCTAAAAAGAGATTCCCATGCATACTGAAAACAGACTACTGCATTGGGCTACGATTTTATTGAACTAAGATTTCAAGATGAAATTTCTATCGTCAAAATTATTGGAACACGCAGATGGCTTGTCAAGATTGATATCGGAATGTAAAGATTATTTTGAAGATATTGTGTATTGCTTCGCTGGAATCCGAAAGCGAAATTAAAAGCCTTGTTTGTAACACTATTAATGAACTGCGTTAAACTATATCAAAATTCATTCTAAAAAGGATAAGTTTATTCAAAAAAATATGAATGACGTTGAGTCGTAATGGCGTAAAACTAAAATTAAATCTGGTAACAATAATACAGCATTTTCTATTTGTGATTGGAGTACTTTTGTACGCGGAATGTGTAGTAATTCCCTTATCGCTGCAAACAAGGATTTTGAAACAATTCCACGTGGGACATCCGGGAATAGTGAGGATGAAGTCACTTGTGAGAAGCTACGTTTTTGGACAAAGCTATTCAAAATACAGTTAGGTGTAATGGTTGCAATTCAGCAGCAAAATCAACACCAATAAATTGTCAGGCATGGCCGAGTACTGATAAACCATGGGCAAGACTACCTATGTACTTTGATGGACCACTAAACGATTCATACTGTTTAATTGTGGTCGACAGTTTCGCAAAGATATTAAAGTGTATACGACATACTACGGCAATAACGATTAAATTCTTACGCGAACTTTTTGCAAGGTTTTGTTTACTTGATAGTGTGGTATCCGATAATGGAACTCGATTTACTTTCCGTGAATTTAAATATTTCTGCAAAAACTACGCGTTTGAAGACTTGATAGCGCCAATTTATCATCGGAGGTTGAATGGTCATGTTCAGTGGTTTGTTGACACCTTCAAAAGCGTACTATGAAAATCTAAAGGATTGGAAGCTGATAAAAAAAACGGCGTTACAAGAATTTTTGAACGTATATTGAATGACGTCAAATGCAAACGTAACCACGAAAATGTTACCTACAGAGTTCATGTTTGCTAGCAAAGTTAAATCCATTTTTGACAAATTACTACCAGAGAATAAAAAGAAAAGTTGACAATTTGAAGCTATCAGATCATTTAATATCGGCGATAATTTCTTCTTTAAATGTTTTAAGGCCGGAAACGAAAACTGGCAGAAAGGAAAAATTATTTGACGCCTTGTTAGCATGATGTGCATTGTTGAGGGTGAACGATTTCAACAGCGAAGACATATAAATCAATTGAGGTCTAGATATGCACAGAAGAAGCAACCTGTACAATTTAATTCACAGATGGATATATTTTACGATACCGTTGAAATAACTATTCCTAAAAATGTTACAATATAACGCCAGGGTAAGCGAAAACTTTATCCAACAGAAAAGTTGGAATTGGACCCATGTTGGAAAAAGAATCGACTAAATAAAGTGCATATCTAAAAGTAGGTTTGGGCACCTCGAAGCGGTGTAATGGTTAGCAAGCTTGTCTCGCTAAAACAATTACGACTGAATAGTGGGTTCGATTCTCACTGGGTGCCCCATACTTTCGGCCTTGTGCCACATCTAAGACGGGCTTAGAAAATCACTATATAAAGTAGGTTGTTGTCTAGATTAACACACCTCTCCAGATTATGACTTGGATTCGTCCAAATAGCATATATAGTGGTGACGAGAATCGTCAGGAGAGAGCTAGTTGGGAGCAAACCTTATATCCTTACTACAGAATTCATTCAGACTACGTCGACTCCAAGCGACATTATATTTCATGTTGTGTTATTATTCAATGGATTGATGACGTAACAATTTGATTACTTGTTCCTTCATCTCACTCTACTTGATTGCATCTTTTTCAATATTAACCAGTATTGGTAGCTTTCCTTCCTCTTGATTCTTCTGATATTTCCCCCACTAATTAAGCGTTTGGAATTCCATTTCACTCTTAACATTTTAACATGAGGTGATTCAATTGTTTTCACAAATTTGTGAATTCGCATCCTTCGTTGCATTAATTTAATATACAGTCGGCATGAAAGTAACCTGTAAACATAATTTTTTTTTTCATTTACCTCCGATAATCATTTTCTTTCTGTGGTTATTTCTTTTACCAATTTTTTTTTTCTTCATTATAAAATTCAAGACTCGTTTTCAAATTTTTAACTTCTTCTTTAATCATGACTCTCCACAACTTCCTGTCTTATTTGCCTAAATAATTTTAACTCGTGGCCATGCCTTGCTGTCTTCGTTTCACCATGCATCTTCTCTTGCTTTCAATATGATATGTGAGTGCTAAATTCATCAAGCTGTCTTTCTCATTTTGTATGACAGATGTTTCAATTCTTGTTTTCCGATTTTAAACCTAATAGTACTTTTAGTTCTTATTTTCTTTAAAAAGTTCCTTGTTGCTCACATGTACTCTCCACGATATTCCCCATATCCCTCGATAGAACCACATATATGTCGCTTTGAATCACTTTTTTCCCCTATACAAAAATTGCCCAGTAATCACTCTTTGTTTCTAACGATATTTGCCTATCTCGGAACACTTCGCTTAGCTTCTGGATAACCACTTTCATTATTCTACTGCGTTTTAGAATTTCTATGGCACGTTTTCCGTCGTCTGTTATAACATTGCTCAGACAGTTAAATTTCTGTACGTACTTGATTTTAACGTCTCCAATACGTAAGTCATATCTTGGGTTGTTTGTTTTGCTCACAATCATGTAGTCTGTCTTCTTACAGTTAATAGTTAATCTTTGCTTCTCATTTTCCTTTATTAGTATTAGTATTATTTCTTGTAGTTCTGCTTTCTTTTTCCCTTTGTATTTATTTAACTCCCTTCCTCTTAGATGACCATTTTATTAACCCGTTCTTTCTTTATTCAATTTGTATTCACTTGTCCTCCTTTTCTCTTCAATGTCTTTACACATTTTTCAATTTGTTATGTTTCTTTAATAACTTTTCTCTATAGTTCGCTGTTGGATTTCTTGTCTTCTATATTTCTCTACTGTTCTTTATTTATTACCTTGTGTACCCCTGGCATCAAAAGTTGACGGAAATTGTGAGATGCAATGAAACAAAAGCATTGAAACAATGTATTGAGATTCATTAAAGCGGAGATTCAGAATTCACAAATGAAACACAAGCCAATGTCCCGCTTAATAAATCCGTTCCTTTTATATTCTTTGAGACGGTCAATCATATCTTTGATTCATTGTTTAGTCTCGGCATTATATAAATCGCTTCTTGCTCAATAGCTTTTCGTGCTAAAAATTCTGTCTTTAATATAACAGTGACTCGAAATGGACGCACTTCTCGAAAAAGAAATGATTATCAACGGAAAGATAATAACGGCGACGACAATTCCTATCTGAAAGAGTAAGTTGAATGAAGTCGATCACTTCGTAGACAAAGGTATATTGTAAGAAAGGCGTGAGCGAATATGATTGCAGCCTAAGAAACGGACTAGTAAAGTAACGTATTAATCTATCTAAATAAATATTAGTAAAATGACTAAGTAACCATTCATAAATTTACTATGTAAAATTGATTTAAGTACCTCCACTTTGTCGCTAAAAGAGAGCATACCATGATGAAAAAAGACCCTTGATGAAAACAAAGTTTTATCGTAAAAATGTTTGTCACGCTACTGTCGAGTTAAAAAATGCTTTTTGCCATATTTTAAACTTAAAGTAAATGATATTTATTTCAAATCAGATTAATTATACTTTAAATGAGCTAATATTCCTCAGATGAAGTTTCAGAAAATTATATTTTATTTTTGCAAGTATTTTTATATCCGAGAACTAACTTGTGTTTACAAATGTCTCAATAATGGACGACGTTACTGAAAAAATAATTGAAAATCGACTCAAATCAATAATTTATTTCAAACTGATATAATGGAATATGCGTACACCTGTGTTCCCCCTTACTGGAATATGATTGGCTGGTGTCCGTCATTGATACCGACGGACGCGTAGGAGAGTCAAGAACCTTAGTCTGAGTGCTAAGTCTATAACGACGCCCATTGGACTACGCCATTGATCTACACTTCTTACCTGCGACTATGACGCGTACCAGTCGATTACTGCTACCGTATTCGACTTGGTTATAGTAGCCAAAACCACTTAGCTACTTCGTTCAAATATATCCCTTTCACGGACATATCACAAACACATCAGAGTATTTTGCTTCCTGAAAATAGTAAATTTAATCCTTCATCTTTCAATTAAAGCTAAAATGAAAGCTTCAAGAATTTTTTTTTAATTTAAAAAAGTTCATATAAAGCCTTTTATTAGGTATCGTGATTTTTGTGGCGATATTTACATTTATTTCCCTTTCCACTATAGAGCGTGATACGAAATATATTAATAAATAATAGAACAACAGTAATTATTATATAGTCCATAAACATTTATTTGTTGTTTTAAACTTTTTATTTAAGATATTTTCTTTAATTCTTTCTTCTTAATTTTCTCGATACTAAACATTTTTCTATCTATATTTATTTATTTATTTATTTATTCTTTCGTCAATCTTGCTTTCTTCGTGTTTATTTTCTATGATCAGACAAAGTAAATAAAATACACGTGACAATGTTGCTTTCACATTTGATACAAAAAAGGGTCAAAAGTCAGCGAAAGGTTTTCAGAATTATTGAAGGAGAATATTATCCACACTTTTTTTTCCACTCAGTGCTTACATTGCTTGTTATTGCCTCCAACAACCGACTCGTACAAGAGTGGCAAGGTGTTGACGTCGCTTAGGAATATGAATACGATTTTCAATATTGATTCTTTGCAACATGAGTGCTATCATAGATTTTGTTAAGAGTTTTAAAACGGCGACAAGTAGGTAAGAAATTTGAAGTCCTTTTCCCCAAGTGACAAGAAGTTTTATTATCCAAAACTAAACCCTGATTAAAAGTTGTAATGTTCCACACGGGAGTTTTTTTTTCTCCGCAATTAAAATCGTTTATAAATAGATAGATATAGCAATTAAACGCGATAATGAGTTAGTTTACTACTGCTCGAGCTGTCATACCTTATATAAGGGCGTCGGATTAATGATGTTATCGATTATGAAATTAGCTTTAATTACTTTTAAAAAAAATGAAAGAAGAAATTTTTTTACTGTTCAAACCAACAATAAATATTAAAGTAACAACAGAGGGATTCAAGGAATATTTGAGATACCAGCTCTCTTTTTGAAAATAAGACACTAACTTTTTTAGCCCCATGTCCATTCAAGACCTACTCGTATGTCGCTTTCCACGGCTTCTTTCTCTTTTTAATATCAGTGAATTGTCGTGAATGTTTGGAAAAGATAGTGGTGTTATATCTCGCTGTTTCTACACAGTTTTGTATTCAGTGTATTCTTTTCTTTAAATTGGCAGTGAACCATGTCTATCGTGCTATTTAATCCGTAGCTGGGGGGGGAAATGAATTCATACATTTTCAAATGGCATTAAGAGGAAAGTGAACGCAAATGACTACCTTGTAATTTGAACCTGGATTCTTTATGCTCTTTTTCCATGCCAGTAGCCATTAGGCTACCCACAAATAGTTAAAAATAGTTTTTTTTTTCGTTGAAAACTTTTGTAAAAACTTAATATTTATAAGGTATCAGGAAATTAAGTATCAGAGTTAGCGTCGAAAATGTCACTGAAATTATATCTCCTGGGAAGTTTACGTAATATAAATTAATAGCTTTTCCCCACGTAACACTATTCACAAGAAACTGATTATACATGGAATGGGTGGTAGTAGAAGAGAACAAGAAAAACAAATTATTAAAATCTAAAATGCATGGGAAAACGGATTATTAAAAAGCCAAAATGCATTGTTACCAGCAAAAGAGATTACCAAAGTTGCTGGGGACGGGAAGCATTATGAAAAATTTGATTGAAAAAACAACGTATTTTTTGTTTGTTTTTTATTTTGTTTTGTTTGTTTTTTTTGGGGGGGGTAAGCAAATCGCCCCAAGCAAGGCGGAGTGCCAGTAGCACACAAGGGATTACAGAGAGTGTGAGTAAGAGTAAAGAGGAGTGTTTGGGAAAAGAATAAAGAGAAGGACAGGGATCAAGGTCAAGGCATCAGAAGATGCCGATTGACATTACATTTGAATATTTGAAGATTATAGCTATCAGGGAAGCAAGTGATAGGAAAGGAGTTCCACTGACGGGAGGTGCGAGATAAGAAGCTGTTGGAGTAGAAGAGATGGTTACATTTAGCTAGCCTTAAGCATACGTCACAACCCCGTCCAACGATATCACAATAGGATTTCCTTTGGGATTAAACAGTGATCTCTAATGTTCAGTAATAAGAGGTTTTGCTCCTCGTCTAATAAGGAAAACAGCGCGAAATCAGAAATAAAGAAGCAACTGTTGAACAGATTCGAATTAGCAGCCCACAACATTCAATTTCCTGCTGTATACAGAAGCTGCTGAAAAGTATATACACCTATTGTATAATGATGACAAGAGACAATAATCAAATGAAATACAACTTATAATAATCGGAGTGTGGATCAAATTGCAATATAATTGTACCTAGCAGGGAACAGATTAGAAAAAGGTTAGAAACCGCTATGGATATTAGAAAAAAAGTAAACTTGAGAGATCTATTTTCCTGGAAAAATATTTTAAGAAAAAGATTTTATTAATTTCAACTGAAAGTAACGCCAATTGTTCGTTCAGTAAATGCCAACTGTTTCCTTATCAGGAAATGGTTAATCTCACCATTACTATTATCATTACCATCGGACATGATGAGTCAGTTTGCTCACAACTATTCGTCATAGCGATGATATCGGTAATACAATCAAGATTAGAGTCGCGAAAATGGTTAACCATCTCATGTATAAGGACGATTTTAAAACATTTGCGCCCCCCCCCCCCGCCGAATATCCAGAAACGAGAAAATCTGGTATAGAAGCTTAAAATATTCAGTCAAAATGTAAGAAAGGGATTTTCTATTTTTTATCCTGTTGTTCACGCAATACACGGCCGCCGATCCACTCAAGGTAGCGCGTTACTGAATGGAGTTGTAGTTTGATTTGGCTTGTTTTGTTTTACGGCATACCAACCACAGTGGGTTATTTAATGCCGTCAGCTTTTCCTGGGAATATTTTGTTTTGCCAAAAATCTATTTCTAATAATCGTTTTTTCCTCAAAAATGTATAGCTGGTAATATTATTATTTTAAAAAATATATTGCTGGTAATAGTTTTTTTTCTTTTTTTTTTTTTTTCAAAAATTTATTTCTGGTAATAATTTTTTACGAAGTATTTCTGGTATTAAAACATATTTTTACACTTTCATAATGCTTAACTATTTGCCTATATCTGGGACCCTAACAGGTGCTACCACCCAGGGTCAGGATGTACCTGGGAACACCAGCAATTAAGAAGTGGTTCCACGCTCCTCAAAACCTCCTGATCACAGGCCTTGCTGTTGGACGTTGATTATTGTCTTACCCTGGACACGGATGTAGTTTATCGCCATACACAGGACGCGGATGTAGTTGTAGATTATGAAAATATGTAGGATAAGCAACGTATAATCCGAGAACTTCCTTCTTACGAACGGAAGAAAATACTGCACGGTTAGTGTTACTTGAGTCAGAATGATCAAAGCTAAAGAAATATTCAATGCCGGTAATGAACGTAAGGAAACGGGCAACAAAAGAAAAAACTGAACTATCCAAGCAGGAAACCATCAGAACGAGTATGAGATTAATGGCTACAAACACCTAAGAATTTTGGAAATATGTTACAGAATCCAGATAATAATTCAAACATATCTCACAAGGCATTTTCGCCTTTCCTAGTGAGGTATCTCAAATGTACCATTTCTTTCATTGATATTGCCGACTTTTCTGTTACTGATTAGTGTAACTGACCAACATTTTTCTACTTACGCTTTACTACCAGCTTTTTAATAATCTCTCCCTCTCTCTCTCTCTCTCTCTCTCTCTCTCTCTCTCTCTCTCTTTCCGAGCCCGCCCGCTCGCTAGCTCGCCCATTCTCTGCCTCTACTCGTAATGAACTGACCGTCATGGTGAATAGGAGTGACATTAAACCCAGCCAATGGCGCGCCCTCTACCGGATTTAATCATTCTAGTTTCAAGGACGATTACTCAAAACAACAGATACTACCAAGTAGGAGATGAAGGAAAAATTCTGCAAAGAATATACCAGAAAAAAAAGAACAAGATAAATGCTACAGACCAAATTCTGCTATAGAAACTTAATTAAAGAAACTCTAGATCATTCTTGCATTGAGTAAGTCAAAGACCTGAACTAGAAGGCGACCGGAGAGCAGATCATGACAAGCTGTGTATTAAGAGACATTGATGATTTAATCACCGAGAATTGCGTCTACACCACAGTCAAGGGACATGAAGAGAAAAGGAAAAGTATTAACAGCAGCCAAAAAACAGCATAAAAACAAACAAGAATATTACCCGAAATTCAGCAAAGATAATGACGACATCTCAAAAATGTAACAAAAAACAATCACATGAACACAGCAGACCACCAATCGGGCAAATGGCAGATTAACTGAAATGAACGTGGTGAAGTAAATGAAATCTTAAAAAAGAAATTGAATCGGTTTCAACAAGAGCTCAAAAAAACCGTCATAAAAACACACTATATAACTGATGAGATCGATAAAGCATAGGAGACAAATGTGAGGAAATAAACATTTGATAGTGAATCACATACTAAGCAAGTATCGTACTGTTATGTTATATCAATCCTTTATAGGGCAGTGAAACCGGACGATTTCTTAATAAGATTTCTGAAGAAGGGACGTTTGGCAGTAGAAATGTGGTGCTACAGAGGAAAGCCATGAATACCGTGAGTGGAGTGCGTAAGCAACGAAGAAGACTTAAGGAAACAAAACGAACATTTATACTCAAAATCAGAAAGAAAATCTCGAATTTCTGTGAAACATGTGGAGGGAGGGGTTGGAAAATGTACCACACACAGGACATATCGAAAGGAAAAAAGAGCAGAGGAAGAGCCATGGTTAACAACCTGATGAGCTGCTGTAAATGAATGGCAGAATTGGATGGTAAATGACTAAGAGCTATAAAGTATCAAAAGTTGTGGAGAGTCATGATCATCCTCGTCTAGACGGGACATGCCATATACCAGAAGAAGATAGATGGTCATGAAAGAATATAAAAATAGCCATGAATAATTAGGGAAGGCAATCTACTGGCAACTCTGCAAGCTACAACATTTTGAACATATAAACCAATTGTATATACAGTATATAATCCGCTCCAAAAGTACTGGAATGACAAGGCCAATCTCTTTGATTTTGTTGTTCCCTGAAGACATTTGGGTTTAAGATCAAAATATGAATGTGAGACAAGAGTTCAGAATTTTAGCTTTTGTATTTTGGTATTTACATTTAGATGTGTTAAACAACTTAGCAGATACCATCTTTTGTTTGAACCCACCATTTTTCAAGTGAACACAACTACTGGAACACGTGACTGGCAGGTGACTCTTGTTGCTTAAGTGCTGCATTTTAGATTGATTGTTTAAACAGTAAATAGTTCTAAAGGACTACTCTTGGTTTTAACCCTGAATTTTACCTCTAAAGACTGCATTTCCTGTTAAAAAGGA
The DNA here is from genome assembly GCA_903632075.3 of Acanthosepion pharaonis. NCBI lineage: Eukaryota > Metazoa > Mollusca > Cephalopoda > Sepiida > Sepiidae > Acanthosepion > Acanthosepion pharaonis. The sequence goes on along the minus strand of CAHIKZ030004174.1, from coordinate 1,436,986 downwards.
TAAATCAACATGGAGACGGGAGAGCTGTCTATGGTAGAAAAGCAAGCCATTTTGAAACTGAGAAAAGAAGGAAAATCAATCAGAGCCGTTGCTCAAACATTGGGCTAAGACAATACAACAATTTAGAATGTCCTGAAAACGACAGAAACTATTGGTGTACTGAGCAACAGGTATAGAACAGGTTGGCCAAGGAAAACAGCAGTAGTTGATGACAGAAACATTGTGAGAGCTGTGAGGAAAAACCACAAAGTACCAGTCAGTGACATCGCCAAATACATCCAGAGCGCGTGGGTGAACATTTCACAACCCGCCTTTCGAAGATAACTTCGAGATCAGAAATATTGCGACCAAATCGCAAGTCGCAAACAAATCAGATTATGCAAATAAAAACATTATGCAATATTAAATATTATTTACGTTAAGACTATCTGTTTCTTTACTTTGCTCACCTAATAATGGAGAGAGCTGATATAAAAAGTGGTATCTCTAAGCCGTTTAACACATCTAAATATAAGGAAATAAAAAATTGAAATTCTGAACTCTTGTCTCATATTCATATTTTGATCTTAAGCCCAAATGTCTTCAGTGAACAACAAAAACAAAGGAATTGGCGTTGGCGTTCCAATAATTTGGGTGTGTATATATATATATATATATATATATATATATATATATATACTATCAATTATAGCACAATTATAGTATATATTAATAGTGTATATATATATATATATATATATATATATATATATATATATATATTATTAATTATAGCACTCAGCATCTGAGTATATGTCTCATCATCAAGCTTGGGCTCTGGGGATTTAGTTAATGTCTAGTCAGTTCAACCATACATTAACTCCGCCTTTACAGTTGCTCTAAAGAATCTCCGCTTGAGGTTGTCTGTTAGATCAGATTTCATACTGCATCCATTTTATTCACGCGGTAAAGGCATGCGAATTTTAATATCCTTTTCACTAGAATTTATTTCGCTTCTTAGGTATGTAAATGATTTTTTCTGATTTTATTGATTTACCTAAGAGTTTGCATTGAGCCTTGCTGGTTAAAACCTATGAATTCTGTTTTAGAGACATTGAAATAACATCCAACCAGCATATTTTAGATGATGTTATTTTGGTGTTTTTTGAAGCCATTTCAAGCCGTACAGTGTCCCGGTTTAATATCAAGACCTTAGTATCAAAAATGTCAGGTATATTTTGCAAGCGATGTTTAAAATGGTCTTGCAATTTATTCAGTTTTTCAGCCTAACTATTGGCCTTTAACTTAGATCTGTTGATTTTCTGCCACTGATCCAATTAACAGTTTTCCAAGCAAAAGCAGATTGTTTGTTGGCAGCAGCACATTTGATGCGTCGATATTTGTTCCTGGATGTATTTAGCTTGTTGATCTTCTTAAATAAGAGTTCTTGAGTTGAGCAAGCGCTTCATTGAAATCTTGGATAGATTTAAGGGATGGATTTGAATTTCTTATGGCGGCTTTTTCTTTCACATTGACCCTTTGCGATTTAATGCTATTTGATTTCTAAGGAATGTGTTGGGGATTTTTACGTTTTAAGGGTATGACATCTGCTGCTGCAGCCTTTTCATGAGAAGTGACAAAATTATTATAAGTTGTATTAGCAGAGAGCCGAGTTAGAATTCCAGTCAAATTCACTTACACGCTAATACCCTTGGGAATATCCTCTTCTTCTCTCCTCAGCAATGGGTGAATAGCAGGACAGACCGAGTTCTATAGCCTTGGATGGCAACTGCTCAGAAAGAAATGGCAACCTACTGCGGGAAAAAATCTGCCTGGTCAAGCGTGTATCTTGCATGACACATAAATCATTAGGAGATGGTATCTGCTTGTCATATTTCAAACAATAGCAATGATAGCAATGGTGTGCCTTTCTCTGAGATGACTTTTTGTTGTTAGAAGCGACTAGTCATACGGTTGGAACGCACACTATCTTTTCTTATATTATTAAATCTTAAGGTGGAATAGACAATGCGATGATCTGTAGATACTACTTCAAATATGTTGAGGGCTTAGCAATTCATTACTTTGTACTTACACTTTTTGTTTATCAGGATGTCATCCATTTTCGATTTGATGCTATTGGCATGAGTGAATGTCCATCGTTTAGAGCTCTTCTGAAATTTGATGATTAGGCATACAGGATTATTTTCCTGTATAAAATCTTTGAGGAAGATATCATTTCTGTTAGAGGATGCATGATATGCAAATTTGTGTACGTCATTAACACGAATCTGAGCTTTCATCTCCTCACAAATACTCAAGATAATATGGTTTGTGACTAGTCTGAAAAGAGAAGAGAGGTATTGGTAGAAATGTGTCACCTTTTCTTCATCGCTAGAATTTGTTAGTAAATAACAGATGATACTTGTTGTATAGTTGCCATTGAGACTAGCTATGATGATTGTGTGTTAAATGTGTTCAGTGTTCATCTTTATGGGCTAGTGGACTGAGAAGCATGCCGACACCGCCAATGGTAGTACCTGTGGATTTTTTCCAAGCCGAAGCTCAGATAAAGACTCAGCCTTTCCTAACACAATGGGATTTGAGCTGGATGAAAATGGCAGTTTTGCTGAATACAGATGACATTGATATTCACTACAATAATAGATGAAACGAGTTCACTCAGCTGATTTTGGGGGTTAAGTGTGCAAAAGTTGAAGGTTGAAATTAATGTAGATTTTTTGCACGCAAGAAGTTTTGTTTGGTGACACTGTAACTGATTTTTGAAACACTGTGGAGAGATCGGGACAACAGTGGAACGTGTCCCTTTGTAACCTGCCTGCCAGGCGATTCTGGATGGGTTTCTGATATTCATGATACTCATGATTGTCTTTCAGTGGCTTAGTAATTATTCTCGGTTCGAAATTCCTACAGAAAGTAACAGTGTCAAATTTACTAATAGTTTTCCCGGGCCATGTTCACTGACATGCGTATTATGAATTGCGATGGAGGTGTAAAAGGCAAATACGTAGTTTATCGGCACGTGACTAACATTCGCATTACAATGGCAGTTTATTTAATCTGTTTACTCCTGGTTTCACGAGAGTTTTCCTTCTCAAAGATGGACTGTCGGCTATGGAATTCATCTTCTCCTCTATAGTAACATGTTGTAATGAACTACAGCTTATATCTTGTTAATTTGTAACTTAGGGTAAGTCTGATTATACCCTATTTAGTACAAAGTATACTCTTACCATATATGGCTTATACGAAGGCATGGTCCGCTAGGAAGGCAGATAGTTCTGGTGGATATTAGTGAAGGTCAGTTTTGCCTATGTTTTTTTTTTATAGCTGAGAAAATGTCCACCATATATTCAAGCGGGGTGGCGACAGGGAATAGAAGAAGTACTAGTAGAGAAAACAGACGAGATCCCACGTAAAAGTGTCAATAGATTCAAAACAAACTTTTAGTCACTTTTTTATTCTCATGTTTGCCTTCCAGGGGTGGGAAGGGTGAAATAGAGCATTTTTTGTCAATCATAAAAAAACGACAGAGAAATTTGTGCAGATATTAGATATGAACGGAACAATACAATGATATATATATATATATATATATATGTGTGTGTGTGTGTGTGTGTGTGTGTGTGTGTGTGTGTGTGTGTGTGTGTGTGTGTGTAATGGGGTAACAAAAATTGTCCAAAACGCAAAATTGTCTATTTGTTAGATTAAGTTTTGAACCGTTGTATCTTAGAAATGATTAAAGATATCTGACTGGAATACCCCGAGATTTTTTGCATAACCAATGAACTCTACTTTGAGCAATAAGAATGTATAATTACTCTCCAAACTTAACAGAAGAATCGTGATGAAATCGATCATAAAGAAAAATGCCATGTTCATCATTAATTAAACTTAGCTATGGTTCGGAATCTCATGAAGGATTGAAACTAAGTTCAAATATATATATATATATATATATATATATATATATATATATATATATATATTGTTCCAGAATCATTGTACAACTTATTCAAGATGATCTTCGTCCTCTCTAATCCTGGAGTAACAATATGTCTCACAGGTTTCACGTAACATTTCATTCTCAAGTCTGTTTTCACTACTCTTTGAACTGTCATAGCTAAAACTCATTTCACACGTGTTAAACATCTTATAGATTGAGTTGGATCTTTTTTAATTGATCTCTTTAGCTCTAAGTCGAAATGTTGATCCCTCTTTCTGTTGTGACCTTTTGATCCAGTTTTCTTCTCTACTGTTCCCTCTTTTTTAAACCTATTCACTATTCACTTGTTGGTTCTTGAATAGACTTTGAAGATGGAAGCCAGAGTATGAATGTTGGTACCATTACTGAAGGCCTGAATGATCTTTTTTGCTTTCGCCATTGCTCATTTGGGAAGATAGTGGGGCTGACACAAAACAAAATTAATCTGTTCTCTTTCTTACAGAATAACTCAAAGGGTTTTTCGATGATTATTATGAAAACTGTGTCAAGATGGCTAAACGTCTTATCTGAAAACATGGAAAAAAATAAACTCAATTAGCTTAGTCTATTTTTTTAGATATTAAAGATTTTGTGGGATGGCCAATTATGCTGTTACACGATTTGGACAATGTTTCTTATACACCCGGTATAGCAATTTCTATGATGGTATAAGAAGTGAAATATTTCTAAATTATTTGGTAAAACTTTCAATTACATTTTCTTTTCTGGCCTGCATTTTGTCGGATTTGATCGGAAGGCAGTTTTGCCTGTTTTTATGGTTGGGAAAATGTCAACCACATATTCAGACGGAGGGGGAGGAGTGGTGGTTGTGGCCGTTGAGGAGGATTAGTAATAGAAGAAAGAGACGAGTTTCCGCCTAAAAGTGACGATAATTTCAAAACGAACTTTTAGTACTTTTTTGGTTTTCAATTTTGTCTTCCGGGGGTTGGTGTAAAATATGTATCTTTTACCAGTCACCAAAAAGGACAGAAACAGATATGTGCAGATTTCTACAATCATGCGCGAACGTAGAATGCGCTTTGCAGGAGACTGGTGCGAGTGATAAGAACTCAGGAGTTATCTACTGCCCTGGAGACCTAGCCAGGGAACAAGACGAGTTTGTCGCCCAGTAACCACCTACATTGACCGGCTATGTAATAACACAGAATGCCTCCCTTGATGCAGGACCATAATGGTTGGCGTGATGGATTCATGAATGTCCAAGCTAGCTCGGCCGAAAAAAGAAAGATATATACTAAATAAAATATAAAATCCTCTACGATTTGTGATACAGATCTCTTAAAATTAATGCCTACTTTGATTATGGACACGTGGCCACTGATTCTATCAAGACAAAACCACTCTCCTGACTGTTGACTTCAATGTAAGAAACTGTCTCCCCAGTGTCCGTGTTATCGCAATTAATGCATAGCTACGGAGCCCAATATACCCCACTGTGAAAGATGGGTTTTGATCCTACAAAAAGCGTTTATCCGCTCTTTGATAGGTCTTAATTTTAATACTGCTACGTGTCTAGCCACAATTCTCACCAGAAAATTCTGGTAGGGGAAACAGTTTAGTGGCCTATTACACGACCATGCGACAGAAAATACTGGTTTAGAGTGATATGACATAAATTAAGATGAACTACCATGAAGAAAAAAAACACGTTCTGTGCTATAGATTTGCTTGTCGATTACCTGACCATAATCAGCTGGGGTTGACGCACTGTTCCTTTTTGAGAATTGTTAGGTAATATCAATGCCGGGTGTAGAAGCTTTTAATTGGTATACTCTTCTTAGGATGATGGGTTTATTGATCTCTGGATATGTGTAACTAGGAATGTATTTATCTGTGTGCTCTCTCTATCTTTCTCTCTCTCTCTCTCTGTCTCTCTCTCTCTCTCGCGCGCGCGCGATTATATTATTTTTCTATATCTGTTTTATAAAATAACAAATATTGGCGTGCTTCTCTCTCTCTCTCTCTCTCTCTCTCTCTCTCTCTCTCTCTCTCTCTACCTGTCACTCTCTTTTTCTCCCTCTCTCTACCTCTCCTCCTCTTTCCATCTCTCTCTCTTCCACTGTATTTTTTTTTCTCTCTCTCTCTCTCTCTCTCTCTCTCTCTCTCTCTCTCTCTCTCTCTCTCTCAGTTATAATATTATCTTTCAACATGTGTTTCATAATGGAAAAAAATGTCGGTGTACTGCTCTCTCTCTCTCTCTCTCTCTTTCTCTCTCTCTCTTTCTTTCCTTCTCTCTACCTTTCTCTCCCTCTCCCTCTCTCTCTCTAATTTATAATATTTTCTTCGATTATGTTTGATAAAAGAAAAAAAATCCCGACGTGCTGCTCTTTCTCTGTTCTCTCTCTCTCTCTCTCTCTTTCTTTGCCCCTCTCTTTCTCTCTTTTTATCTCCCTCTCTCCATCTCCCTTTTTCTCTTTCTCTCTCTATCTATCTTTCTCTCTTCTCTCATTTATAATATTATCTTTCAACATGTGTTTATAAAGTAAAAAATCTCGTGGGAAAAAAAGTTGCCCCACAGCGACAGACAGGGAAAAATGCTTAGCTACATTTACTAGTGAACAATATCTAATATTTAACTAACTCTATTATTTAACTAATATATTTTTCATACCCAAGTCATAAATATATTTCGAAATCTTGAAAATTTTCTGACGAATAGCAAAGGCGCTGCAGTATGTTAGTTCAGTGACTGAAATAAATCAAAGTGTAACGAACACAACACAATAGAGAGGGTGGATGCTGCAAAATTGTGTCTCAAAAAAAAAAAGCTGCTGACTTGTAAAAGACAATGTTCTCCACGGCTGCTTTTAGTTCGAGTGATCGATAATCGAAAGACAAGGAGTGTCATCCATATGGAAAGAAAACCATTCCGGAAAAAGCCGATTCGAAGATTGTTAAACTTGAAGAAACCAAAAGAAGAAAAAAAAAGGACGTTGGAATTTAAAACCAATCCGACAAATGCTTCAATATATTTTAAAAGAAATATTGATTCAATAACAAATAAAATAAGAATTCAGTTTCAATTTTTTTAGAGTAAACTGAATCAATACTTTAGTTTTGACAGCCAAACTATTCATTCATACATATATATACACATATTGCCGTATGCATACAAATGCTGTGTGCGCACAGATTTTTTATGCATCTAACTAGATAGCTATTTCCATCATAATACACGTGAATGTGTGTATCAGTATGCACACGCTTTCTTATTCTAAAGTATCTATATTACTAATGTCAAAGTGTGCGAGTGTATATGAAGACATCGCAGTCAAACGGAAAGTTACAGAAAGCCATTTTTTTAAGGATAAGTGGGTTGACCTCAGAGGTCACTCAAAATCATCACAGGTTATCATAGGCCAGAGCATACCATTTATGAGATATTGTGCTGGCTATAAATGTATAAAAACGTTTATCGCCTCACAAATGGTACAGCAGGCAAGGTCAAATTGAACTTCCATGTTTGTTGAAATAAGTTTGTGACATTGTAACTTACTGCCGTTGACACGTCAAACAACACACTTATCACCCCCCCCCACCTACCTTGAGGTTTGTCTTTTCTTCCTCTTCTTTTTTTTTTCTGACAATCGCTAACTTTGCTAGATTTGTTGAGTAATACCGACCTTGCGATTCATCCGGCTTTCGTTCCCCTCCTCGGTCTGGAACGGTGTGTTGTCTCGATACAGTTTGATTCTGGTTTCCCAAAATCTTACTATATTGGGATTGACGACGAAGTCCATTGTGGACACCTTATATACGTTGTGTACCACAGACGAGATTGAGAAATTCCTGCGTGTGGCCATGGTAAATTTTTGTCTCTTTTCGCCAGACCTCACGACGAGGAAAACTTTCAATAAAATGCACAATACTGTTGATAACTCTAAAAACAGGTTTACTGAACATAAAGAAAAACTGGTTGAATAAAATGTCTTTGTCATCTACTGCAAAATCAAGTTCTAACGTACTGGTTGGTAATTTACATATTGTAGTCGAAACCGCTAAAGTAATAGTCCGCCAGTCAACTGGTGTCTACTGCAGGGTGATGATTTGAAAGTTATAGTCGCAACCGCTAAAATAATAACCAACCAATAGATACTTCTGTCGTACGTGTATCTGCGTGTTCGCTCAGTCTACCGAAATGCAGGTGTGTTTCTTGTATCTGACGACTCTTGGCCAAGCTATTTTCCCGTCTGTTTTATGTCTAGGGAAGCCGTGCTTTTATGCATACCCCACCACCAAAAAATTGACATTGATATATCTAATTTCTCTGTCCGGTCATTTTAATCTTTATCCAATCTTGCTAATTAAACATATGATATTTCCTTTTTATCTTTAAAATCTTTCTGTAAAGATAATTGAATTCTTGGATGATCAACATAAACAAATCCCAAATCATGGGGTTAACACAAAACAGATGTTTTTTTTCTTTTTCTTAAAATAATCTAGATCGTCATGTTTAGTGATCGCACAAATTTTTTACAGATAGAATTCTAGATTCTCAGAACTCACTAAATTCGGATAACACCTTAATCGTGTCTTTTTTCTTATAGACGTGTAGTGGTTAAGGTTAGGATTCTTAGATTTTGCTCAATTTTACTGAATCTTCTTGTTAAATCTGAGTTCGATTCTCCTTAGAATAGTTCTTAATTTCATTTTAAAATTTAAAACAGAAATTTTAACGAGTTTCGTTTTAAATTTTCTTCTCGGTCATTTAACCTACTCTCCTAAGAAATATAATAATTATTATCCAATGAGTAGTCCCTCCAAATCACCATCCTGTAATTTCATGGAATTAAACGTTTAAACAGGATTCGTGCCCTCTTATATTTATCATAGGTATGACAGATATATTGTACAGATCAATCGACAGAGTTCTGAGAACTATGGAAGCTAATCAGTACCCAACGTATTTCTTCAAATTTCTTGAATTGTCCATACAGACAACCTTCATCTATAAGTTTGGACGTCAATTATACTTCGTAAAATCTCAAACTTGAAACCGGATTCTCCTACATACCATCACGAAAACTATCGACGAACACATAGGAAGATGTCTTCATTCCTATGATCGCCATATCAAGACACTTTCCTTTGGAATTCTAGTATCTTTAACTCTCAGCGAGACTTAGCTTTGACACGGTCATTAATAAGGCACAATGGTAATTCCTCAAGATCTCTGGCTTAAACCAAGCGACAAACTCTTCCTTGCCGAAAATCTCGTGAGATATCAGTCCAGATATGGTAACACTATCCAATGCACGAACGAATGGTGGGCTAATATTCCATTACTCTGAGAAAAAACTAAATTCAGTTAATCTATCTATCTATCTATCTATCTATCTATCTCGCTGTATAGATAGATAGATAGATAGATAGATGACAGTTCAAAAGTAATTATTAAAATTGGCACAAAACGTAATTGTTTTATACTTTAAATAAAAGGAAATCATTATGCATAGTTAAGAAAAGTGAGACATGATTTTTTTATTAAAAATTGATTAAAATTGATTCCAGTCTTTTTCTCTGACTCTAAGAGCACATTTTCATTTTTTTCACTCTTTTCCTAATTCCATCCCATGCTAATTGCGGGGGTGGCTTCAAACTTTTGAACTCTAGTAACTCTCTCTCTCTCTCTCTCTCTCTCTCTCTCTCTCTATATATATATATATATATATATATATATATATATATATATAGAGAAGAGAGAGAAAGAAAGAAACAATGAGAAAAAGAAAGAAATATAGAGTGAGCACAATGAGTTTGGTAGTTATAATAAAGTAATGGTCGATGTAAAATAACAGAGCTAATAATTATATTAGGAATAATTATATATTCTTCATGCTCTATGCTACTCAGAGTTTCATGTTTATGACAATCGTCAGACACAAATTATATTTGTGTGCTTGACGATTGCTCTAAGAATGAATCTCTGATTAGCATAGAGCTGTTAAGAATAAATGTATAATTATTCTTAGTGGGTATAGATAGATAGATAGATAGATAGATAGATAGATAGATAGATAGATAGATAGATAGATATGCACACTTTCTCATGTTTAATTGTATTTTGGTGGGTAGGAGTGGGTGTATGTTTTGATAAGTAAATATCAGCTTTCTTCGTATCTTTCGATAAATCCAACACTTGATCTCTCAGCCAGCAGAATGTTTAAAAAAGTAACAATTTTTTTCTTTGGTGCATGTTTCTGGTGTTTTCAGTGGTTTAAATCCATCAGGAATAATGTCTTTCTAGTATACTCTCAAGACACAGTCCAACACGCCATTACATTGGTGGTCGTTGAAATACCCAGTTTGTTCGACAAACTGTCTACCTAGCTTTTAATACAGAGATACCAGTTTCCATTCTACGATTAAAAAAAAAACATGAAAGCAAATACATAATTCGCAGTATGTGTAATTTAAATATCCTATGCATAAAAATTACTTCTAGATGTTTCTTAAACATTGTAGCAGTTTCCTTAATGGTTCTATGCATTTTTTCTCTCTTCTCTTCTCCGATTTCATTTCATTCATGAGTTTTTTATATATATATATATATTTCTTTCTTTCTCATCTTCTTTTGTTTAAACACTTAACCTGTCTGAGTGCCATTTTATGGGAAACTGACTGAAATTTCTTTCTCGTAATCAATATCTTCATATCTCCATTAATCTGTTCTTATATATATATATATATATATATATATATATATATATATATATATATATATGTGTGTGTGTGTGTGTGTGTGTGTGTGTGTGTGTGTGTGTTTTCAAGGTAATTACCTGTCTAATATCAATCACACTATATCTCCATGCTTACATTAATCTCATTCAGACCTCTTGTCTCCTGTATTTAATTCTCCCAGTTTAACCCACTCTACCTTTCTTAGCATACATACATATATATGTGTGTGTCTGTGTGTGTGTGTACACATGTTTATTAACAGAAAGCAACTAGAATTGAACGTGAAAAAGAAAGAAGAAATATTGTTACAAGAAGATCGAGAAGCTTTTGTAACTAAGTCGTTTATAGTCCCGTGTCACATACCATTTTGTTCGTTCAGTCACCAAGTGTCTTGCCCTATTATGCTGACCTTGTGCCAGACTAGTATCAGAATAGGAAATAACTTTAACCCACTTCATTGCTGAAATCGTTACGTGCTTCCTACCAACAGCAGAAATGAATCTTGACTTTATAGGTAGGCAGCTCTCCCCGCTTGGAAGATTTGCGCACTACAATCTTCCTAATGTCGTAAAAAAAAATGATATATTTCAATTCATGTATATCCTATCCTTGAATGTACAGTTATTTACATTCTTAATGAATATTTCTATTCATCTGAGTGTGTGTGTGTGTGTGTGTGTGTGTGTGTGTGTGTGTGTGTGTGTGTGTGTGTGTGTGTGTGTGTGTGTGCGTGCGTGAAAAAAATGAACAATTTGAATACTTTAAAATATTATAATAGCAGACCAATCAAGACTGGAAGTTAAAAAGAAGATATAAACAGAGTGAGATAGATAGATAGATAGATAGATAGATAGATAGATAGATAGATAGATAGATACATACATACATACATACATACATACATACATACATACATACATAGAGACATGGGGAGAGATGTAAGTATGTGATTCTATTTAGTATGTATATCCACACGAAAGAAATGACGATAAAATACGAGAATTGCTGAAACATCGTCGGCTTAGCAATGAGGACATTTGAAAAAAGGATTCTGATATTTAGTGATTTGTTCCGATTTTTGCATGTGGGTCGAGCCGAGAACTTTTCAGCACCTTCTAAAATGTAAAATGTCTACTTTTCAGTTTAAAAAACGTACGAAACCATTTTCCCACAACATACAATCAGTTCACGTTAATTTTTTTTTTTTTTTTTTGTAGGCATAAATCTTTTGTCTGAAAATCACATCTAATTTATAAATTCAAAGCGACGTTTATTTTTTCTTTGTTTTGAATTTGTAACTTCTTTTTCACAAAATCATTTTTAAAACGTTCGATAATTACATGCAGAAGAATTAAATTACTGTCATATTTTTGTGCATGCATAAAGTTGTTTGATTTAAAAGAGAATTCAACGTGTTACCATCATTCATTTTTAATGGAATAATTTACATTTTATAATTTGTAAATTCTATTATAATTTTGTATCGCCCGTCTCAGATTTTGCAGAGGAAGCAAGCATACAAATAAAAAAAAATACATAGATTGATATTGACCACTCTGAAATAGATAGATAGATAGATAGATAGATAGATAGATAGATAGATAGATCACAGAGGTTAAATTCTCCTTATTCGTTTTGCCTTTTATTGTTTTTTTTTTTTATGTGGCTTTGTTATTATTTTCCTCTTGTTTAAGCATAGAATAGACTCTGCTAGGTGTATTTTTGCCAAACACCCTGTTATGAATAATAAAGAGTGGTATCTTGTTTTGTTACTCTACTCTTTGAGAGAACTATTTCTGTTTACTGGGACTATAAAAGGACACTATATGCGAAGCTCAGTTGAATAAAGCTTTCTTGAAGCCTACACCTGCGTACTTTTGTCATTTCACGTCGCAAATTTCCAAAAAATAAAACGTTTAACTTAAAAATCATGTTCTTAAGTAAGTTCGATTGAAACTTGCATATGTATGACATGCATGGTGCCAAACCTGTTCAGAAATATCTAAAAAAAAGTGCGTCGTATACAGCCGCTTTCTCAGATTAATTGTTAAATGTCTTTGAGCGAATGAAACATCGACCTTCTTCGAATTTCGTGGAATGTCGCTAAATAATCACAAATAAGGAACTGTACTTAATAACAGAAAATCACAACGCTTGAGATTTTCAAAAGCAGCAACAATTAAAATGAATAGCACATGTAACACGAAGCGAAAATAATTAAATAATGACGATGTTGGCGTTCCACACTAATTCAGATAAAATGTTAGTAAGGGAGCCTTCATTAATACTGAAAAGTGTCGTGACTGCGGACTTGAGAAACCTATTTTCCGTAAAAGCAGTTTTAATAGTTTGGTTTTATGAATTTCAATTGTCAATTGCACTGCCTGCTCGATCAATAAATAAAGCTCTTGCGTATAAGGAAATGGTTAATATTATCATTATCATAAGATGGAGAAGACAGTATGTTTTGATGATTTATTATTAAAAAAAGTATAAAATCATCTCTTGAAAATAAGGAGTTGACCAATAGGGATTTTTCTTTGTTTTCTTATGAATTTTTGCAATTATTTTCCTACTGCTTGATTACATCTATACAAGTTATTTACCAGGGCAATTTAAAAAAGCAGAATTTCCTTATCAATTTAAGAGGTGCTTATCTCATGGCTGCAGCAGCTGCACCAATCTCGCCAGTTTAAGCTCAGGTAAAAATTCACCATTTCGAATGCAGTTATTCTACGGAGGTAACCTCTTCTCAGTTTTTTACAGAGAAACTAGACACACAAATATTTATAGAATGATATGATGTGCATATTTCGATAGATAGATAGATAGATAGATAGATAGATAGATAGATAGATAGATAGATAGATAGATAGATCACAGAGGTTGAATCAATCTCATTCGTTTCATATTCCATCGTTAAAGAGGAAATTCCATTTAGAAATATTACTTTTTCGAACACACCCAGGAGGATGCTTCCTCGATCGGGCTACGATATTTTTCTATTGAAGTTTAGAGTCAACCGTTATCTATCCTCATAACTTGCACTACTTACATCAACCTCATTCAGGATCCCGCTACTTTGAATAGTTCATTAGCCTTGTATTGCATGATTAATAGTACAAAAAGATAGACAGACATATATGGACAGACCGAGATAGATAGATAGATAGATAGATAGATAGATAGATAGATAGATAGATAGATAGATAGATAGATAGATGTTTGTAAACAATCATGAAAACAGAACTTTGATAACTTAATGAAATTAGAAGGATTCTACGAAGACCTCCAACAAAGACCTTGCTTCATTCAAGTCACGTTAACGGCCCCAACCGCCGAGCTGTACATTTCCTTTTGTGTTTCTCTGCTGAGATTTTCATTGATATTGGTGCAAAATAAATTATCCCAATACTTTTCATATCTGTGATTAAAATTCACCACATTTTTCTGTATTTCTGAGATTTCTTTGAAATAAAAACGGTTTTTGTAGTCAATTAATTTAAAGAAAATGCATGAGAAACATAATTCATGGCAAAAAATATTTTTCTTGTTTTGTTTTTCAATGTATCGTAATTTTTATCGCTCTTATTAAAGAGCATTGGGAACAAATGAAGATTTCAGCAAAGTCCCTTCATAAAGATATGTAACTTCAAATATGGACATTTATATGAACCAAATACAGTCACTCTTCCCTTAATGACTTACATGCTTATCGCCACTCACCGAACTTATGACCAAGAATAAAATCTCATAAAATAAGAAAAACTAAAAAAAAAATTCTCCAACCCTTCGGTATTGTAGGTCATATGAAAAATTTGATAGTAATTGAATCAAATTAAATAGAAAGTATGTTTAGGCAATCTGAGGAAATGTAAAGATTATATAGTTGGTTTTCAAATTTGTTTCTTAATTTTACTTTTCAGTAGCGAAGGAAGACGAGAAGAAAAGACTAAACATAAACTACAGAATGCATGATCATCAGCAAAATGTTGAGCCCAAAATGCAAATTAAAAATCCAAGATACTAAAATCAATCAAGTACAAAAAAATTAAATATCTAAGAAGTGTTCTAACGGAGGTCGGAAAGTGCGACATTGAAATCTGAAGACGCATTGAGATAGCCAAAGATGCATTTCAAAAGTTAAGCAAACCATTAAGAGACAGAAATAATTCGTTAGAAACAAAGGAAAAATTACTGAGTGTTCCATGTTATCTCTCCTCCAGTATAGAAGTGAATGCTGAACAATCTCTTCAAAGATGAAGAAGAGACTTGAAGCAACAGAAATATGGTTTTACAGAAGGATGCTGAGGACAACATGGACCGAACATCGGAAAAATGATGAGGTTTTTGAGAAAATGGAAACAAAAAGGAAGCTTATACTTGACATCAAGAAGATACAATTGAAAATTTTGGCGTAAGTAATGAGGACGGAGGGCTTGGAAAACCTGATACTCAAAGGACAGATTGAGAGAAAGCTGGACAGTGGAAAGCAACGCGTAATATTTTTGATGGGCCTGAGTAAATGGATGACTGAACAGAGTTTAGGAGAAGTAAAAAAAATAGACAAAATATTAAAAGCTACAAGGAAAAGGAAATTGTGAAGGGCCACGATCGCCTACGTCCTGAGGGGACACGGCAAATAAAAGAAGACAACTGTACAGTATAAACATTTATAAATAAATTAGATATGTTACAAATGGTGCAAAAGTGAAGTAAATCATTGCACGCATAATATGTCTGAAATGTTGGTTAGACAGATTTCACTTAGCGACCAGTTCGTTTAACGACCAGGCCGCTGGAACTTAATCCGGTCGTTAATTGAGGAAAAAAAACTTCAGCAAAACTACATCTAATAAACTGTTCTATAATTATGAGGGTCCTCTAGCCGTCTCTTTACACGTTCAACTCTCTTTATTACACGCTTTTTAAATTTGCCTTGGATTATAAGAAATGCTAAAGAATAATAAAGCCAGACGCTGAGATTAAACTTTGGAAAATAGAATACCCTCTGCCCGAACTTAAAAACAAGTTTCCCAATTTCATGAAGGAAGTGAACTATATTGCGCATTAATACACTATGGAAAGATAAAGGTAGTCTTCAAGATCCTCACCCATAAAGATGTATGTCAATGGGATCCATTATGGTACTAATAAACATTATATCTTCACTGTTCTAAAAATGCTAAATTCAATCTTCCAATACCCAATTTTGGTTTCGTTATAGTAACGGGTGTAATTATGGGATATATGTCATCAAACAACTCTTGAAAATTGCGTAACTCACCAATAGAAAATCGTTTAGCTGTTAAGAGGATCTCACGGAAGCACTTCTACTTCTCAATCATGAGAAACCGCCTTTCAAGATCTGAGTCGACTAAATGAATCGATCTAATAGATCAAATATATCGGGCTGTATCTTAAATCTTTCCCAAATAGAAACCTTTATCTGGTATTGGAATGAAAACAGTATGCCCCCTACCCCTAATACATCATAAAAAATCAGAATATGGAATTAGTAAATACTAAACGAGGTACCTCCACTAATTTTCGATACCTAAGTTTTAAAATGAATTTTAAGACATAAAAAAGCATTCTTGAAGCTTTCTTTTTAGCTTTAGTTGAAAGCGAAATGATTACATTTACTATTTCCAGTAAGCAAAATACTCTGGTATATTCAATTGATTTGAATCTCAACTTTTTGATCGCTTTCAGTTAAATCGTTAAAATCGACCATTTTTGACACATTTTGACAAATTTGTAAACAAAATTCGATTATCGGTTTCAAAAATCTTGCAAAATTAAATATATATTTGTGACACGTTATTTCAGCAAAATTAGTAAATTTAAAGTTAAACTAATCTGATTTGAAACAAATATTACTTGCTTATAGCATAAAAAGGTAGTATGCAAGCATTTCTCAAACGTGTGGATAGATTTATTTCCATCCTGACGTGTTGAAATGCTGCTGACCAGAATTGACATAAATTTACGAAATCTAAGTGAACGCGTAGTTTTGGTTTTTAACTAACTAATAATTTTTAAAAAATTAACATAATATTCAGCAATTATCTGATATTTTATTGATTTTTAGTTACTTCAGTTATATCCTTACTTTTGAATATGCTTTCTGAAAAAATAAAATTTAAAATGCTATAACATTTTCTTAAATTCATTAAAAAAAATTAATAACTGAGATAATATAAAAATTTATGAAATACCCTGATAGAGGTAACTCAATAATTTATCAAATATTATGCTATTTTATTTATTCTTAATTTATATTTTTTAATATCTTACTTATTTTTCATTTTGTTCTTTATTATTAATTGTTATCATGATTTTTATGAAATGTTAAAGATATTTTATTTATTATTTTTATAGTACTTTAAATTTTATTATTAATTACGTAATTGTTTACATTTTTATTTTTGTATTTAATTATAATCTAATACCCTAACAATATATAAAAGCAAAAAAATGCTACTATGTGTAAAAGTGAAAAGACTTTTGGTAACATTTTGTGGTCCTGAAAAGGACCATTTTTATCTCTTCAATTGCCACTTCAACCATCCTCATTGCTGAGCCAGATACAATTCCTGCATAACATAGTCAACGCCAACTTCGTATTTGTTCAATTGATAGTTGTCAACTATATCAGTGAGATAGGAAATCCTATTAAATGGATTTACAAACCAAATGATGTAACCGATATAATCACATACACCATCAGTTGTCCAAATGTGTCAGATGGTACGGCCAACTAAGTTACCGTTGAATAGTTCATGCAGGTTTTGTGCATAGACGGGATCCTCAATAATCAAAGAGGAAATTGAAACGTTTCAAATTCTTTAGATTTTTCTGGATCATGACTCTTTTTCCTTTTTTCCTGCTTGCAATCTTTTGCCTTGATCCTTCCTACAATATTTTCTTCGACTACTTGGTATAGCATCTTCTTCAGCACAGTGCCAACTGTAAATAATGTTTGAACTGCTCGGCATTCAGATCATCCATGAATTTTCTTATTTTATTCCGCTTGGCCTTGATGACATCACTGATGCTGGATACATAAGCATTAGGCGCAATCTTCTTTCTTTCACAATATTCACCAATGATGCTTTCAGCTGAGTTGGAAGAAGCCGCTATCGTAATGAACATCTTTTCATACTGCCTGCTTAAAAGTTTCTTTTACACAAGCAGTTATCATTTATTCGAAATAAAATTTCCTTTTCGGTTGAGGGTTAAACAGTGGGGACTCTATATCTTTCTTTGGTAATGGACTTCCAAAGAAGTCCTTGTTGGAAAACGAAACATTCATAGGGACCTCGGTTTGTTCCTTCAGATTTTCAGTGACCCCCCCCCCACTCCTTGATGCTGTTCATTGTGGTGATGGCGTCTTTCTGGATATTTACATTGATGCCCTCGGAATCTAGAGATTGTGAATAATGTAAGCTCTTGTTATTAAAAAAAAAGTCTTTATTGTGTTAAGAATCCCTAATTCATTACTAATTCTGAGGGAATTCATGGCCACAATAATTTGCCATGCTAAGCGCTCACTCTCATTTGAAATTCCAGTAGTGCAGGTCTCACAATCCTTCAGAACCCTCTTTGTCTTCGATGTAACGGCTTCCTATGGATGTAAATTACAGTATAGTTCTGTAATTTGAATCTGCCACTCTTTTTCTATTAAAAACGGTCAAATGGTTGACGGGAGCCCTCTCTGTTAAGCAGCATTTAATTTTCGAAAGTATGTGTTTTAAACTGTCATCAACACTTACACAGTGAGCCCACTTTAGCTAAGTTGTTGATGCAGTCACAAATATGCTGCTTGTAGTCCTGCGCAGTCATTCCAGGAAGACGATCCAGCGACACAAGATGAGAAGATGATGGCGTTGTTATATGACCTCACAGTTCACGTGGATTCCATCTTGTGTCGTAGAATCGAAAATTTAAGTGCAACTTTGAACTCCGCACTGCATCGAACGCCTTGACATCTGAAAGTAAGCAAAGAAGAAAAGCATTCAGTAAGCAGTAGTAGAACTTTTGTCCAAAGAGCAGAATTCCATGGACAATGTTTTCAAAATAGATCCCAACAATTCCCAAACATGAGAAGCAGGAACTCTATACAGCAGACAGTCATAATGAACTTTCCTGCTAGTGAACTTCTTCTGAAGTTCTTTAAATTTTTTTATAACTCTCATAAAAAAATAATTTTTTTTTCAACAAGTAAAAACTACTGACAAAACAATACATTATTTTTTTATGAAATAGTAAAAATAATTTGAAAGGAAATTAAAAAATAAGAAATTGAATAAGGAAAATTCAATTTAAGTTAAAGTAAAATTATTTTTAGTAGAATTATATCGGGTTTCGTTTCTTGGTTGTCTCTTAATTATGTGAAACTAAAGAAATTACCTAATTGAAGTATGACCCACATTAAAATAAATACGTGATAGAAAAATATTTAGTGAAATACGAATTAAAAAAATTAAAACTAAAATTTTGAAGAGATAATTTGCAAAGCCCGTTGAAACGTAAACACTTTGAAACACAGAAATGAATAATGAATTGAAATTATTGTCGCAAAAGTTTTGTTTTTGTTTTGTTTTTTCAGTAAGGGGAGGAAACCCTTAAAACACGCGGCCTTTAATGATAATGTCATGTATGTGTTGTCATACTTACAAAAATGGGAAAAAATAATTAAAAATTATTTTAAAACTCTTGGTGCAAAACGACTTTTCAATTTTTGATTCGGAAAATTAGTTTTCACTTAATAACAATATCGCCTAATTTACATAAAGTAATGCAGAATTTGATAGGATTTATATATTATAAATTATTATAATTAAAGTTTTAAAAAATGAAAACTATTCTTGTAAAAATTCATTATTCATCGAATTGTTTTCTTATGACAATAATATCCTAATAAATCTTATTAAGAAAATCAATTAAAAGCTTTCCTAATTAAATAATTTAATTACATTTTTTTTTATTTTACGATTCGGAGCATATTTTGTGGAAATGTTTAGTAGTTTGAAAAATAAATTGGTGATTTACATTCTCCAAGGAGTGCTGCTTTTAACTAATAAAAGAAAGTTTCTGCATAAAATTTAATTTCTCGAAATTTCATTATGTAACACATGTAAAAAAAATAATTTTAACAAGCTTTTCTTAAAAAAATATTCAGAAATTATTGTATACATTTGTGAACAAATCCTGAAAGTTTCATTAAAATCCAGCAATTATTTGATTTTTGCAAGAATGTCCAAATCAATGTGTTTTTCACCTGAAAAAAGACGCTAAAACACTCATAATAAATATTATGCAGACCGCTGACGTTAAAAAAATGATTTTTAACCAACGTGCTAGAACTTATTAAAAATTTAATAAAATAATTAAAAAGTACTTTGGTCTTTCCTTTTAATAATAACATAAACATTTTGACAATACAACTATGTTTTTATTAAGTTTGGAGCCTTTTGTCATCATGCTATGCTGCTTTTCTCAGCGACAACGTAGAGGTACGAAATAAACACTTCAAATATCTCGGTGTGCCGATAAAATATAATAGTATGGAAAATGGAACATCGAATAGGTTTCGCAAGGTATAGTTTTGCAAAACACAGCAAACTGTCACAAAACCAAAACATTACCTAAAACCTTCAAATGAAAATTTTAATATGGATGCCACGCATGATACCAAACTCGTTCAGAACTATCTCATTGGTCACTTGTATACGACCGCTATCTCAGATCAATGGTTAAAATGGCTTTCAAAGAAGTATGTAGTCCTTCACGAGGACCGCCTGTCTTCGAACATCGGAACAGTCCCTACAAAATCACAAATAAAGAACTGTGCTTAATAACAGAAAATCACAACGCTTGAGTTCTTTCGACAACAGCAACAATTAAAATGAATATCACATGTAACACGAAGAGAAAATAATTAAATAATGACGATGTTGGTGTTCCACACTAATTCACACAAAAAGTTAGGAAGGAAGCATGGGTCAATATTGAAAAGAGTCATAACAATGAATTTCAGAAACTTCTTTTGGCGCCTTACTGTTCTTCCTAGTCCCCATTCTGCCATCAATTTGTACTAGTTCGGTAGGTTGGTTACTCGCTGTCTCCCTCTGACCGTCTTGTCTGTTGTACGCCCTGTGAATGTTAAATTCGCCAAGCCTTCTTTACTTTGTTTCTCAGAAATCTGTATTGACCCTTCTGATCCTAAGTCTAAGTGTCCTTTTTCTTTCCATTTAAAACTTCCCCACACGCTCCAAAGCTTTTTAGTCTCCTCTTGCAGGCCGCATTATTGTTGTGTCTAGCCTCTTTTTCATCTGCAAGGAAATTGCAGAATTCACAGCAAGAAAAGAGGATTGATGGCATGTAGCACTTCAGCACTCTTTTCTTTGTTTTAAGGTTATTTTTCTGTTTCTTAATTCTTTGTTTTAACTTTTGAAAGGTATATTTTCCTATTCCAATGCATATTCGGATTTATAGGTCACGTTTCCATTGTCTGTTATAACATGTCATAAATAGTTACATTTCTGAAAATGCTTGATTTTAACGTATCCATTTTGTAGCTCACATCTTCGGTTGCTCCACTTGTAGGTGACAAAATATTCTGCCTTTTACAGTCGATGGTTGCTTCTCTTACCAGTCGGAAAATAACTGAAACGTGAATTTCGTTACCATACTTCTACTTGTGCTTTACAAAGTTTAGGAATTCTTGTATTTGTGTTCGCGTTGTGAATTCCCGCCAAAAATATCAAGGGATGTTTTGTTGATTATATTACATGCGTTTGTGCTGCCTTAATTGTACCTGCCGTAGACACAAATATCAAACATTAAAATAATCAAATATTAAAAAAAGTAAATGTGGTTAGGTAGATGGCAGAAGTATATATTAATTATTTTACAGCTTATCAGCCTGATGCAGGTTATTTAAGGCCAGAAATCATTTTTAAAATTAAAAATTCTTGGGAGATGGGAGAGATAGTAATATTTTACTATCTATCTATCTATATCTATCTATATCTATATCTATCTATCTATATATATATATATATATTTATTAAAGTCTGTTCATTCCCCCACTTCCCTCTCTCTCTCTCTCTCTCTTTATTCTCTCTCTCTCTATCCTTACTATTGAATGATTGGTTTTTTTATTGCTTATCAGAAAGGGTAAGCGGTGTAATGGATAGCAGCTCGGATTGAGGAATCGGAGAGCTGAGTTCGAATTCCCCTCGAATCTATTGCATTCACTTCCGTGCTAATACCGTTGGGAAGGGTATGAATTCTCTTCTCCTCTATGGGTAAATAACAGGATAGCAACTGGTCTACCGCAGAAAGAAATGGCAACCTAATGCGGGAAAAAATCGGCCTCGTTAGTCATGTGTCGAAAGATATATGATCGCCTTAGCGTGTATCACGTATGGTATATAACTGACTGATCAACGATTTGTTGGTATTTAAAGACGAAATATATTTTGACATTGGGATCTTTACGACTTATCTTATTTTGCCGGTTATTTAAAGCCAGAAAATATTTGTAGTTTGTAAGAATTTTTTAGATAATAATGATTTATTGGCAAAAGTCTTAATAATTAATCCATAGGTAAGGGCAGAAAATGCGTATTCATACCTTTCCCACGTAAATGAATACAACGGACCCGACTGAAACTCGGCTCTCAGATTTCCAATTCCGAGCTGTTATTTATTACGCCACTCACACATCGAAGCTTACAGGACGTGTATTCCCAAGCTGTCACCCATACTAACTGCATTTAACGTTACTTAACTTCGGTAATCGTATAACAACCGGTATTTTAGCGCCAGCTGACCAGAACAATGTAAATGAAGGTTTTACTTTATAGAAATATGTTATATATGTTCACGCCGACCCAGAAAAGGAAAGGTAGCGAATGCACGTCTTGCTGCAAAATTCTGTTTTTTTATTCACGTGCCAGGCATAAACTATTGGCGACAACTATCCTAGAACTGTGTTTCACATACTGGTTACCAAAAAGGAAGGAAATGTAACCCATCACTTTGGCAAAGGTTTACAGATGAATTCCTCGTTAATTTTCTAGTGTTGTTTGGCTTTTGGTACCTCGAGTATTTATTTAAGTCATTTTATTATGACCAGCGTTTGAGATGAACAAATGAGATTTTCGTATTCTCTTTTTATAAACATTAAAAGGAATTTTCTTTTAAATATTTGTTGATTCTTAAAAGCAGATACAGATTTTTCATTAAAGAGAATTGCAAATCTAGTTTCTTCTTTTTTTACCTCAACGAGTAAATGTACTCAAGTAGTTTTACTTGACTTTTGTGGAACTATAAAGATGTTAGCTTTAAGATAAAACATTGTCATTTTAACTTATTATCATCATGAGAGAAAATCTTCTTCTATGCACCGGATATAAGTGAACATGATTCTTCACAACTTCCTCTCATGTAGCTTTAATATTTGTCTCCTTGGCATCCTTTCTAGTCCACGTTTGGCTCTCCATTTACACAAGGTGGTTAGGTAGATTAGTCAATGTTTCACGCAGTTCTTTTTGCCTTTATTATGTCCTGTGAGTTTCAAATTTTTTGAACCCTCTTTCTTCAATATATGTTTCAAAATTTTCAGTCATCCTTTTTCTGTTCCTGATCATATTTTTTCGCTTTCCTTAAACTTCAGTGTTGCTAGCATGCTTTGTCTCAGTATCTTTGTATCAGACTAAATGTTTTTTGTCTCAAGGCAACACAGATGTAATCCAATATGTGATAAACTTTTCCAGCCTTCACTGCTATATAAGCGGATCTATATTTCACAACACTTCAGCACTCATTGTTTTCTACGATATCTTCCTATTTATTAATATTTTGTTTATATTTCGAAGGACCCTTTCGCTACTCCAATGATTTCATATTTTTTGCGTCGTACTTTCCATTTTCTATTATAAACACAATTCTCAGCTAAATCCCTGTACTTAGTTGATTTTGACGTTTCCAATTTTGGATGGTATCTTGCTAGCAAACACACATTATGTCTTCTTACAATTGATGTTAAGTCCTCTTACAAATCGGGAAAAATATATATATATATATATATATATATATATATATATATATATATATATATATATATATATATATATATATATATATATATCAGTTTGCAGTGTTTGACGGAACTCCACCTTGCGAACCTATTCTATGTTCCATTTTCCATACTAAATTATATCTATATACACTACTTTCCTTAAAAAATTTACCCTGATCTGATATTGCACTGCACAAAGTTTAGTAATTCAAGTGTTTGCTTTTCTGTGGGAGAGTTCCACAGAAAGATATCAAGAAAAAGTTAGGTATATCAAATATAAGTGGGTGTTATTAATAGTATTTACCATATATACTGATATTTACCCAGACATTAAAAAAGATATCAGCAAAACTTAAATGAATGTTTTATTTTATATAAAGAGAACATGCAAACACGCTGTACAAATGTGTTATATACCTTTCTCTCTCGAGGAGAAATAAAAGATACTGTCACAAATTCACAGAGCCACGCGTCCAAATAGCTGAAACCGGTTCATTAGCTGACGTTTCGTCTTTCATGATCTGGCTGACCTGAGCTATTATTTTATCTCGACATCTGCCTATTCTATATTGTTAATATTAAGTCCGTCAATAATAAATCATGGTAGGACTTCTTGTTATCTTAGGATAGCCTCGCTGTAATGGTTGAATAAATTTGGTGTGATGCTCCATCTAGTCTTATTCTCCTTTCTATTTTTGTCTACTTGCTGAATTCATTCCTTATCCACTTGCTGACGGTTTTCAGCAGTATTATCTAATATTTTCCCAAATAGAGTTTTCCTGGTAGTTCAAATAGATTTTTATATCGTATCTTATCAAATGTTTTGGGCAGTCTATGAAACATGGTTATACGTTCTTCTACATTTGTATTGTTCTCGGTGATCTCATTCTACTCGTAAATATCGCTTTTCTTCTTCCAATGTCTTTAATAAAAACACTACTTACCCGATTTCTGGACTAATTCTGTCACGTGCTCTATTCATCGGAATCAAGACGATCGATTCAGTTACGCGACTCATTAAGCTGATTGTATCATGGAGCTCGCATTCATTTCTACCTGGCTACTTAGCGCTATGAAGACTGACCTACGATATTCGCATTACATTGGAATTTTAACCAATAGCCAGCTACTTAAAATTTATACTAATTTTAACAGGCAGGAAGTAAAAAAAAATATATTCTCTCTTTCTTTCTTTCTTTCTGTCTGTCTCTCTCTCTCTCTCTATATATATATATATATATATTGCTTTTCTTCATATACGTATATATATATATATATATATATATATATTTGCTTTTCTTCATATACGTATATATATATATATATATATATATATATTTTCTTTTCATATATATATATATATATATATATATATATATATATATATATATATATATATATATATATATGAAAATTTCTCCGATTTAACCAGTAGAGAAGACAATATTTATGAATAAGAATGACAATAGCAAAACTAGTAATTGCTGACGCGTTTCCCTACATTCCATTTGCTAGGAACATTTCTGTTTTTGTTTTATTAGTTACCTTGTTCAATTAAATTCATTTCGTATTTTGCTTTGATAAAGTCCACATTGGACGAAACGCGTCAGCAATTACTAGTTTTTCTATTGTCATTTTATTCATATATATATATATATATATATATATATATATATATATATATATATAGCCTTTTATATTCACAAAACTATTGAAAAGCGTACCATAGAACAGTGTAAAAAAGTTCGTCTCGCTTCCTAATTCGTGAACGAGTGCTCGATTAGTCTGACTGTGTCAGTCTGAGATGTACTGAAGCAAGAGATAGATAGATAGATAGATAGATAGATAGATAGATAGATAGATAGATAGATAGATATTCTAAAAATAAATTGTCTATGTTTACCTTAGGATACGATGCAGAGCAAATTGTGATATTTCGAGAATCGGCAGAGAGTGTGTGTTCAGAAAGCACTACTCGGGTGGTTATGCAGATGCAATGACGGTTCCCCATATTGGACACAGTTTCGAATCCTGCCGGAGGAAGTTTTTTTTTCTAACAAGATCTAGGCCGGTAGATGTAGTTGAATAAAAAATATTGTTTAATTAAAAAAAAAAACAGGGCTTCTACTCGAGCGTGAGTATCCATAAAAAATACTGTTCAAACAAAATAAATTAAAAATAAAAATATGTCGGATTTAATCTTTTTCCTATATGTATATATATATATATATGTGTGTGTGTGTGTATATATATATATATATATATATATATATATATATATTCCGTGTCCCTTCAGGACGTAGGCGATTATTGCTCTCCACAAATTTATGGCCTTTGTAGCTCTTAGTAAATTTTGATTTTTTTACCTCTTCCAAACCCAGGTCTGGAACTCATTTTACCAAGCTCGCTAGGTATGTTATGCACTATTTTCCTCTCTCTCTCTCTCTCTCTCTCTCTCACTCTCTCTCTCTCTCTCTCTCTCACTCTTCCTCTCTCACTCTCTCTCTCTCTCTCTCTCTCTTGTGACTTCAGTATACCCTGCGAGTATCAAATTTTCCAAACTCTCTTTTTTATGTGTCCTAGAAATTACAACTGTCTCCTTTTGATTTTAAGTATAAGTTCCCTTTCTGCTTCAATTTTCTTTAAAACATTCGTCGATGCTCACATGTTTTCTCTATGGTATTCTCAGTATCCTTCTGTAGAACGATATTTATTTTACTTCAACTCTCTTCTTCATCTGTGATGAGAATGTCCAACATTCACTCTCATATAGAAGTACTGATATTACGTAACAGCTCAATCACTATGTATATAAATGTATATATTTATATTCTCATGAATATGCGCTGGTTTGTGTGCGTGTGTTCATTTTGGTGTTACCGGAGACAAAATCGGACGAACAAATTAAGTTGAAAATGAAATCTCAAATATCAGACGTCTGAAATATCAATTATGAAAGCCTCCGCGATTGTAATAAGCACTTTATATTAATGTAAGTCTATTTACTTTAATAGAACAGTAATACGTTGTCACTTATTACTGACGCGAGACACCATGAACGAATGTCTGTCACTCTGGCTCCGAAAATAACCCTAACCAGAGAAGTGGCTTGACGGAAAACTCTGATTCTATTAAAACTAACAATTTTAAGCTTTTCAACTCGTCATTTATTCATAGCAACCGGACGAATTAATGAAGTTCTTTCCCCAATATATAAACTGTTTTTCTCTCTTTCTCTATGTTTGTATAGGTTTCCATTTGTTTTGTGACATAAAATGACTAGAAATACCGATGATTTTAAATTTTCATAAAAATGCACCAATAATAATAATATTAATAATAAAGATAATATTTTACATGTCTTTTCGGGATAAAAGCTTCCATAACTATCTATAGATTTATTTTCTTTATTATCTGTGATTTGCTATGCCTTCTCAGGAAATAGAGTATCCGAGTTTCCCGTTGATGTCTCTACGGTTTCAAATTCAGAAACTGCGAGAAACGGATCATTGACTCTCCAAGGACCTTTGTAAGAAAGAAAACGCGACAAATTGGCGGGAAGTGGAACTCAGCGCGCCGATTCCGCTTTTCGTACCAATAACTGCTACCCAGCTCGCAATTTTTGCCAATAGAGAATAAGTTAATTAAGTATGATTAGACTGAAAAGAAAACTGAAAGTTTCATGTTTGCTTAAACGGTTTTGAGTCATTCTTTAAGTAAATCGATAGATTTTTTCCAACGTGAAAAGCCGTTGTCAAGCTTGAATATACAATAAATAGATACACGAATATTTTAATAAAAGTCACGTAAACTAGGAAAATAAACATTTCAAACAAACGTCAACATAGAAAATTAATTGATAATAATAATTATTAACAGAAATCTTGCAGTGTTAATTGGACGGGTTATTGTGCCGTTTTATACGAATATGCTTTATTACAAAATATGAGTGAGATAAAATATAGTAAATGTAAATCTTTATTAGAAATTAAATATATGCGAACGCAAACAGGAAAATAAGTAGAATTGTATTCGCTTATCTTTCATGCAATCAAGCGGGGCGGAAATATCGACGTAACTAAACCTCTTGGTGAGGTTTGTGTATATATTTATCAAAAGGTCGTAGGGCACCTTGACGTGGTGTAATGGTTAGAAAGCTTATCTTGCTAGATCAATTACGACTGAGTAGTGAGTTCGATCCTCACTGTGCTTAGAAGATCATTATCAAAAGGTCGTAACTAAGACAAGCTTGATTTCTTTGGGAAATATGCCAGAACTTATATTGGAACCAAACCACCTACATTCGAATAAAAATGAATTCGCTAAATATAGAAAAATAGAAGGGAGCGTAAGACAAGGATGTGCCTTCTCACCGGACTTATTCAAACTTTACAGTGATGTGATCCTGACAGAACTAGACGTCCAACAAGGATTTATTAATGGAGGACAAAATTCTAATAACATAAGATATTCAGATGGCACATTGTTGATAGCAGAAAGGAAAGAGAAGTAACACCTACAGAAAATAGTAAAGGAAAGCGCGAAGAAAGGACTAAATATCAATGGTAAGAATAGAGAATATATGGTTGCCAGGAAACGGAACAGTTCAAGATGCGAACCATGAATTGGCGATACCAAAATCATGCAATTACAAAAATTTGAATATCTAAGTAGTGTTCTAACAGAGGATGGATAATGTGACGCCGAAATCCGAAAGCGCATTACAATAGCGGAAGATACCTTCCAAAAGCTAAGAAAAGTATTAAGAAACAGGATATTTTCATGAACAAAGAAAAGAGTACTGAACTGCTATGTAATATCGGCCCTTCTCTATGCCGAACTGAGACAACAGGAAAATATGTTTCTACAAAAGGATACTGAGAATACCATTGATTGAACATATGAGTAGCGACGAAGTTTTAAAGAAAATGGAAACAAAAAGGATTCTTATACTTAGAAACAGAGAGAGAGAATTGAAATTACTAGAATCACATATTGAGGGAAAAGTGCTTGGAGAACATTTTGGGGAATTTAAAGGCAAGTAATTGAGAGGAAAGCAGTGAATAACCTACCAAACGGTCTTGTGTAAATGATTAACAGAACAGCAATTAGGAGGGATGGCAAGACGACAGTCCTTAGTCAGAGAGACAAAAGACATGTTATGGAGAACCATGATGAATCATATCATGAAATGTTAAGAAGAAGAAGAAGAAGAAGAAGAAGAAGAAGAAGAAGAAGAATTGAATCAGGTACAGCGGAAATTTACAAGTGGCATGTCAAAGTTAATTTGTATGCTGTTGATTACGTAGACGATAATCTGGGAAAATGTATACATCATAAAAACCACCTGGCTTGTCTATACGTAAATGAATTGTGAAAGAATATGAATAATAAGATTCTAAGATTAGCTTTTTTTTTTCTTTATTACTCGGTAACTAGTGTCTACATTTTTTATCCTTTTCGTTGCTGTTATGTTAATCGCAACGTCTTTGTTTGATCCTGACTTCAGTCGTAGACTAGTGGTAGTCGTCATGCATGAAAGGTGGCCTCACAAGATACAGGATACAAGATTGACCGTCGGTGGAAGTTATTAAACTGTTACAAAACTTTCCAGCATTTATAAACACAATCTTTTATTCGTATACATTATTTACCATAAGGAGACGACAGGGACGATAGATATATTGGCCGAATAAGTCGAATGACGAAGACGACGACTGGGCCTATCCGCCGACCCGATAATACGTACCAACCAGTCAGATTGCTTCTCCCATTTCTTGCACATCTGGGCCATTTAATGTCGGTTTCTGTGATAGTTTGCTGTGTTTGTGACATTTTGTGTGTGTTCCAAGTGAGGCCAAGTGAAAATGGTTCCGTCTTGGTATTGAAACTCCAAATGAGACTCCGTCTTCAAACTGCCGTCAACTATCTTTCCTGGCTTTCTGTAAATTTATAACTTTCAATTAAATTATGTATTCCATCATGAGAGAATAAATTCAGTTTTGATTCATTGAATTCTTATTATGAATTATGAACTGAATATCCATTCCCATTTTTAAAATGATAAAAAAATCGATATTTTTCGATAATGACAAACATCGTGTTTCGAGAAAGTCTAATGAATGCTATGTTACAGAAATTATTCAAACAAAAGTTTCAGACCAGTTAACCTTGGTTGTAGCCTTTTTATACAATCCTAATAGGCCAACTTTTACACACACAATCTCACAACCAGAGACACGTTAAAGCTTTGTTGCATGAAGATCGATTATTTTCGAAACTGACTAACGAGATCTTGGCAAATCTGAACAATGTAAAATCTCTCTCTCTTAGATGAGTAGAAAATGATTATTAATTACTTCCGTGCTTCTTGGGAAAATGTTCGCTCTGTATGTTGTTACCAGATGTCAACGCGATTTGGTTAAGAACAAGTAAAAGTAATTCCAGGAACATAGAAATTATACAAAATTAATTTGATTTTTAATGGATGAATTCAAAAGAAAATGCTATTCGGTTGTCAGAGTTGCGATTAAATATGTTACTTATTAATTATTTAAATATAACTTTGACAATAAATCTTTCTAACATGAATCAAATTGATTTTAAAGATTTTTAATCCCGAAAGATTTTATCAAGTGTCAACTATGTTAAATCAAATATTTAGTTTATATGTAGACAGATAATAACAAGAGTAGAGACGAAATAAATGTAAATTTTATTCTATTTATTACTGTCTAAACAAATAGAGAAATCAAATCTTTCTCTCTATCTCTCGCTCTTTCTTTCTCTCTCTCTATATATATATATTTATATATATATTTATATATATATATATATATATATATATATATATATAGAGAGAGAGAGAGAGAGAGAGAGAGAGAGAGAGGAGCATCTTAAGCTATTAAGCAAATCACATAGATTTCAATAACTCGAATTTGCTTCGGACAGTTTTTGTCAAATTTTAAACAATGAATTTAGACGTCAAAACAATGCTGCAGTTAAATGTTTAGGTATTTTCAACATCTTTTAATGAAGCTATTGGATTCATCATAAAAATTCAATAGGAGTAGGGCATTTTGCCAATGGGTAGGACTAATAATGTTTGCTCTCCACTATATATATATATATATATATATATATATATATATATATATATATATATAGAGAGAGAGAGAGAGAGAGAGAGGGATTGATTGATTCATTGATTGATAGATAATATCAAATCCGTAAGTTGAAAAGATAATTCAAGTAGGTCTTTTAAATATAAAATATGAAAAAGATATTTCCATAAAGAGAGCTCAATGTATAGTATACAGATCAATATGATATACATAAAGGAAAACATGAACGAATCATCCAAAACACGGTTATAAATAGTAATTTCTTTCAACGGAAGAGTTTTTGACACCAGTCTCATCAAACATTGCAATTTCAGTCTGATCAGACAGGTGTTAAAAACTTATCTCTTTAAATAAGTAATTTATTTCTAACCATGTTTTCGATGATGCGTTAAGATTTTCCTTTATATATATATATATATATATATAATTGCAATGGAAAGTTCTTGGATAGTGGGAGCTGTGGCGACACTCTCCAGTACTACAAGTTTATGTAGTAATGGGTCAATGAGTTTCAGGTTAGTTTTAAAATTTGACCAACATGCTACCATGTTCCTGTAAATGTTTCATCACGCCTTTCAATACCGGTCGTGTCTTGGCTCACGATAATGAAATTTCATGGCGTGTAATGACCAGAAAATGGGGAAAATATTTGTGTACCTATCCATGAAGACTGTCACCAAACAAACCATCAAGAATTTTAATGGACTAAACTCAATTACGTTATCTGCTAAGAGAACTTTTGATATATATATATATATATATATATATATATATATATATATATATATATATATATATATATATGAACATAATAAAATAGGCAGCATATTCCAACACTACATAACCGTTAATAAATAGCTCATTTTTAAAAACATCTTTCGGTCGGAAAAACACATTTATTTCGTCTTCCAGTTTTGATTCATAAGGAAAAAATACAGCCCGAAGATGAATGCGTAAAGCAATTGAAAGTACTAGCTGAATTAAAAAAATACACCATATCCATTTTATGCATAAGGATCTCATCATTAAGTGGATTATTAGTAGTATAATGCTTATAATTATGTCTACTAGCGAAGGGATTTTTTCAATAATTGCATTAATATTGCTAATTGATTCAAGGTATGATTAACTCTTTGTAATATATATATATATATATATATATATATCAAGCTGTTTTCCAAAATCTGAGGAAATCACTGTATATCAGAATTTATTTTGTGATCCCCTTCTTGGTTGGACTGCGTTGCTCTCTCTCTCTCTCTCTCTCTCTCTCTCTCTCTCTCTCTCTCTCTCTCTCACACACTGTCATCATTTGCCAAGTAGGCATTTATGCTGATGACACGACCATTTACTCCTGTTACAGCAACAAATTCATCAGAGCTGACAAAGTTGACTTGGCCGCTGCTCTTGAAAGGGACCCCCAATCAGTGGTTAACTGGGGCAGGAAATGGCTTGTAAATTTTAATGTCTCCAAAAACAAACTTCTCTCATTTAACCACCACAGACAAACTTATCTGCCCGCCATCATCATCACTGATGCTCGAGTATCTGTCTATATTTCTAAGATGAGGTATTGTGCATATTATTTACATTATTCGGACTGTTGTCCTCATCTTTGTCGCCATATTTATTTCAACGTTTCAGCCGTTGTACGCTCCGGCCTTCTTCAGGTGGTTAGAATGTCCAACTGAACCCTTTATTTCGCTCACTAGACTAAACTGTTCTAGTTTCATGTGCCATGTTTAATGGATGTCAGTTATCAGTTATCTCCTGTTAATTTCCCTCTGAATGTTCTCCACTGCTTTAACCGGGTATTGAAATAAAATATATATATATATATATATATATATATATATATATATATATATATATATGCAGTGTTATATTAGAACATGCACTACAAAACTGTGCATCTTGTTTCAACGTTAAAAAATTTTTAACGTTTCATCAGGTGGGAAATCACGATGTGACTGAAATATTTCATTCAGAAATGCAGTTATCGAAACATAATTTCCACTTCCTTTTACCACTTATTTCTATTCTCCCTCTCGCTGTTACTAATCACTTAGATTCCTTTCTCTCTCCACATATAAATTCTTTTATACCTTTTATGAGAAACTTTCCAATGACGGAAGTGGAAATTATGCTTCGATGACTGCATTTCTGAAATATTTCTGTCGCATCGTGATTCCCCACCTGACGGAACGTTAAAAAAGATTTTTTAACGTTGAAACAAGATGTACAGTTTTGTAGTGTGTATGTGCATGTTCTAATATAAGACTGCATAATAAATAAATATTTACGGCTCTACTTTTGTACTGAACCCTGTTTTAAATTAATGTTTTGAACGGTTAAATCTGAATCTTCGTCCTTTTACATTTATATATATATATATATATATATATATATATATATATATATATATTGTTACGAATTCGCAATGTATGAAACTCAGGTTAAAAACAAACACAAGATTAACATTTGTAAATAAATTTTATATCACAAAATACAAATATGGGACAAGCATGGGGAACACTTCACTGATATCGGATGCCAGTTCAAACGTTTCAGTTTCTGGAATTTGGAGTTCGAATGTTCATAATTAGAGACAAAATTGCTGTAGAATATTCACAAATGTTGGTTGTTTTTTACTTCCGCAATATGAAATATAGGATTCCGAAATAATGTTTCTGTTCCGTTCTCCCTTGGTTAATTGAACTGAATCCAAGATGAAAATACGATGATGTATTTGTATTTCTTTGTGCATGATCTTCTTTTATACTATACCCATTAAGTAGTTCATTAGAACCAAGATCACCGGGATGAAATTTCCTTATTTCCTACACAAGTAATGGAATAGGCTTATGGGTGTATTACTCTACTCATCCCTTACGATCAGATAATACTTTTCTCGCGAACTGTTGTTGTAGGTGATCACTTGAAAACTAAAATTACAATACCAAAATCCCAAAATTGACAGACTCCTACTCATTATCTTAGGAGGTCATTCTGTTTGTTGTCAAGCAATCCCAGATTCTTTTTCCACCATTTATTAATGAGTCGTACTGTTTATTTTCAAGTGACCCTAAATTCCTTTCTTGATCTTTCTTCGCCAAAAAAAAGACTTATTCCAGAGAGGTAGTAACCTTAAAAAGGGGACAAATGTGAAGAAGAAACACAAAGAAAGAGTGTTCTTTATTAAATTTATTATACGTCTGATTTAAGTTAACATTGCGGAACATGCCACAATATATATATATATATATATATATATATATATATATATATATATATATATATTTTTTATATATAGTTGTGCATTTGGGCAGCAATCCATCTTTTATACAAGCTTCATTAAAAACGACTGCAATTAATATCAACTATGAACTCGGTGACAATGTTTTGATTATGTTTGGAAAATAAAATATTCCTATAACATTAGATACATATATAAAACAATCCATATATTCAGTTAAAAGTACAAATAAAATCATCCTAGATAATAGCTAAAATATAACAGAAAGCGCTTGTACTTACAAAACATTTGGATAATTTCTACATAATATACGTTCATAAAAGAAGAAAATTATAAGGATACAAGAACAGTTAAAAATTAAACTTGTCAGTTGTTTTTAATGAAAATTTAAAATTGAATACGTCATTATAATTCTTCTTTTGTGTGCCTTGTCCCCTTTATAACGGTTCTCCACAACTTCCTTTACTTTGTAGCTCTTATGTACGCGTGTTTAGTTCCAATATAATACATGTTTTTTTTAACGGGCTACATAATCTCTTTTCGATTCAATTTCTTATGCCTCAATATTTAAAATCAGACTTTTTTTTCTTTACTGAACAAGACCAAGCGAGACTGGAAGATCATTGAATTACACGAAAACTCTAAACTTTGATGTGCTAAACTGTCGGAGCCGCCATGAGAAAAATACAAGGATTCTCTATCGTCGCTTATGGAATCGATTTCTGCAAATTGGCAACGGGGCTTGCTGACGGCCATTCTTGACGCCATAAAATCTTCCACAAGTAGAGAATCCAACCGTTGAAACACAATTGAAAATAAGGAGACAAAGCCATAAACTTCATGTTTCCTTCAGTTTTTTTCCAGTCTTAATCTCGTAACCGCTCAAGGCAAACCTGTCTATCCCGCAGAGCCCTCGCCAGCCACTGGCAGTCCTGCAGAAAGGGTGAAATCCCCTGAAGAATACGCTTCGCCGAAGCTAAGCTAAGATGATTATGACAATCTATAGCGAAAGACGGAAATGTTATTACCATAGGACTTTATTTTAACAAATTTAAACTTAAATACGATATACTCAGTTTTAATTTCTGGGATGAGGAATTAATGTTATTTACATTATTTGCATGCGGACATTATTATTGCTAGCAAGCCAGCGATGGATATAATCTCGCTACTTATGCTAATCGAAGACCTCGATATATGGAGGTGTTTCTGGATTGAGACATCTCATGACCTACCTGGAATTGTGTGAATGGCGAGATTAATTAATGTATGTAAAATTAAATACACTATATTTGAATATGAATATATTAAGATGTAAACTACAGAATTAAGTTTATATGCGTACAGAATGAGAAACAATAATTTCTTTATATTTGGAAATAATACTGTATCTTTCACATTTCCAGCTTTTCATCCAAGATTTTATGACGAAAAACCACAAGCGGCTTCTGATTAAGAGATTGGACATTTTGAGGCGCGAGGAACCACCTCTTAATTGCTGTTTTACCCAGGTCCACCCGGACCCGGGGTGATAGCACCTGTTAGGTTCCCAGCTATAGAGAAATAGTTAGCCCCCAAACTAAATCAAACTATGGAAGTATAAAAGTACAGTTTTTATAGTAAAACAGCACTAATATGTTTTTAGATACGCATATACTAACAAATCATAGTAATTTCACACAAATCCGTTTGAAATACTACCAAACCAACATAAAAGAACTTTCATAATATCAAGCCATATAATATCCAACGATTTCTTAAATCAAACTGCATTCCAAAAAACTTCAACAAAACCACAACATAAAAAACACATGACACCGCACTAGTAATTATGTCCACACAAACATGTCTATGCACAAAATCTGCGAATCATCTATCATGTATTCAATTGTGAAAGCAGAATAACATATATCATATTTTTATAACTTCAAAGCCCAAGAAAATTAAATTTCAGCATTAAATGACGCATAAGTAGTTGATATGCCGTTAAACAGACAAATCAATCAATCCTTATCCAAGATTGATATTACAGGATAATGTATCGAGTTATTTGTGGTGTGGCTGCCGAGAAGGAATCTGTCAGAGCGTCCTCCTAATAAACACTGATAGATAAAAAGATTGTATATTTTTAACCAGCAGAACCTAAGGGAGACAAAAGCACAAGAAATGGGTGTAGTTTATACAGAAAAAAAGCGATACCGCATTGTCCCCACCGAAACAAATTCACACACGAAAATATTTACCAATTTTTCTCTTCCCTTCTCCCAACTTTTCGCTTAAGTGCTAATCCAGGTTTTGAAACAATGTATTCTTTCTTTTAAACATGTTCTATCAGAACATATTTTAATGTGACTCCTGACAGCTTCGTTTTTTTTTCTTTGTGTAAAGTGCGTATTTTCCATCAGTTATTGTTCTTATCCTAGACTGGTTGCCAAATAATTCTAGAGAGCCAAGTTTGCTCTGCTACAGGAATTAGGAACTTTTACAGATAGAATTGGAAACGTTTTCTTCTACTGTCTTTTCACAGTTCATCTGTATCTATAGAGGACTTGAGGTTTTCTTGAACATGACGTGTCTCTAACAGAAAACATCTTCCGTATTCTCTTCGGACGTAATACATTCGGCGATTCGACACATTAACAAATCAATTCTGCATTAAGAATCAACTTAATTCATAGAGAACGCAAATTATTCGATATCCCAGCTGCAATGTCATCATTGTACAGAACATTGTATAAGAACATGAGATTAAATCTCTTATGCGTAACGTTTCTGTTTATTCAACTCCGGATTTCGTCGATTAATATCAGCGAGTGAGTGTGTGGCATTGGGGTTTCCTCCGAACGTGAATTCTACGTCACGTGATTATTTAAAAGTTTCTCTGGCTCTTTCCTCTATAGTTGGTACTTATTTATCTACCTCTCATCTAATTTGTTTTATGTGGGCACACAGCAGGGTTCACCACCTGTTTACACGTGTCGGTGACAGAAACTGAGTTCTTTTGAGGCGCGAATTTGTTCCTGGTGGTTAGAAGGACAATTTTCAGGTCATCCCGCGGATTTACATGACTTCTTTGAAGCTCTGGAGTGCAAGTGAGTGCAAGGTTTTTTTTGGTATCATCGGCGTTGATTCGCACACAACCAACAGAGGACGTTACAGTGTTCGATTTGCTGTTATAGTAGGGAAACATTCACTAAGATAACATTTGAAGAATGTGCATGAAAATTCTTATTTTTATACAATGACGTCCATTCTGTAAAAACCAAGAGCTACTCAAGGTAAAGAGTTACAAAGTGAGAGGCACAGTTTATAGGGATATGTGAGGAAGATAACGGCTTACTCTAGGCTTGAATAAGTAACGATTGTAGTGATCGGAGAAGCATTCTCTTGGGAGTCGGTTCCACAAGACAACGGTTTGTAAACTATTTTGAAACGTCCTTGGAAGATAAGGATTTGTTTATCAATTTCTTGTCTCTTTTTATAGTTTCTGTTTGGACTGTCATTTCTACCAAATTGTCCATTGTTTTTATTAACGCGTCCATTAATCGACAATAAACTTGTCTCTCGCTCTCTTCTAGTAATCCCTCTTTGCCATCCTGTCTCTCCTAATTTATTTGACTGACAACCGATCATTTTGTCAAACATCGTTTTTCTTTTCTTGTTTGTTGACCATTCTATCGCTTTACCGGATTTAGGTGAGCCTGTTTATCGATTTGTCTCTGAGTTGGCATTCTTATCCAATCTGTCGCTTCTGTCAATTCGAATCTCATCAAGTGGTTTCTTAATCCGTTTGATGACATATTCATTTCTTTGTCAGATTAGTAGACATCTGTCTTTCATTTTGTTGTCTATTCCTACCCTTATGGGTCTGTCAATAACTATCGTAATCGACATGTCTGCGTTTCAAGTTTGTTGATATCTGCGTCGGCTTACATGTCAAACCATGAGTTCAGCTTTTGTATTCGCAGTCGGTCTGATTTTTTTGTCGATTTGAAAACTTGCTGTTTTGTTGTCTGCAAACCGATTTATCTTTCTGTAATGTCTTTTAGCTGATTCTATTTCTTGATATCATGTTTTATGCAACATTTATTTTTTATTTTATTTATTTTGTGATGTCCAGTTCTTTTGTTTGTTTATGGTTTCCATAGAGAATTACCATGGTAACAGTAAAGAAATTCAATGAAAGAGCTCCAAGGAAGTTGTTGAATTACTTTAAATATCCAAGTGAAATGCAAGTTTCTTGAGGATCGAACAGAACTCAAAATAAACATAATATTCGAATATAATTTTCAGTGTATTTAACATCATTTCATTTCTTTTTAAATAATAATATATTTCAGAATATCTCAAATGAAGGAACTATATTTGAGCGTTTCTATGTTGATAGCTATTAATATAAAAGAGAGAGAAAGAATGTGTGTGTCTGTGTGTTTGTGTGTGTATGTGTCTGTGTGTCTGTGTGTTTCTGTGTGTATGTGTCTGTGTCTGCGGGTGTGTGTGTGTGTGCAAGAAAGAAAGATAAGAATAGTTGTTGACTGCATTTAGTGGAACGAAACGAACCAAATATTTAAAAAGAAAAAAAACACACACAATATCAATTTTTCGTATTTACGTATAAAAGGTCTCAGTTCTTTAAATGTGAATGTGAAATATTACCAAAATTATCCGAATTGTACTCAACAAGTTTTCTTCTTTGTGTGTTTTTTCCTTCACCAAGAGACATCAGGACGCGCCAAGGCAAAAAATAAATATATTTTGATTTATATATATATATATATATATATATATATATATATATATATATATATATATATATATATATATATATATAACGTGTTGAATTATAAAGGCAAATATTAAAAAGATTAGTTGAATTAAATTATCGATTTTGTTATGACTATATAGAGATGTTTTCTTCAATTGGTTAATGATATCATTGTTGCAGACTACAGTTGAGCGAACTGAGTTATTTTAGTGCTTAACATTTAAATTGAAAGTAAACGCAATGGTTTTAATAATAAGCGGACTTGAGTGGTTAATCATTAAATATCGTTCGAATAAGGCGAGTTTTAATTACAATAGGTTAATAGCTGAAAAGGCTTTTCATAAAATTTGGGATATGTTATTATTTCCTTTTATATGAAGAAATAAGCAAAAACGGACTTTTTCTTTTTTTTTTTTTTTTTCATGCAATTATTGAATCTCATCCATAAACGCTTATGAAAAAAAGGAGGAGGAGGAGGAGGAGGAAGAAGAAACAAAAGAGAAAGGTGTGAAACTGTTTATTATTAAGTATCCTATATCTTGTTTCCAAATAGTTGGGCGCAGAAGGTAACTTGAACCAATATGTCAGCCATGAAATCTAGTACTTTAAAAGTGGCTTATTCATGAAATTGTGAAACGGAAAGTTCATCAACGTCATATATACTTGTAGTTTTCTAATACGACTTTTTAATGGAATCATACACATACGCACATACACACATATATATATATACACACAGAGAAAGAGAGAGAAAAATACATGAGTATATTACGTGACATATATATTATGTTTACACACACACACACACACACACACACACACACACACATATATATATATATATATATATATATATATATATATATATATATATATATATATATATATATATATAAAAAAGAAAAACAGACCACTTTAAGTATCCATTGTAATAATTTATTTCACCAGAGATTTTATTTTTCACTGGATCTTCAGACATCACCTTCATATATATATATATATATATATATATATATATATATATATGAATGTATTTTATGCACTATATATACATACACACACACACACACACATATATATATATATATATATATATATATATATATATTCAAATCCCAAATCACCTCATATGGGGAATAAGTTTATTTCCACCGACGAAAAATAAAACTCGTCATTCGTATTCAATCACGGTATAGAATGAGTTCGTGTCGGAATTAGATATTTAACTATGAAAGCAACAAAAAAACATTGGAAACCTAATACCGAATTTATCCATTTCAATGTTTCAGTCAGACGAAAGCACAAGACAATGGGCAGGCTTAATATTTTATATTACTAGGATCCACTTGGATTATATACCA
Source organism: Acanthosepion pharaonis (assembly GCA_903632075.3). NCBI lineage: Eukaryota > Metazoa > Mollusca > Cephalopoda > Sepiida > Sepiidae > Acanthosepion > Acanthosepion pharaonis. The sequence goes on along the minus strand of CAHIKZ030004174.1, from coordinate 1,396,694 downwards.
ACAGATTTATTATCTTTATATATATATATATATATATATATATATATATATATATATATATATATATATATATAGTGTCTATTAAAATACATTACACTAAAACAAGGTAAAATGTCCATATAAACATATTTCCAAAACGCCGTGCTTTGTACAGGGTGAACCTTACTGTAAAAAAAAAGAAAAGAAAGGTCTGGAATGAGCTTTAGAGCCAATAAGTGTTCGAAGCATGGCGTCTCATTCAGAAAGTGAACGCTCATCATGACTGGAGCAAATGTAGACTTTTTCTTTATCTCAATAAAAGATTTTGGTTTATGCTCATTATAAGTAGTCGTACGAGGAGGCAAAGGTTGTCTAATTTGTTGTCGGTCAGACATAAGAGCTTTCGAATTTTATGACACAGTTTCGTCGACCAAGTTGTTAGCGTTTTCATATATTTCTAATACAGAGTAAATTAAAGATTTCAACAAACTGAATAAAAAAAGAGAAAGAAAAACATCCCGAGGAAAGATGACACTTGACGTTAAATTTAACCGGGGAGACATTGGGGAAATCAAAGAATAGTTATCAATGGGTCAACTATATTAAAAAAAATACCATTTTCAAATTCTGAAAGATATGTCGCTATCTGCCAGCCATCGCCCAAATCATCAATACTCAGGTCCAGTTCCTATTTAGAAAGCTATGCTGAGTAGACTTTTTTTTTTATGTACTCTCATATTGCTTGTTGTGCTCTTTTTTAATGAACTTCTGTTCGTACATCAGAAGTATGTTACTTTCGGATCCACAAGTTCATGTTACACCCGAGTAAAAACCACGTTTTCTGTAACTGACATATTTATTAAGGTATTTATTAAGTCAACTAATCATTTTCATTTTGATCCCCTTCCATTTTCCTCCTCCTCTACCTGCTCCTCCTCTTTCTTCTCCAAGTGTTTGGTGTTTACGGATGTGATTCAGTACATACATTAAATTAGACCTGGGCACCTCGAGATGGTGTAATAGTTAGCAAGCTTGTCTCGCTAGAACAATTACGACTGAGTAGTGAGTTCGATCCTCACTAGGTGTCCCTTACTTTCGGCTTTGTGCCACATCTGAGCTAAGTTTGGAAGATCACTACATTAAATTAGACCTCCCATACTCGTTACTTTATTATTTACCCTTATTTTAAGAAGATAAGGAGATCTACCAAGACATAAGCAGTGGAACGAGAACAATTAATTAGCGTCAATTTAATACGTATTTTTCAGAACGCCCACGTCGCTACAGAATGTGACACAAGGCCGAGTATTAAAGTGCGTTCATCAGCAATAATGTAGAAAAATTTCGCAAACCCCCTTTTAGGGAAGCTTCAGGCACCGAGCAATAAACCCAGCCGTCTCCCGAAAGAGAAGTACTGCCTGTGGGGAAGGGCCGTTGGGACTTGCTACCGTCAATTTAATAATGGTAATACTAAAGGTTTCCTTGTAAGGAAACATTCGGCATTCACAGACCGAGCAGCCAGTGCTACTTTCAGTTGAAATTTATAAAACTTTTCTCTTAAAATAATTTTTCAGCTAATTATGTTTCTCAAGTTCAATATTTCAGTATTAAGAAACGGGAAAATTTTGTTAGAAACAAAGAAAAGAGTACTTTAACTGTTACATAATATAGGCACTCGTATATGGAAGCTAATGCTTGAATATCTCTTCACAGATGAAGAAGAGACTTGAGTCAACAGAAATGTGGTTCTACAGAAGGATGCTAAAAATACCATTGACTGAACATGTGAGCAATGAGGAAGTTTTAGAGAAAATGGAAACAAAATGGACACCTGTACATAACCTCAGAAGTATACAGTTGAAAATTATAGGGCATATAATGAGGAAGGAGGTCTTAGAAAATTTTATACACACGGGGCATATTGAAGGCATGGCTGACAGAAGAAACTAGTGCATACAAGCTTGTGTAAATGTTTAGAACAGAGTTTAGGAGAGATAAAAAAAATAAGACAAATTTTACTAAGAGCGACAAAGGAGTGGAAATTTTGGGGAGCCATGATCGATCAGGTACTAAAAGGACACGTCAGGCAGAAGAAGAAGAAGAAGAGTTATATATGCGAATTCAAATGTCACAATTTTTTAATATTAGGCGTAGTACGATCTAATTTCCAACTTATTTTTCTTTTTTCTTTCCTTCTTCCTATTTAATAGAAGTTACTGCAGCATAAAAAAAAAAACTATCGAGTTGTTTTTCCAACCCCCACTAAAATTTATTTTTCTTATCGCGAAGAGGTGCAGTGTCTGTACGAGATAAATTCTTCTTATTTTTTTATCAGTTTTGCCTTTTTATTTTATTTCCAATTTTTTCTTAATCCGTCTGTGTTCTTTCCCTCTGGCTCAAGTATTTTATATTAGGAAAAAAAGAAAAAAAATGTATGAAAACAGCCGATCGACTTCTATCAATTGAAATGAGATGAAATTTTGTGACAAATTTATCACCCATTTTCTGGTGAAATTTGAGGAAATACCGATAGGTTGAAGCTAAAAACTTCCTTGTCTAAAACAACACGATGAAATGTAACTAAATATTGACGCTTATATTCTAAGAATTATTTTCGTCAGAACGAAAAAAAAAGACTTAAAGAAGTGGATTGAGTTATATTATAGAAATAATCACAACTGGTATTGATTCTTTAACGCAGTATGGACCAGACGGGAATAAAATGCAAACAAAAAGAGTTAATCATTATTTTGGACGCTGTTGAGTCGTCAACAAAATATAAGATAGTTAAAGCGAAACTTCAAAAAAATATAACGGCTATTAGAAGTTATAAAATTAGATCCTAGAAATTTTAAACACAAATTAGATACAATTCAAATAGAAAACAGAATAAAGATACATAGTCGTTTCACAAATTCAGAACTGTAAATTGTGTCCTCTCTAAACTTAGGATCCAGATATCCGACAAAAGTGCTCAGTACGACTCGCTTGCCCAAATCAATATTTCAATGACCAAACATAAGAATATATATTTTGTGAAGTGGATCGACCGAGAAGTTTTCCTCACCCACTTCATTTTTAGTGGGCATGACAAGTATCTTCAATGGGTCAGAAACTAAAGATGACATAACGCACGGTTACGCGACAATTTTTTTAAATTCTCATTGCTCTCTCAGACAAACCGAAATCATTGAGGCAACGGCTTTGTAGAGAACCGTGTGTGTTGTTGTATTAGAAATACGTGTGTAACTCCTGGTAGAATATTAAAAGGTCCAACTACAAGAAAATGATCGGACATGAATTAAGTCCAACTGAAGATAAAGAAGACAAACAAAACCGATATATACATATAAACAAATATATGTGTTAAACAAAGTAATTTTACAATGAACAATAACATTTGTGTGTGTGTAAACATTGGTGTCAGTTAGGTGAATGTTCGTACGTACGTGTATGTGTGTATAATGTTCATGGCGTCTCCCACAAGTGGGAAGACGCGGATCTTCTAACAGAGCTTACATTGTAGTCACTGAAGTGAAGAAATGAAAAAAGAGAACGAGGCGAGAAGTCACCCAGTATTTATAGTATAGGGAGAATGACCCCTAGTGATAATTTGGAAATTAAGGAGGAGCTAACTCTGACAGCTTCAAATCTGATATCGGAAATGAAAATTAACACTAGTTTCCTAGTACTAGTTACCATCAACAGCAACTCTGGTGTGTCCAACTTCCTGAAATTGGCCAGGTTAGCAGAAAAAACAACAAAGTTACCTATAGGGATGTGGCAAAATTTGCATCATCTGTGATAGTACTGAATGTCGAGAGGAACAAGGATTATGTCATGTCACTCCAAATCATTCTGCAGGGCTTCGAGTTATATATCGAAGTGTTGGACATATTGGTTTAGAACAACAGTAATTAAGAGGTAATTTCACGATCCTCAGAACCTCCTTATCAGAGGTTTGCAGCTGGATGTAGTTTATCATCATATCCACGACGAAATATTGTTTCAGCATTAGCTTGAAGGGTTGACCTTACGTGAAAGAAGGGGATACCGTACTTTTCCAGCCGGACTCTCTCACATGGCTCACACGACTCAGGAGTGGTCGTTAGATGATTTTCACGATCATATCATCTCCGTAGTCTCTTGATTTGACTATATTTACTTTTCTTTGATTTGTAATGTATTCTCAATTTACTAGGGCAGCGTGTATATAAAACCTAAACGCAGAAGTTACACGGCTCTTCATGTTACTACTAAAAGAAAACAGCGTCCCTGCTTTTCCCTCCCAAGGCCAGTGTAATGATAAGTTTGGCTATGACATAAGTATTCATAGTTGAGATAATGACCTTGAATAAAAAAAATCAACATCTTCAAGTATTCCAAAAAAATAGAACTCAAATTAAACCTTTCCAAAAACAGAAACTATTATCTGGAATTGGAATGAAGGCAATGATAACACCTACGCTGAAAACAAATTGCGGATGTGGAATTAGTAAATACTAAATACTTCAAATACATCGGTATATGGATCAGTTATAATAAATTTAGTATGAGAGATAATAAAGATGAACATAGAATAAGGCAGTGTTTAGCACAACACAGCAAGTTGCTACAAAACCGAAACATTAACCTAAAAAACTGTGACATGTTTTTTAAATAGCCTCGTCAGATCGAAACTTTCATATGGTCGTTATACATAAACTTATCCAGAAGTATCTATACGGTGAGTTGTCTACAAGCTCTTCCTCAGAACAATGTTTAAAGGTGTCTTCGAGAGAATGAAGCCTGTAGGTCTTAGCGAGCATCATCTTTTTTTCGAAGCTAGTTGACTGGCGCATCAGAATCACAAATAAATAACTGTAACAGGAGTGTAACAGAAACCACATCAGTTGAGGACTTTCAACAGCAGTAACAACTAAAATGGATTGCACATGTGACACGAAGAGAAAATAATGACAATATGTTGACGGTCCATACCACTAAAAGCCAAAAGATTAGAAAAGACCATTAATACTGGAAAGAGCAATAACAATAACTAAAACTGAGGAAGTTATTTTTCTGAGAAACTGCTAAATAGATTGATTTTATAAAATTCAACTGAATGTAGTCTGGATGCTTGTCGATGAATGCTGAATAATTATCTTATAAGAAAACAGTTATTATTACAATTACCATATCAAAAGATCACCGACTACTTTAAAAAATTTTATCAGAGTCTCTACCAGACATAAGGATTCACTATCTGTCTATATCTCTGAGATGAGGTACTATGATTATTTACATTATTAGCATTATTCAAACTCTTATACGCATCTTCTTTGCCATATTCACAACGTTTCGGCCGTTGTACGCTTCAGCCTGCTTCATGTGATTGGAATTTTGAGACGAACACTTTATTTCGTCTACCGGGGTGAATCGTTCTAGTTCCACGTGTCATGCCTCTTCTGGATGTCTCAGTTATTTACCTTTAATTCAACTCTCCAATTATTTATTTATTTTTTTGGTTCACTGGGCCATGTGGCCTTGAGGACACATGTCCCAGTGGATAAAGACTTTGTATAGTTCCAGTGACTAGACGCAGAGAGTTCTGAGTTCAATACCAGTCTACAGAACTTGAAAACTTGAGTTAAAGGGAGATAACTGAGACATCCGGAAGAGGCATGGCACGTGGAACTAGAACAATCTACTCCGGTGGACGAAATAAAGGGTTCGTTTCGAAATTCCAATCACCCGAAGAAGGCCGGAGCGTACAACAACCGAAAGATTATGAATATGGCAATGAAGATATGGATAACAGTTAGAATAATGTAAATAAGGATTCACATACAGTACCCAGATATTCATTGCCATCGTCCATAAGAGTGTTGCATTTTTATTTTCTGTTAGACGGATAATAGATACTCTTATACAGTTTTTCTCATCTTTTAACGCACTATCACTAAATCTGTTTACCATACGTGTCTTGGCTTTAGATGGCGAAGCATGCTGCAGTCATGTAAAAAAAGCAAGAGAAGCAGGTAAGAGATAGTGAATAGTCTACTTACATAGTCTTTCTTACTATCGCTCACCCAATACAAGACTCAAGAGCAATTCAAGGTAGAGAATTACTCACTGTGGTTGTTGTAAATGCGTAGAAAAGGAGTAAATTTTGCATATTATAAGAAAGTTTAGGAGAGATAACGGTTGACCTTAGAATGGAAGAGGTTAAGATTGTAGGGATCGAGTAAGTATCCCCTCGGAAGTCTGGTCTGCATCGTAACAATTCTGGGAAAGAAGGTATATGAATGGAAACTTCCTCCTTACCAACGGAATAGAAAAGTAATGAGGATGAATGTAGGTGGCATGGCAGTTCCTAGCTGTGGATTGGTCGGAATAAAAAAAATGTCGCTCGTCTGAAAATATGTTATAAAATAGCGATAGAGTAGCGAGATGCTATCAACATTTCATCTGTGAAGAAAGGAGTTGTAAGGAAAGATACGTCAGTCTTTCTCCCATTGAGCTGTGTGAGCTAGGTAAGAGGATGGACCAGCTTCCAGGCTCTGTTCATCTAGATTTTGGAGGTGTACCGATAAACCTTGAAATTGGTTGCATATATATTTACTATTGATCTGAGAATGCAGATCGTTAATATAAAGCAGAAAGAAGGTAGGACGAAGACGATAGCCTTGAAAGATGTCTGCATTAATTTCACGTCCTTCATTGACCTACCTGATAGGCACGCTAAGTGTATGAACCGTAAACACGATGAGATAAGGGACAGGAATTACTTACAGCAACACATGATCACCCACGTCTTGAAAGGAGATGATACTTAAAAGTAGTAGTGATAACAACCTTCTTCTAATAAATATGCTACCCTGTTCCTTCTGTTTGCTGTAGAATAACAATACAATAAACAGCACTTACCGGCGTAAAGGTCCCAGTTAGCGTCCAACTGGCAGACAAAAATAAAGCAGGTTGTAACTTAATACAAACCCTGCAAACTAACTGATGAATCAAGCTGGTATTTATATAGAAATACCTCCACTCATGTACCAGCAGCCAATCACAGCCCAAGCAATGGACTATCCCACTTTAGCACAATGAGATGCTCCATGGCACCATAAATAGCTCTTTCTCAAGATTGAATTATTATTCACTTAGCTTGCTCCACAACTGAGTGTTTATCTCGACCACGTGATTTTTCTACATTTGCTTAGAAACATTTAAGTGTGATGTTGGCAACAAAGGTCAAAGGAACGTTGTTACACCTATAAACCAGATCTGGATGGCTGTCTAGTACAGACGCTTGCAAAGATTGATGCAATGGAAAGGCAGCACTGATAGACCACGCAGCGTTCACAGCACAGATCAGAGAATACGCATCCCCAGCAGCGTCAACACAGATCGTTCCATCCCATATCATCAAATGCGTATTTTCATAATCACCCTGAGCAACTGGGTGTGCCTTGTTGCCTTATAGTGGTTATCAAGGAATCTTTGCTTGCGCGGAGGAAATAATATATGATATGATGGACGATTACTTTGCAGAGTTTATTTGGAATCAAAGATTCAAAAACCCAGAATTCTATCATTTTGGCATCAAATCGCTAGGAATTTATATCCTGGTTTTAACAGGGTACGGAAAGTATGACATTGAAATCCGAAGCTGCAATGGAATAGAGAGACATGGCTCCCAAAAGCTAAGCAAAGTATTAAGAAACAGAAAAAATCGTCAGTAACAAAGAAAATAGTACTGAATTGTTATGTAATATAAGTCCTTCTATATGTTAGTGAATGCTGAAGAATCTCCTCACTGATGAAGAAGAGACTTGAAGCAATAGAAATAAAAGGATGCTGAGAATAGCATGGAACGAACATGTGAACATCGATGAAGTTTTTAAGAAAGTGGAAACAAAGGGACACTTATACTTATCGGAATGATTTTGGTTGATCTTTTAGCGGCATATCAACCTCTATGGATTATTTAATACCGAAATCTAAATATTTTGTATGTAATTTTATGCTTTCAACTACGTATATTTTGTACATACTTTTATACTTTTAGGGTAAACTTATTTTATATATATATATATATATATATATATATATATATATATATATATATATAATTAAGTTATGAAAAACTTGGTAATCCGTATGGGTAGTCCCAAGGAGGATGAAATCCTGAGAGCTCAATGTAAATCCAGAGCTAATAAGTGTGTTATCTGATGATTCAGCGTCCCTTAAAAGGGTTCTGATGAAATAAATTATTATAATGGAACCTTAAAGTAGTCTGTTTTTCTTTATATATATATATATATATATATATATATATATATTCAGTTCGTAGAGGCTAAAAATATGTTGCTGGTAATTTTACTATAAAAATGTATTTTTATACATTTTAGTATTCCATTGTGGCTCATTTTACGGTAAAAATGTATAGTTGGTAATTTATTTTCTAAAAATATACTACTGTTATTTTCACTATAAAATGTATTTTTATACTTACCGATTGTTTTTCTTTTTCTTTAGGGGTTCACTATATTTCCATAACTGGGACCCCAACAGGTGTTACCATCCCGAGTCAGGGTTGATCTGGGAACAGCATAAATTAAAAAGTGGTTCTATGCTCTTCAAAACCTCCAATCTTCTAAGTGGCCTTACTATCGGATATAGTTTATCGTCATACAACATCAGGAAGAGACAGTTGAAATTTCTAAAGCACACTATGAGTAAAGGGAACTTGGGAAATTGATACACACATAACAGATTAGAGACCAAAGGTCCAAAGGAAAGCAGCGAATAACGTACCAAGCAAGTTTGAGTAAATGGACGGAGGAACATGTTTAGGAGAGATAACAAAAACAAAATTTATTAAGAGCTACAAAGGACAGGAATTAGGGAAAACCCATGATTGATTCAGATTGTTCTGAAGGGACGTGGTACATAGAAGAGAGGAAGTTTCTGGAAGGAAATAAAAGCGAATTTGGCAACTCAAATATCAGTAGCCGCAGTCGCTTCGGAAAGATCTGCTTGCTACTGGTGGCTTCATATGAACCGCCGCCAATGACCTGCCACTTGTGCCGTAACGCTTACACTCATGGACAGACGAGTCAATAGACTTCTTAGTCGCTGAGTAACTTCTTTTTTAAATCGATTTCACCGCAAGGAAGGTAATAAAGCCACTAAGATACAAGGAGTTACTGGGTGTGGAAGTGTTAGAAAACAGAAACATTACTAAAGAGCGAAAACAAAAGAAGAATAAACAGGAGGTCGGTAGATAGCGATTGGCATTGCATTTAAATTTTTGAAGACAAAAGTTGTCTGAAAAGCATAGAGCCGGAAGAGTGTTCCACAAGCAAGAAGTGTGAGAATATAAACTGTTAGCATAGAACTTACGGTTATATTTAGCCATTGTTTTGTGATGTCAACGACCCTCGTTGCCACTTTTGGTAATGCCAACGAATATTCGTTGTCACTTTCGTAATGCTCATTGTAGTAGAGACTTTGTAATCGCAGATACAACTATAGTAACGCCGTTGAACAATACTAATCTCAGACGCCTTCGAATAACACTCGCACTAATAGTACTTGCCCGACAATACTCGCTCGGAAGTAACCACCGTATAGTAATCCACATAGAGAAATAGTATAGTGAATAGTATAGACAATAGCGGTCCGTATAATAATCGAGGATAGAATAGCGATCAAATAGTATAGAGGATAGACTAGAAATAACGATCAATTAGATACACTCTACCTCCCATATATGGTCACATGGTCTACTTAATTCAATAATGGGATCACCTGTGTTTGGTCACTGGTGATCTACGTTCAAGCTTAAGTGCCGGCTATATAACACATTGTTCCTATATAACAGGTGTTCTTAACCTTTTAATGATTCCAGACCCCCAATGAATTGCCCAATATGGTCCCATACCCATTTCACTTGACTGTCGAAATAATTATCACCAATCCTATTATTTGCTAGTATGGCTTCCAAATATTTCAATCGTTTGAATTTACTGTACTTTAGATATGGATTGCTAGGAATAGAACATGAAAAACAAAAGCATTGTTAACTTTATTATATTTTTTTGTACTGAAAAGCAAAATAAATTTATAATTCAATTTTATTACACAAGAAAAAGGAAGAGAACATAAATATGCAAGTTTTTTTAGTATGTCAACTACATAAAACAGACTTTTACTAATCTAGTGAGATATTTGCTGTTGTTTTTGTGCAATATGTTAAAAACAACACAGGGATGGGGGGGCACTACCAGTACCTGGAAATCGAACCCCATACCCCCAGCATTTGGTCCCCATACCCCCAATGGGTATGTATACCTCCGGTTAAGAACCCCTCCTATATAACACATTTCAACTGTAAATTGATGAGAACCTGCACATAAATTCATAAAATCCAGGTATCATATCTAGGAGTTCATCTGAACAATTACCATAAAAATATTTATAGAAAAGGCACAGGGAGGCAACTTTGCGCCGGGGGGGGGGAGTGGCTGAAGCCGAGACTCCAGATCAAGACCAATAATATTGCTGATTCTTCTCTTATCTAAATTCACGATCATATTCAGGCATACACATAAATTCCTTTATTTGAATTCAAACACTTCAATTCAAATCATGGTCATTCTTTTTGTGATGTCAACGAACACTCGTTGTCACTTTCGGATATTTTACTGTCCCTATCGAATCATTAAATTTTTAAGCTTAACAACGTTGACTAAATATTATAATAACAACATTAAATATGAATGTCTGTCTTTATTTTAAGAAGTAAGGCGGTACAAATAAAAAAAAAGATTTGAAACTGACAACTTTTTCTATTTCACTAAAACAGACGTTAAACGCTTCTATTTATCCTTCTTTACTTTTTCTTTCTTTCATTTTCTCACTGAAACCAATTAGCGTCTCTGATATGGTTTCCGTCTTTCCATGCAATCAAAACCGAATAGTCTATTATTTATCAGGTGTTGGCAGGACGTAACTGTCGTGCTAACTAAGGGTGCGAAAAGCAGAATTATAATAAGATGTTAAAATTTTCTACCGAATTCTGTTAAAATGATCACGTTTAATGTAAACGGGATTCCAGATTATTATTAATCTTCGGTTCCCTTCTGCGTGTTAATATCTGTTCCCATAATTTCATTCACGCATGCGCAAATAAGTGAATTTATTTGCTACACAAAATCTAAACTAATTTTTTCTTGCGTATCCGTCTTTTTTGTGAATGAACAAGTTTTCCATACGCAACAAAGTCCTTTTAAAACTGTTCAATAAAGGCTTTATTTTATTTTAAATTCTGCCTCTAAGTTCAACAGTGAATTCATATCTTAAAACAATCAAGAAGACATTTTTTTAAAAAAAAAAAAGGAAACAATGTTCTCTGATGAAAAAATGTGTTTTGAAACTGTCGTGTCCGATCACATACGAAATACATTCATTAAAAATAATGATTCTGTTGAAAGAAAGTGTCGGTTTTCATCTGATTACTAAAGTTAAGCAACAATCAACAAGTTTACGACTTACATAGGTGGCCAATTCGAGCGATCAGATCAAATTCTCCAAACGTCTTCTTGTCTCCTTGTCAACTAAACAAAGCTTTGTAAATATTTTAAAATAAAAATATTATCGTCGAATATTCGTGTCAATTGACAAGCAGGTAGCTACAATATCATTATATAGAACTTATTATCAATCATTGAACAACGTCTATAATTTGATTTGATATCGTTTATTATAAACACTGATAGTTATGATAAAATTGGTTAAAAACCATAATAATCATGTCAATAATTTTCTTAATAAAAAAAAATATTTCAAGGGGAGCAACTCAATAATTACATAAAAAGTAATCTCCCTTGAGGTATATTTCAACGTGTTACAGCCTCGCGAAAAGAGTTATTCATAGCGATGCAATGATTACTTTGCTGGTTTCTATTTGCAGTCTGAATTGAGGTTTTAATTTCTAAGCTAAAGATGATAAAAGTCCAACAGATTGATGGGCAAATGAAGCAGAGAAGATTCTGGGGGCCTTACAATGGGCGGGGGGGGGGCTTATATTATGGCCTTTGAGGACCTTGTCAATGAATGCTTTCCATAATTTCTTGTATTTTTGGCGTTCTGAATAACTTTTGACTCTGTCCATTCCTCTTCGTTTACGTTCTCCTATCCATTCGCACAAACCATTTAAGCTAGTTACTTAATGTTTTCTTATATGCCTCTTCCCGTCGGTATGTCTTGTAAGTGTCATATTTTCCAGGCCATCTATCCTCATTATATGACCAAGAAATTTCATCAGTCACTTTCTGATTTTAAGTATAAGTTTACTTGTTCCGATTTTCCTTAAGACTTCATCATTGCTAACATCTTCTGAGATAAGGACTTGCCTACCTAGGAAATCTGCATTTGAAACCGGATTTTGATTTCACTTTACTCTGATACTGATAGGGAAATACATAATAATTTCAGCTATGAAGCTGGTTTCAAAGCTTTTATTTAATACCTCTTCACATCAGTTAAACAAGATTCCATCCTTTGAAAAACTCTTTTACACATTTGCACTTATTTTCATAGAGTAGAGTTTAATTTGCCAAAATTAATATCTCTGGTAGGGGATAAAATTGCAGCAGTATATGTCATAAAACAATTATTTTTAGAATCAGTTAGTCTATAGCCTGCAAAACAATGAAATTACTGACTATATAAAATAATTATATTATTAAATATTATGGGAATTTATAAATCATATAATTCTATATATATATATATATATATATATATATATAATCATGTAAATTTATATGATAATGAAGGTGTTGGAAAAATGAAGATGTTTAGGCATTCCTCCTAGTACAACTACAGGCAGTGCCAATCCAAATTTACCCATATAAATGACAGATCATCATTGTTAATAGAAGTGGATGGAAAATGAAATAAATTAAAAATTAAAAATTATATATATATATATATATATATATATATATATATATATATATGTATTAGCATCCACAGACTCATCAGTGTGGATAGATATCCGATTGCCTCAAGTCAGGATCAAAACCCAACTGATTTTTCCCCAAGCTATCAGCTTCAAACAGAGAGGAAGGTGAATTTTTACGTATTTATTTTTGAATAAACATACCTGTGACCCAGAGTACTCAATTCATAGAAGAACTTTTGCATTATCGGCAGTTACAGTCACTGTTTGCAAATCCGCGCTTGCCTCTAAAAGTGCTTGACTGTATTTTAGTTTTTTAAGGTTGTATATATTGTCATCCACAGACAGACTGTTTTGCTGTATCACAGCTCATCAGTGTAGCTAGACATCCGATTGCCTCAAGCCAGGATTGAAACCTGACTGATTTGGCATCAGTCGGAGATTTTTCCCTAGTCATTTAGTCATTAAGGTGAAAAATATCCCCAAACAATGTCTACTGCATGGTAGAAGGAAAAGTAAGAAAAAAAGATGAAAACAGGAAGTATTCCATTTTTATAGCCACTTAACAATATCTTTTGCAAAATTAAGTTGGGTGTAGGGAATGTAACCCACAAATGTAAAGATGATTCTATTAGAAAAGCTAATTCAATCTGTTCCTTATTAGATATTGTTAGGATAGAAAGCATTAAAACTAATGCCCATGTAATATATTCAACAATATCACTGAACCAAAGAAGGCTAACGTATCTGGCGCCTTTCAATCCCACAAAAGTCTGGTTTGATGGAAGAAAGGGACTAGTGACATAAAAGTAGTGTAATTTTAAAAAAAAATACTTATCTATTGTAAATCAAGAGAGAAGGCAAATGAACTGAAAAACTGAGGTATAGAGTGGGAGATTAAATAACAGTGGTGGCAACCCCAACCAGCCAGAAGTGAGGGATTGTGGGTAAGAGCAGTGGTTATAAAAGAATAATCAAGACAGACAGAAGATTCCTTTTCTTATTTTTATGGTTGCAAGATTCATGCGGACATGTTGTCAACAGAAAGCAGGAAAATGGAATAAGAAGTTAAACAGTGCAAAAGACAAAGATAAAAGATACAACAAACATGTTACATTCCCACAGAGACCAAGTTTGAGATAAACTCAAGTGAGTCTACTATTTACATTATTCGGACTATTGTCCTCATCTTTGTCGCCATATTTATTACAACGTTTCGGCCATTATACGCTCCGGCCATCATCAGGTGGTTGGAATGTCGAACTGAATTCTTTATTTCTCTCACTGTTCTAGTTTCACGTGCCATGTCTAATGGATGTCAGTTATCAGTTATCTCCTCTTAATTCCTCTCTCCATGTTCTCCACCGCCTTAACCAGGTATTGAACTCACGCTCAAGGACACATGGCACAGTGGATAAAGGCATTAGTTAGATCCAGTGACGGGACATGAGTTCAATACCTGGTCTACATAATACCTCATCTCAGAAATATAAACAGATACTCAAGTGAATCTAATTTTCCTTCTCTACCCACAAACTACTGGTGGATAAGATTGGTGAGTATTAATTGATATGAAATATCCTCTCAGCATGGAATGTGGAATAAGACCACATAAAGAGTTTGTGTCAAAATTATCAATTACAACAACAACAGAAGACTAAAACATTATGAGGGTAACAACCATGATGAGCATCTTATTTTTTTCACTCCTTTCACTCCAGGCAAAGCGATAATGTCACTTATATGTAAGGGGTTACTGAGAAAATATTAGTGAATAAAAAAGGACAATAAAAGAAAAGACTTCAGGAAAACAGAAGATTGCAAATGATCTTATATTTATGTCTTTGAAGATCACAGGTGACAATCTAAGAAAGAAGTTGGAAGAAACAAAGAAAGGTTTGAAGAACTGCTACATAATATAAACCTTCCTATATGGCAATGAATGCTGAACAGTTTCCACACAGATGAAGAGGAGGCTTGAGGAAACAGAGATGTTAACAGCCACCTAGTACAATGGATTAGTCTGGACTTCATAGCTGTGTATACAGTCAGTGCAATGATTACATTGCATCGGTGGGTGAAGAGCTTTTTAGCCTGAAGTCAATGAACAGAGAGTTCCCTTGACCAAGGTGAGCCTTCAATTTGGAGAACATCAACTGTGATCTAGCCTGGAGAGAAATGGTCTCCACCAAGTTTACTTGCCCAAGACATGCAAAACATGAAGGAATACCTCTCCATTTTTCAACCTAGATACTTGGTGAGAACTGACAGCAATCCTATGACTTAAATCAGTCACAGGACTGATGATGATGATGATGGTGATGGTGATGATGATGATGAAGATGATGATGATGATGATGGGGGGGGGTAGGATGTGTGGGTAGTTTAATGGATATCAGCAGGAAAAGGGAAACTTTGGATTAGTCTGTTTCATTGACTTTTGTACTAATGACCATGAGAAAGAAATGAATCCGGCTCTTCTCTCCCCAGCTATATGTTAAATAGTTGAGCAGACTGTGTTCTCAAACCTAGAGTAGCAACTAAAGAGAAAGGAAACAAACCAGGAGCAAATAGGAAATCACTCCATTATCTTTCCCAAGAATGTGTGGCAATTCACAGATAATAAATAAAAGGAATCTGTGGAGAGTCAAGATCACCTACATCCTGAAGGGGCATGACATTTTTTAAATTAAAAAAGTGCTGATAGTTATCTTAGTCTAATTAGTAAGGCAGCTGCCCCAGCAAGGCAGGCTTCCCATGGAAAAGGAGTAAAAGATTTGAATCTTGATTATTCATCATATCTAAGCTGCATTGCTTCCTAACTACCTCTGAATGACAGTCTGAGAATTGTGATAAAAAGCAAAAGAAACAATATGAAAGAAATTCTTGTCAAAAATTATTCATAATTGAAACATTTGTTATCTTAGAAGAAATCTATTTTATTATTTGGAGAAAAAAGGTTATGCATGACATTATTATTTAAAAGTAAATCCATGAAAATATTCAAAAGCAACAAATACTGAGAACTTTTTTTTGATTTATAATAATTATTTACACATGCTGTTAGGAAAATGATAGCAACATGTAAGGAATTTTTCAATTGCATTGGACTTAGAGTAAAAACTTTGTGTTGCTCTGCATTTTTTGTTAATATTCAACATTTCCTGAAGCAAACAAATAGCATTCAATTCACCATTAAATTATGGAATTTTATTTATCAACTTTAACATAACAAACACAAAAATACAGTGAGTTCTAAACAGCTTTAAGCTAAATCTGCTAATGGGACTGAACTACTAGTATATAGACAGTGATGGTGATATGGCATCAATGAGCAGCAAAGTCAATGGCCAGTGGGGAGGGTTCCTGAATAAAACAAACTAGTGTAACTAAAGAGTGCAGCTCCTCTGAAACTTGCCATGAGAATAGTGACAGAATAGCAATAAGTTTATGACATTGCAGCTGTGAGAATGTCATTACAATATAGAGAATGTCTTCTTCCATAAGACTGTGTAAATGATTTTGAATTCTATCAAGGCTAGAAAGTGAAGATTGAGTAGCTCCAGATAATTTGATTCAAGAGAAATTTAAGAATTTACTTGTTACTTCATAATATCCATATGATACCTAACACTGATATTGCAAGAAACTAAGAAATGGCTGAAGAGACAAGGAATGAACGGAAAAAATTTTGATGTTCTAGAACATTCTTGAATACATATACAATAAAGCAGTTTTTACTGGACAACCTGTCTTTTAAAAACCATGGAAAGGAACTTGGGATAATTAGTTTGAGACTCACTATGGTTTCAAGCAAATGAATCCTTTACAGTAATGATAGCAGATACAGAAAGGAAACTAAAAGAACACCTACAAAATGTATTAAAGGAAAGCTAGAAGAAAGGACTAAACATCAATTGCAAGAAGATAGAATGCATGGTTTTTAGCAAAAGGAACAGCCCAAGATGCAAATTAAAATTTAGGGATACCAAAATCAGAAAAAAAGTACAAAAATTTTAATATCTGGGAAATGTTTTAACAGAGGATGGAAAGGAACATTTGGATAGTAAAATTGATTCATTTTCTACAGCTGATCAGCACTTTGCAGGTTATTTAAAGCCAGGAAATACTTTCCAGATTGTAAGAATTTTTTTGAGATAATATTGATCTATTGATACACAACTTACTATTTAATACATAGATGGGGGGAAGAAAAGTTGGACTCATACCTTTCCCAAGGTTATTTGCATGTAATTGATTATAACAAAGCCAACTGGAATTGCAACTCGGTACTTTGATTAACAATTTTGAACACCATTATCCATTATGCCACCTATACATCCACACTTGCAACACCTGGTATTCTCAAGTAGTCACCCATCTAGGTACTGAATAAAGTTGCTTAACTTCAATGACTGTATGAGAACTGGACTTTCAATATATGGCCGTAAGCTTAGGGACAGCAAAAGATGTCTTCCCAAAAGCTAAACCAAGTATTAAGAAACAGATAAATTTTGTGAAAAACAAAAAAAAACTACTGGAATGTTATGCAATATTGGTACTCCAATATGGCAGTTAATGCTGGACAATCTCATCACAGATGAAGAAGAGATTTGAAGCAAAAGAGAAATCAGGTTCTACAGAAGGATACTGACAATACCATGGACAAAACATGTGTACAACGACAAAGTTTTAAAGAATATGTAAACAAAACAGACACTTATATATAACATCAGGAAGATTGTTGCAGGTGCTATATTGGTCAGCAAACAGATCTTGAATTATGAAAAATAACAACAAAGAAAATGAATACTTCAGTAAAAAAACATATGTTGCCAAGTTTATTTTTTTTAAAAAAATATATTGACAAAATTAAGGTTACAGTACACTAGGCAAAAAATATTTGTGCATGTTCGTGTAGAGGGTTAGAAGAACATTGTTCTGAAAAGGATAGTTTTGTTGCCATTGAGAATTGTTGTTCTGAAAAGTCAGTGAAAAGTGTTGTCAAGAAAAGACACAATTGTAATCATAGAAAATTGTTGTTCTGACAAGGATGTCTGTTTGGATTTAGAGGAGCAGCCGAAGGAAATCTGTAGCTTCAGCCGGCTGGCTGGAACTGCTGGGGATGATGGCTACTGGACCAGATACTACACATTGATCATAGGTATCATGTTCACAGATGATCCTCTCTGTTGATTTCTGAGGCCTTTTATATCCTGAATCAGTTTTACAACAATCACTGGTCCTGGAAGGTGAAGTTTCTTCTTCCGGATGTTTTTTTTTTTTTAATTATAGGAGTGCTAACAGGATATGACACTATTAAGTTTAAGAAAGGGTCAATCTGTTCATTAGATATAAGACCTTCAAAAGAAAAACAATCATAGTTCACACTTTGCTTATGGTAACTTAACAATATGCTTATTTTGTTTAATGTGGAAGTTTGAGTAGGTGAAAGTCTGGCCCTATAAAAATATTCAACCCATCCACAAAGAGAAAAAAGAGGAAAAGAAGAAAGCAGGTAAAGTGTAAATTGAAAATATTTATATTCCAGTAGTTGAGATATTTTACAAAAATTGTTTCTTATTTTTTTTAGTTTAGATTTTTCTTATGAAATCATTTTTTGTATGACAGGAAGCAGACTAGTCACAGAAAGATTTCTTAATCACTTTGACTCAAACTCTACATCCAACTGCTACTCAGGCTATCACCTGGACTCTCATTGACTGACTTGATATGTTATCCTTTTATTTATACCTAGTATACAGATGTAATAGTAGACACAAAAAATGCATAAATATTTAAGTACCCAGTTCATTTTGAATTTGGGTTACTTGAAGGGTATAAAATTTCTAATAACTTAATAATTGTACATGTTTAAAAGTGGAAACTTTGCAGATTAATAATTTGATCAATGCTGTGTTAAAAAATTTATTTAAAGTTGGTACCCACTCAGTAGGAATATCATAACTTATTAATAATTTCCAATAATAAAAAAGGTTTTTATTTTGTTTGAAACTGATTAATTAGTCAAACACATTATAATAATGTGCCTGCTATGATTTAGTCTGTTTAATTTGTTTTATAAATTCTTAATTTATATTAATTTTTCTTCATAAACACAGCAGTTAAATCTGCCTTGTTTTCAGTCAACTTAAATTTTACTATTCTCTGGCAGCTACATTTTCTTCTATGTGTTGCATCCCTTGAGGACATAAGCGATCACGGCTCTCCACAACCTCCATATCACATGCTCATGTATCTCTTAAATTTTCTCCTTTTGCTAATGCCCCTTCCCTCTGTTGCACCATCCATTCATACAAGCTCGTCAGGTAAGTGCCTTACTGCATTCCTCTATCTATCTTAATATACCCTCTGAGGATTATGTTTTCTAAGCATTCATCCCTCATAATGTGCCTAAGGTATTTCCGAATCTTGAGTATAGGTGTTCTTTCTGTTGCCATTTTCTCTAAGACTTCCACATCGCTTACTCATTCTGTAGAACCACATTTTTGCTGCTTCTAGATTTTTTCCTCAGCCACAAAGAGATTGTTCAGCATTCCCTGCCATTTAAGAGGATGGGTATCACATACCAATCAAGCCTTTTTCTGTTTCTCAGCACTTTGCTTAGTTTTTGGAAGGAATCTTTCGCTAATTCCAATGTGTGTTCAGATAGAATAAATTCAGATAAAACTGCTAGTTTGTAGGACTACAGTAATGCACCAAACAAGTAAAAGTTCCACATTTTCTGGGAGTTATAAGTTTTTAATGTTCATAATAAAAAAAATATTAATCAACAAATCAATATTTAATTCTCTGCTTTTTTTTTCTACTCAGTTTATCAGTTTTAATGTTGTATTCACCAGCATTTTTATTTTATCTTTTTTTGTGTGTGAGAAAAAGAAATATGTACCTGCAATTTATAATGGAAAAATTTTCAACAGTATCACGATAGATAGCCTGCAACAAAATAGCTAATCTCAGCAAAGAATTAAAAATGCCCAGACATAATTTAAAATAATACATACAATAAAAGAAGAAACCTGTTTTGTTTTTTCTATTCTGCTTCAATTAAAAATATATGGATATGTTAAGAAAATGAAAATGAATCACAAAAGATGATTTTTTTTAAATTAAATTTAAATATTAATAAAAAAAAATGATATAGCATGAAAAAAAAATGAAGTATTCATTAAATAGAAGAAATTATTTGCGTACTCTTTCTTGAAACAAACAATACTTTGCCACAAAAAATTTAAAAAGAAACTCCAGCAGGCAGACACTTGATACAATAGAATTGCAAGCAGTCAAAACTCTCTGAAACAAACTTTGAATTCAACAACATAAAATTCTTATGCCCTCTCTCTCTCTCTCCCTCTCTCTCTCTCTCTCTCTCTCTCTCTCTCTCATTACTGAAACATGCCCAGCTGAAGAATTTTTTTTAACTTTTAATCAGCATCCTATTTTGTTCTTTGTTTTCCATAAAATATAAGGATAATTCTTGAATAATTCAAGAATTCATTATTATATTTTTATCAAAGCCTTATTTAAAAAATGTGAAGTCTTCTCATGAGTTCTAATAGAGTATTCATTCACTTCATTCTTCATTTGACCCAGTTTCAATTGATTAAAATGGATTTAGTTCCTTCCCACCCATATTGAAAGCATATTATTGAAAATATTTCTGATATTTAATTCTCTTTTTTTCTCCCTCACAACAATCCCAAAATATAGTTAGTTACTAGCCCACACATAAACCTACTGGGTTCCTTTTAAAAGTAGTTCTTGATACAAAATGGCTTCCAAATGGCCTTTCAATTCCAGTAACAGTAAACCTGAGGTGACAATTTATACAAATTTACCATATTTTCAAAGGTGAAGGTCATTAAAAAAAAACTCAAAAATAAACAGTAATCATCTACTTAGGAAGATTCATATTTATTGAAATAACATGGATGCCTCCTTTTTGTGCACTAAGTTTCATTTTTTCTATAGAATGTTTTTCAAAATAATAATTCTATTTTTTATTTATACTTGTTTCTCTGTAAAATTTATTTTAAAATACTTAACAGTGGCAAACCAGCATGTATCTATGTATTTATTTACTATCAAGTCATATGACACAATTTTACAGCCATACAGATTACATTTTACAATGACACACCCATATAACATCTTCACCTATCAAGTACTTGCCAAACATCCAAGATATTTGTTTATTAAAAAAGTTCTAATGTAATGTAGTGAATTGTATACATATATGTTGTCCTATGCATATTTAAATTTATTTAATAATATTGTTATATTGTATTATAAATATTTATTATTTTGTACACACACAATAGTTGCAATGTAATATGCATGGCCTTGTTTATATATACATACCAATATAAAAATGTGTATTGAAAAAATATTGAATTACCTATTAAAAATTCTGCAAAAATAGTTTAAGAACTCCTTGTTTAATTTGAATGAAATTTGTTTCTGCACTTGGCAGGGATTCAAAGTATAATATGCTCATAAATTGGTTAGGGCATTATGTAACATTTAAGCTGTATCTTGGGAACACACATACATACATAAAAGAGTAGAGATTCTATTATATAGATAGTGTAGTTAGCGTATTATATATGAGTTATATTCTCTGGCCTCTGGTATATGAACAGAAAGTTTTGGATACATTTATAAACAGTTTAGATTGAATAAACTATAAAATGAATCAGTGTTCTATTACTGTTTGTTCAAAACAGATAATCATAGTAATTGCATTGGTAAGAAATATAGTATACAATTCATGCCAGCAACAACCTGAGGTCTGATTTGAATTTAATATCCATCAAGAACCTTTTATATAAAAAGATCTGAGGTAATGCCAATATTTACTGGATTCACTATAAGAGATAACAAATAAGTTTTCTGTTATTACCTCAGAATGTCAAAAGACATAGCTACCTCAAAGAGTTGATCTAGAAGATAACCCAATAGACACTAAATGCAGAATTGAGTCCCAAAGGAACTTTGCATTCCCCACAAGGTAAAAGGAAGAATCCCTCACATTCCCATGCAAAGATCAAACGTTCAAAGAAAGTAATTGAAAACCACATACCCTCCATGGCAGATGTTAATTTCATTGAATCCAGAAATGAATAAACAGTTATCTTATATATGAAAAAATTCAATTTGATATTCATATCAGACAAATCCACTTGACATTCCAATGTTGTCTTTTGAACTGCTATGTGGTTTCTAATTTCATTAGAAACAAAGAAAAGCATACTGAATTTTTAGAAAATATGAGTGCTCCTATATGGCAGCGAATGCTGGAAAATCTCCTCACAGATGTTGAAGAGACTTGAAGCAAATGAAGATAGGAAGATTCCAAGAATACCATGTCAGCAATGACAAAGTTTCAGAGAAAATGAAAACAAAAAACCCCTTATAATTAATATCAGAAAGAGACAAGTGAAATTTCTAGAGTACATAATGAGAAAAGAGGAATTGGAAAATATAAAACTCACAGGACAGATTAAAGTCAAAAATAACAGAGGAAAACAATGCATAACCTACGTAATGAGCCTGTGTAAATGGATAATGGAGAATAGTTTAGCAGAAAAGAGATGCAAAGAACAGAAAATTGTGGAGAACCATGATTGTCAATGTCTTGAAGAAACAGAGTACATAAAAGTAGAAGTGGTAAGTTATTGTTTCATTTTAAATTATTTTTTAGATTGGTTTTCTTCAGTGTTTTATTCATGGAAGTTTTTTTATTACTTTTAGGTGTAGTGACTTAACCAGAATGAATTTGAAATCCCTAAAAGTACTAAACTGATACTGCTGCAATTTTCTTTTTTAATCATTACATCTCAAGAAAGGCAATAATGCCACTAAGATGCAAAGGGTTGCTGGAAGTGAAAAAAAATGTAAAGACTTTAATGAAGAGAAAGAACAATAAAAGAAAAAGTTTCAGGAAGACAGAAGACGACAATTAGCACTGAATTTAAAATTTTGAAGATTGTAGTAGGCAGAGAAGCAAGAAATTAGAAGGGAGTTCCACAGGTGAGAAGTGTAAGAAAAGAAACTATTAGAATAGGACATAGTTCCATTTAGCTATTTCAACAGTAAAATGGTGAGACCTAGTTGCCAATCTAGTAGCATTCTTAAATACCTGCAGTTGAGGCATGAAGGAGAAAAGGTCATTAGAACAATTGCCATGAAAATATTTGTAGAAAAGACAGAGGGAAACCATGTTAGATTGGTAACAAAGTGACTGATGGTCAAGATGCTTGTTCAGGAACAATAACATTAGAGACCTTTCTTTTAATTTTTTTAGAGAATCTCAATATATATATATATATATATATATATATATATATATATATATATATATAGTAGAAGCACTACACTAGATATAGCAGCAGTATTCAATGGTAGATTTATAATTGAGCAAGATGGATTCTATTGAGAAAAATTGCCTGGTACGATACAGGGAACCCATTTTCCTAGCAGAAGAACGCGTAATTGATTCAATATTATGACTCCACTTCATGTCAGTAGAAAACTGGAGTACAAGAAAGTTCAAAGTGTTGCCGTCCTGGTGGTTAGCATCAGCTATACTGATGGCAAGCAAAAAAGGTTCTCTGTGGTGATTAAATGAATGCAGTTTTGTTTTGGCAGTATAAAATTTACAAGCCATTCTTTGCTCCAGTTAACTGCTGATTGGGGGTTCTTTTCAAGAGCAGTTGCCAGTTTTACTTTGTCAGACCTGTTATACTTACTTCTAAAACAGGAGTAAATAGCTGTGTCAAAGGACTCTAACTGTAAAATTAATTGTTTCTGTCTCAGATTATGCTTATTTTTACATATGTGTCATGAATAATAATAAAAATCTATATAAATTAAAATTTGATAAAACAAATAAATTTAATTCCTACAAATCAATAAATAATTTAACAAAAAAATAAATAGCTTTTATCTTCTGTTCTATCAAATTTTATTATTTGCCCTTCACAAAAATGCTTTTTCCTTTTTTATAAACAAAGCAATTATATGAACTTATACATTTTTAAGCATACTAAGACATTGTTATCCAGAACAATATTTAAAACTTTCTCATAAATTTTTATTTTTATTTTGTAAAGCCTTGGTGTTCATTTTTTGCTCTTGTTTTTTGTATATTTATGGAACAAGGTCACACAAAA
The DNA here is from genome assembly GCA_903632075.3 of Acanthosepion pharaonis. NCBI lineage: Eukaryota > Metazoa > Mollusca > Cephalopoda > Sepiida > Sepiidae > Acanthosepion > Acanthosepion pharaonis. The sequence goes on along the minus strand of CAHIKZ030004174.1, from coordinate 1,372,568 downwards.
TTTGAAACATCCTCTGAGTGTTTCAAAACATTATTGAAAATATTTTGATGAGTCATTACTTATCTCAGATTCTTAATATCATAGACATCTCTTATAAACAATAAATGAAAAAATAATTACATATTGATCTTGTCATGATTTATTTTTAAATAGTAAGCCATGTAGGCAACAGAAATATGGTTCTACAGAAGGGTGCTGAGAATACCAAGGATGGAGCAAATAAGCAATGAAAAAGTCTTAAGGAGAATGGAAACAAAAAAAAAGACATACTTAAAGTCAGAAAAAGGTAGTTTAAATTACTAGGACACATAATGAGAAAAGAAGGCTTAGAGAATGTGACTCTCACAGGACATATTGAAGGCAAGATGAAAGCAGTAAGTAGCCTATCTAATGATTAAATGAATCGCATAACAGGGATTGTGAGAGGCAGTCAAAATTTCGATTGTTTCTTTTTGATTCTAAGTATAAGCATCATTTATGCTTCCTTAAGACTTCCTTCTTACTCACATGTTAATTCCATGTTATTCTCAGCATCCTTTCTATTGCCATTTTCTTTAAGACTTCCACATTGCTTATTCTCTGTTGTGTTATCTTCTCTTTATTTAAGAGGAAATTGTCCAGCATTCAGTGCCATATAGGAGAATCGATATTACATAACAGTGCAAATATAGGTACACACCCTTTCACCTTTCCTATGCAATTTCATTAATCAAATGATTATCACAATTAGATTCCAAGCTTTGTTCAGACAATTAAACATCTTTTTGTTGTTGATATTATTACAATGTTTCAGCCATTCCTTTCTGCAGCATTTATGTGTGCATTTTTAAGGAGAGAGAGAGTATTAAAAAAAAAGAACAAAACATCAACTCTCTTTCCTTACAAATTACATAACTGAAAAAAACTGTAGAAGGAATTGACCAACACATTACACTCACATAACAACACAAAAAAGTTCAATTGCCCAGCCAAAGCTCGGAATGTTAATAACTTTACTCAAAGTTACCCACAATAAGATCATTTGTTGACTACAATAATAGAAGCATATATTCCTACTTTTGGTTAAAGTTTTTCCCACCGAAAGCTAAATTTACATATAAGTCACAAGTTAATTTATGACTCTCAACCAATCAGATTCATTGTTGGTAAGACATTCTCCTGAGATACCTACAACCTATAAATGACTTACTTGTGAATTTTTTTTGTCATTTGCAATTGTGTCAATTTAGGTCTGTCTTTTTTATGGTTCACCATAAAAAATCATACTGTTTGCCTTTGGGAATTGAAGCCCAGTTTGGTTTCTCTTGGGTCAACAATAAAATGTAAACTGTCCACACAAGTGAGTGACTTATTAATCTACTTCATTATTTTCCATTTTTTTCTTTTCTTTCATCTTCCTGCAAGCCTATACATCCTCCTGTAGACATGAATTCAGCTAACATGAAAGTATACAAAATATGCACTCACTTCCATGACAATGGTGACATTATCTGTTTCCTAATAAGGAAACAATGAAGTTTACTTGAATAGACACAGGCATATGAAATAATTCTACAAAAGCAAGAAAGAACACTTTTTAAATTTAAGTCTCCCATCATATGAAATTTGCACACATGTACTAACAAAAAATACATATTTACACATGTGCACACACACACAGACACACACCTTCATTCATACCTTTTGTATTCTTTCTGTTTAGTTTGTTCGATTACCACCCCTGGTGATAATCATAGGTGGCACGATATTTGAAAAGCTCTCTCTCTTTTCCCCTTGACTTTGGTAGTGGCAACACACATTTCCTTTCATCCTGATAGACATGAGGCATATAAATACTTCAGAGATACAAACTGAACATTGTATTGAACTGTTCGTAACTTCAACTTCGTTTCTTTCTTTATCTCTCTATAACTTGTCTTGTTAATACATTTAATAATCATTGTTTGTTTGAATTCCATATTTCCTTCCTTTTTTACCCAGACTCAAAATTTGTTTGCAAGACAAATGTACCTGGATGCATAAAATGATAATATTTTCCATTTCTGCAACATTTTTGCTAAGGACATAAACTATGTTCTTTTTAATTGTACAATATTAGTTGTAATTTCATTTCTATCTCTTGTTTGAGAAAATTCCCAAGAATACTAATATTACACCAAAGGATAATGACAATAGTAGTATTAGCTGTTTCCTTATAAGGAAACATTTGACATTCATTACACAAGCAGTCATTACTATTTTTACTACTTTTGGTTGAAATTTATAAAATCTTTGTATGAAAACATATTTTCAGGATAACAGGTATCTCAAGTCCACTGTTATTATGCTTTCCAATATTAATATGGGAGGACTTCCTTCCTAGCCTTTTGTTCAAAGTAGTGCAGAATGTAAGACATCTTGATTATATCTTTATTTTCTCTTTCTGTTAAATATACTATCCATTTTAGTTGTTGCTGTTTGTGAAAGTGATGTAGTTTCTGTGATTTGGTACAGTTCTTTGGGATTTCCTGTCCACAAGTTTTGAATAAGTATGATGCCTCTGGCCCATGCTAAGGCTAAATCTGCCTCCCCACCTTACAAGCATATGATGCCATTTTCAATTGGGACATAGATGAATCTGGCCTGTCAAAATCTGGAGTCCTAAAAATGACTTCGCCACATCAAGAATATCTTCAAATTTTGTTCCTCTTTATACTTTGTTTTGTTGTTGGATATATGCAATATATAGTTCTCCATGTGGAACATGTGTATATATATATATATATATATATATATATATATGGTTTTGTGTATGTCATAAAATATAAAAGTATCTTTGAGAACAAAGCATGTTTGTCAATCTTTTTCCTTTCAGCCATTCTATTCTGTTCTGTTCATGAGGTATGGTGTTGTTATATCTTGGATGCAGGTCTTGATCTATGTGCTATGGCCTCCCTCTGTCTACAAATATTTTCACGGCAACTGTTCCAACATGCTACTTTTGCTGGTTCCCGGACTTCATGAATTTAAACGTGCTACCAGGCTGGCATCTCGGTCCCACCCTTTCACTCTCAAAATAATTAAATGTAACTGTCTCTTCTTCTCAAACAGCTTCTTCCCCTGCACTTCCCGTCTGAAGAACTCCTTTGCTCTTACTTGCTTCCCGGATGACTATAATCTTCGAATGTTCAAGTGTAATGTCAGTTGGTGTTGTGTCGGAAACCTACCCACCCCTCTTGAAGATGAACTTGTCTGCGTCTGTGAACAAAGACTTTAAATAGTGGACATGGAGAAGACAGATAGACAGAGAAGTTCTTAGCTGAGCTAGTTATTGACTACTCAGGTGATTTCTGTACCTTTTTACCAAGCTACCCTTTTTATTGTTATGTGTTATTTGGCGTTTGTCTCTACTACCCCCCCCCAAATCAACATCATAACAGTAGGCATCTGACACCCAGAGCTTGTTCCCCCATCCTTCTCTGTATCCTTTCCTGAAACACACCTTTTTACTCATGTTCTCAATCCTCTGTAACACCTTGCATGCTTGTGGAACTCCTGCCTTGCTTGAAGTGAATTGCCTTAAAAAAAAAAAAAAATACAAGAATACCTATAACAGGAGAAATGTAATTGGTAGAATAGAACTTTCTTTCAAACAATGACATTACACTCAAATTAAGTTATATTCCTCAAAATGGAGAAACTATTTATGGAGGTTTATGAATTTATTTAAGAGAGACTTCACCAATATCAAACAATAACCTGAAAGTTTTGCAAAAGGCATAAAAATTATACCAAAAGAAAATGTAAAAGCAGATTAAATGCACAATTAAGAGAACTAATGAAATAAGTAAAACTAGTTTAAAGAACAAACCAGCCAAGGTAAGCTGTTCAGATACTTACGTTAGTTGAAGAAAAGGGGTGTGGATACTGACCAAGTGATGTCACACATGGGGGAAACTCACCACTAAAAATTCAGAAACTTGGAAGGTCTAACTTACATATATAAACACAAACACTACAGTTACTCTTTATGTCTGAAATACACTTGTAATGTTTTGGGGAAATAAAGACTTAAAAATATTTATAAAATTAAGATTTAATAAAATGAAGAAATTATTCAAATTATAGTGGACATATTATTAGAACATATTCTATAAATTTATCAGTTTTAGACAAAATAAGAACATATTTTAATTGACTGTTTAAAAAATTTTAATAAGATATCATATACCTACAGAGTGGATACCAACTTAAAATAAAGTTTAATTAACTTAAAGATCAAATTTACATGGCATTTAAATCATACGTCAAATTATTAATCTGCAAAGTTTCAGCTTTTAAACATGTAAAGTGATGTAGGTCTTGGTAACTGAAGAGAGACTTGAAGTGAATCCAAGCCTCACTCAACTACTTGTCAAGTTCAAACTGCTAGTATCACTGACAAAGTGACTCTTTATAGGACAGATAGGAGAACACATGTGATATTTAAATAGCTTACAACATCCTTCCTCCTAGAAAATAAGGACTTTTTATTATTATATATATATATATATATATATATATATATATATATATAATTATTTATTTAAAAATATGATTCCAAATCGCTACATAAGAGTCTCATGTTTCAAAACAAGGCCGAAAACTTCAATATTTGTTTCAAACAAAAATTGAGTTGAAGATGGAAAAAAGCCCCGTTTTAATTTCAACTCAATTTTGTTTTAAAAAAGATTATATTGAAGTTTTTGGCTCTTGTTTTGAAACATGAGACCTCTTATGTAGCGATTTGGAATCATATTTTTAAATAAATAATTATATTTATGCTCTACTTTTGTATCGAGCACTATTTTTTTTAAAAATAATAACAAAAATACTAAGGAACTTTGGACTACTTACCTAACCAGTTCCTTCCTATTTTCTATATATTTTCACATATTATATATATATATATATATATATATATATTTGTTTCAATAATAACAAAAGGTTAAGATTTTCAATTTTTTTTTCACTTTTCTGTATTGTTCAAACTGATGACAGAAAACATTCCATTATATTTTATCATACCCATATCGTATAGAGGCTTTGATCTACATTTTGAACTCTGAAGTTGGTCCGTATTACCTGACATTGGTCCTGGATATTGGTTTTCTGTTTGAAAACTTTCACTTTGAAGACTCATCTAGAATTGGTGATCACAGAGCATTTGTCAAACTATTACTTTCTTCTAGGGGAGAAATTGTTTGAGATTTGGAAAGCTTGTCGAACTTAGGAGGCTTGGGACTAATCAGAACATTGAGCTAAATCTCAGACAGATACAGTCAGGATACTTGATGTTGACAAAGGTCAGATTTCTATCAATCAGTTCGTCTTTATCTACTAAGGGGTCTCACATGATATTTAAATAGTTTACAACATACAGTTATTATGTATACAGGAAATAAATCCTATTTCCAACACAATTGCATACCCACATACATATCATATTAAAACACACACAAACTTCTACCAAATGACAGACAATATTACAAACATGCCAAAAAGATTTCACAAAACAACAGACAGCATTTAAATCAAAATATCCATTGTTTAGAAATTAACATCACCTTCTGAAATATTTGACCAAACAGAGAAAACTAAGACCCTATTTTTATTGAGCCTAATTTTGGGAAAATTTTCTTATAAAAACCCACAGATTTGAACCTTCAGATAGCAGAGATGCAACTGTCTCCACCAAGTACATGCAGAAAGAAACATTAGCTGCAACAACAACAGCTTGGATGTTCAGCAAATCTTTGCTGACAATTATGTGTCAACAACTTTAAAAAATTGTCTCCAACAACTACAAAGAATCTGTGAATCTTTGCTAATAATAAAAGTCTTTTTTTAACCATTGCTTTTTTTGGTGAACCAATTATTTAAACATTTTTTCTAAACCCCAACTTTTTCTGTATACCAATGGTACAAAGACATTTTTTAAATTGTTTTTGACTCTTGAATTCTTGTACATGTGTTTGTAAATACAAATGATTTATTTAACAGACACAACCATGTTTTCTTAATTTTATTTTATTATTGTTTAGAATTCCAACGTTCAGATTTTTAATATAAAAAAAAAACCTGGATGACTGAATTTCTTACATGTTATTCGAATTTTCATACACTTTAAAATAGAGATGAGAATTTCTAATACTATGTCTGTGTGCCAATCTATAAATAAAGGACAATGGATCAATTCAAGTAGCAGTCAGAGTAACAATCCCAGTCAATGTAATAACAGAAGTCATTAAGAAATCTTCCTGTCCTATAAAAACTTTCATCATAAGAAACTGGACTAAAAAATAGTAACAATTTTTGTAAAACTCCCAACAATTTCTGAAATGTCAAAATTTTGAATTTAAATCATTAATTTATAGTGAAAATGGTTAGATGTACCAGAAGTTCTAAGCCGTTTCTTCTCTCACATTTATTGCTTATGGAACCGTCTTCTGGCTTCTTGAAGCCAACTTTGATCTTCAAAAATTGAAATGCAATGTCAAACACTATCTTCAGTCTTTTTAAGTTCTGTTCTTTTATTGTTCTCTCTTTTTAATAATGTTTTCTTTTTCTTATATTCTTTTACATTCAGTAATCACTTGCATCTTTGTGGTATTTTATATTTACTTTCATAATATTGAGTCAGATAGACGGTGCTGCTATATGTTTTTATTCTGCCATCTTTGTTTCTTCAATACATACAAGGGACACAACTCATGAACACTAAAGAGTTCCTTTTACATCCCTCTTAACAAATGCAAAGAAAAAATGATACTTTATAAACTCAAGGTCATAATTAGAGTAATTTTAATAAGGTGGAATCATATAGGATGAAGTAAAATATAAAGAAATAATATATTGTTTCTTGAATTTAGAAAATATTTGTACATGAAAAAAGTCCTTAAGTTTTGGTGTAGATTTATTTGTTCTTATAGAGCAGTTTGATGGTATTAGTGTTTGGTCAAGTATTTAGTCAGTCAAAGCCTGCAACTGTATAGGCTTGATATGCTGAGTTGCGGTAGATAGATTATTAATGTTTGCTGTGTTGACAGTCCTCATATATGATAGTGCTATTGGATCATTTTTTCTGAACACTTGAGCTGGCAAACTGAAAGTGACTCGTCTTTGTGGTCTATATAGTTCCTGAAACTGTTGTCTGTTGCATCTAAGCAAACTTCCATTGCTGTGCATTTTGATGATGGTTCTGTGCATTTATCTCCTACTCTTGCTTACTGCCATGCGCTATTTTCTTAAAGAACAGGCACATTACTGCCTATAATCAATCCAGAAAGGTCTTTGGCATTTCCATTATAATAATGATGCTGTTTCCTGCTTTTGATCTTCACCCTTTCTCAGATTTGATCGTCTTTTAGAGTGTTAGTGCTCAATAGAGTTGGAATTCTTGTTCTTATTCTTCTGTTGAATAGAATCTCTGATGGTGATGACAAGTGACTATAAAATTGGGTTGCTCTTAGGCATAGAAAAACCATTTTTTTCACTTTTCTGTATTGTTCAAACTGATGACAGAAAACATTCCATTATATTTTATCATACCCATATCATATAGAGGCTTTTCTCGTGGTGTTTTTCATTATTTGAGCCATTTATTCAATAAAACCATTTGATTGAGAGTACCTTGGTCTGGATGTGATATGCATGAATTCCTATTCAGTGGCAAAATTGTAAAATTCATTTGACACAAGATACATGGCATTGTCTGTAAAAAGTGTTCTGGGATACCATAAGCAGCAAAATTTGCTTCAAAGTATATAATGCCATTTGAGTTAGTGACTTTCTTCATCAGCTTCATAAAAGGCATTTTTGCTGCATTGGCCAACAATGAGTAAAAATAGCTGACCATTGAAATTAAAGATGTCAGCCGCTATATATTGGAATGGTTTTTGATTGGGTATTCTTTAATGATCATTGTCTCTCTATTATTTTTTCTTCAGAATTCTTTGTTTATGTTACATGATCTTATTAACATTACAATGTCTTTGTTTATACCTCTCCAATAAACAATATTTCAGTTGACATTTTTCAATTCCTTTATGTGCATCATGAATCCCTTAATAACATTATTTTGCATGCTTCCTGGTATGACTATGCATTTGTCTATTGTCATCAAGCCATCTTGTATTGATAGACATTCTTTCAATGACTAGTTGGGTACATTTTTCACAGTTTCTGGACATCTATTTATTATCACTGGTTTTAGCATTTTCAATTCTTTTTCTTCTGTAGCTTCTTTTAAATCTGCTTCTGCACTGATATATGAATATTATGTATTGTAAGATTTCTTTCAATTTCCTTGACTTGTGTCGGTTGTAGTTTTGATAGATAATCTAGAACTCTAATTCCCTTGTCTGGTTTGTATATGATTGGAGCATCATATGGTTTTAGCCACAACCACATTCTTTGCAGTCTTAGGGGTGATTTTGCTCTCTATATTTATCAATATTTTGTGATCTGATTCAATCTGGAACTCTTTCCTTTATATGTATATATGAAATTTTTCAAATGCAAACACCATTGCAAGTAGCACTGTTTCTATCATGATTTGGCATCAGTCAGTCTCTTGCTAGCAAATGCACCAATTTTCCCATTAATAATTAATATTCAATGTAGGCCTAAAAGGCTTGAATCTACTTGAATCACTGTTTTTGCATTAGCTTTAAAGTAAGATAGGCGGAGATTTTCATGAATACAGTCTTCCAGTTTTTGAAAAGCTTTATTATGTGAATCATTCCATTGATATTTTGTATCTTTCTTGAATAACTAACTCTCTGGAACTGTTTTGGAACTATGTTCTTTTATGAAAGGGCTTAGATACTGGATCATACCTAGAAATTGATGAAGTTCTTGGTTTGTAGATGATTCATGCTGTTTCCTTTCATTTGATTTTGTTGTATTTTTCTGGATCTAGATGAGAGATATTCTCATCCCAAATGAGAATATAAATTTTTATTTGTTTCTGTCTGACTTTTGCATATATCTTTGTTAAAAACAAGACCATATCTTGTGGGTATATCCACTTTTTTTACTCAAGTTCTTATCATGTTCTTCAATTGTTTTGCCATATATCTTTCATGTGCACTGAATATTTTCATGAAGATTGGACTACTTGTGCCACATTTTCCACAATGTGTACTGTTTGTTTCCATGGAAAATTTCAGATAACTTGAAATATGTTAGGGTATTCACTTGTAAAATCATTTATGCTTAGTGGATGTTTTCTATTATCTACTGATGTTAAACTACAATTAATTTTTACCAAACCTAAATTTATACTAGACCTTAAACTTAATAACACTGTGTCACTCTCACACACAAAATATTTGGCTGAATGGTTGCAGAGTTTTTATGTTTTATGTTGAGGACCATTGAACCATACTGTGGTATTTTGGTACCATTTATTGTCCATAGTGTAGTTTGTTCCATTTTGACACTTATTGGTCTGTCAATATTTTTATGAACATTCTGGAGGTACATTTTTTTATAAATTCTAAGTGGCAATATGTTTCCGTTAGCTCTAGTGTCTGTTTTCATTTTTATTTTGTGCTTTTTTCCCATATAAATCTTCACAATCTATGATAGCAAATATTTCTTCACTGTTACTGTAATTAAATATTTTATCTCCATTTTTTATAGTGTTTAAATATAGGTCTTCTTCCTATTGGTCTGGGTCATATTCTGTTTTGTAAGTCACGTTCACATTTTTCTTTACTATCTTTTGTTTTATGTGTCGGTGCAGACTCTGCTTTCTAAACTTATGTGGACTTTGTTTTCAAGATTTATATGAAATTGCTTTTCTTATTCGATGTGGATAAGGGTTTCTATATTGGCATATGCCTATTTTAATAAGGCAACATTTTTCAAAATGATGCAAACTATAGCATTTACTTCATTCTTTATTATATGAATAACAGTCTTCTTCTGAGGGTTTTCTACATCTTGTACACTTTTTGGTATTCTTTGATGCTACTTAATGGTATGTTCCTGCCTTTTATTTCACTGGCATTGTTGTAAGATTTGCTATATTTTGTCATACCTTTATATGTTTTTATGCTTTCTACATCTAACTTGAATGTAAGATTTGGTTTATTTATTAAATTTCTTTTTTCATTTACCTACTCCAGCCCATTACTTATAAAAAAAAGATGTGAATTTTATAGAAACAAAGAACAAATCTTTAAACTTTTATTGTTCTTCCATGTTTGGATTTGATATGTCCCAGAAAGGGATATATTTGTTTGAAGTAGCAAAGTGGTTGTTGACTACTGTAACCGGGTAGGACAATCTAGCAGGTAACCATAATGAACTGGTCCTTGTTGTAGTACGAGGCAATAGGCGTAGGCAATAGGCAAAGACAATAGGCGTCATCATCAGTCTGTATTTATGGCTGACACCAGCCAATCATATTATTGTGAGGGGGAACCCAGGTGTATGCATAATCATTACATCAGTATCAAATTCATATCTTTCTTTTGTTTGCAGTCTAACTAAATATGTGTCAATTGTTTATTTGAATTGTTGCAATGATGAGGATTCTAAACCTTCAGCCCACTTGTTTGGTTTTTGTATCAAATTGTTTTTGCAATTTTGAATATGTTCACAGATACTTGCTTCTGTTCATTTGTTAATTGTGCATTTTTTATTCATCCATGATCATTTAGTCCTGTGCTAAATAAAGTATAATTGTATTTTATTTTTTCATCTATATTCTTAATAATAAAGTAAGAATAGATAAAATTGACCCATTCCTTATTTTGGAATCACTCACATCATACCAGCAGGTATAGACTCATGTTCACAGAAATAAAACATACAAAGAAATAATACCAAAAGCATGTTAAATTGTAAATTAAAATCATATAATTTTATTTATGTCTGTGTACTGATGTGTGTGTGTGTGTGTGTATTTTAGTTATATGTGTTTTAAATTTGCCAGTAATGTTTTTTTTACAGTAAAGTTCACTCTGTACAATTCCCATGGGTAGGGGCACTCAAGGTAGATGTTTACATTAAGGGGTAGTTTATATGGATTGGATGGGAAGATAATGGTTGACTTGAAATGGTTAATATTGTAGTACTCTGAGAAACAACCTCTTGAGAGTCTGTTGCATAGGGCAGTGCGTTTGCAGGAAGAATCTGTTTGAGTTGAACTTACTTCTTGTCGATGGAATACAGAGAGAATGAGGGTGGTTTGTTACTATGTAAGTAGCATGGTAGGTCCTAGCCATGAAGGTCAAACCTAGTAGAACCAGCAGATGCAGTTTGTCCAAGCACTTCCCATGGTAGTAGTGAGAGACTCACCACATCTCAACTGTGAAAGAGAGGTTGGAGTTTGGAAAATAATTCTTCTCCAACAAATACTTGGAGACACTTTTGAACTCTGTCAACACTGGAAAGGGAGCTCTGGACAGTTCCTGCCCAAATACAGTAACAGTATTCCATTTTCAAACTGATCTGGCTCTTATAAATGTAGAGGATAACATGAGGGATCAGGTACTTCCTGGAGTGGTAAAGGGAGATGATCATTTTACCTGCATATTTAGCAATAGGTTGCATAAAGGAATTCCATTTGACGTTGAGTGTGAGTTTGAGGTCCAATATCCTCTCAAGGTATAGTGTCTCCTGAAGGGAACATCCATTAATCATTACTGTCGGTAGTTCAGGGTCTGATCAGAAAGGAAGAAAATCACTTTGTCTTATATCAAGCAGGGTGCCAAAAAGAAGAAATGAATGTCTTGACTCTTTGAAGGTCCGTAATGAAGAGAGTGATTTGGGCATAACTAGGGGTAAAGAATCCGTTTCTCAGGCAGGAAAGTTTTCTATTGCATGCTGGGAGAACTTTTATTATTTTGGTTTTATTTATTTTATTTTAAACAAAATCTTATTATGTTATTTGTTTTATTTTATTTATGATATTTATTATTATTTAATATCTTTATCTTTATTTATTAAGAATAATGTCCCTATAAGACCATTCCAGCAATGGAATATTTGAAATCACCATATTTTCCCTTTTTTAAACAAAAGGAGAAGAAAAAAATGAAATTCATATATATATACCATGTTATTCTTTGTGATCGTTTGAGTCGTCCATGACTCTTGATGTTTGATTATTGCATTTCACAACACTGCTGCTATGTGTTTTTTTTTTTTTTTTTAAGCATTTCACCCCAAGCAAGGCATGAGTGTCACTAGCACGCAAGGGGTTACAGAGTGTGGCAGCAAGAATAAAGAGGTGTGATAGAGGAAAAGATGAAGAGAAGAACTGGGAATAGATCAAGGCATCTGAAAATGTCGATTGACATTGCATTTGAATATCTGGAGATTATAGCTATCAGAGAAGCAACTAAGAGAAAGGGAGCTCCACAGACGGGAAGTGCGAGACATGAAGCTATTGGAGTAGAAGAGACAACTACATTTAACTGTTTCCAAAACCAGAGCATGAGCTTCGCTGTTATTATCAAGAGCTTGATATACATATTCCATTATGTCCGTAAGCACATCAGCGGTAGCCCGGGTAAAACGGAATCCATATTGCTTGTCCGAGAGTAGGTCGTGAGAGATAAGATGCTTAACCACTTCAGCATTGATTAAAGCCTCGAATGTGGTTAGAGAAAAATAGGGCGATAGTTAGAGGGGTCAGAAGGTTATCCAGAATTCTTAAAGACAGGGAATACATCAGAGGACTTCCAACAAGCTAGAAAGCAGGAAGCAATAGTTGTAGATTTTCGAGAGAACTGGGACCAGTTCGAGGGCACATTTCTTTAGGACGACAGCTGGTATCACCTCCACTTGCCTTATGGGCGCATATCACTCAGTATAGCCCCAGTTCTAGTGCAGGCGGGGAACCAGATGAGTCAAGTGTTGAGTTGAAAGAGAAAAATTATTCCACGTGTAGACGTCAGGACTTCGAATTGATTGAATAGGGGTGGGATTGATGATTTGCTGTTCTTCAGCACCCTCTTGCAGAGCCGCCAATAATCTCTGGAACCGATCTTGCGAGATACTATAGGTTGTTTCATTCTATCAGCAAGCAATAACTTCGCTTCATTGAGGACACGCTCGCACTCGTTATGAACAGAGACAAAGAGACGTCTGTTGCAATCATATGTGTTATTCCTGTGGGCTATAGTGGTCTAGCGTGCAGATGAGAACCAAGGAGATGAATGTGGTTTAACTTGGTATTTCCTTGCTGGAATGAAAGCATCGATGCCGGTTTTGCCCCAGGAGACCCCAGACGCGTATTTTTTAACAAGATGATTAAAGACTTCTTCCCATGGGACGTCACTAACAAAATCATGAAATGAGCCCCTATTCTTCTCGTTGTTAACAGAAGGAAGAAGGCTATTCTGTTGGTAGGAGGTTCTTGGCTGATGAGGAGCGGAAGGAGATATTTACAGACACTATCGCATGATCAGAGTTGCCAAGAGGACAGAGCTGCGTCGTACGACAAGAGTCAGGGACATAGGTAAAAAAGAGAACTAGAAGAGAAGTGTTTCCGTCATAGTTACTCGGGAAACGCGTAGGAAAGTCAACCACTGGCGTGAGAGATTGAGTGATTGGAAAGTTAAGGGTTTGGATGCCAGCGAGATCAGTGACAGAGTGTTTAAGCCACCTGGTATGGTGGGTATTAAAGTCACTGAACACGAATATGCTTGCAAACGGATGTAGAGAGATAGCATGGTCTATATTATTGGAAATACTATCTATCAGTCTTGAGAGGAAAGAGAACGGGGAGGAAAGAATAGCTGTCTGAGTTAAGTAGAGACAGACAGACACATGTACAAATGATCTGGAGATTGAAGAGAGAGTTCCCTACCCAACGGGTGATGTTCGCGGACATAAACTCCCAGACCATGCATGTGGACTTTAGAGTCCTTTCTAAGAAGAGGAAGGTAGCCAGGAATCGAAAAATCAGAGGAGGGAATTGAAGTGTTATGGTCAGTTTCGCAGAGAGCTAGGATGTCCGGAAACTTTTCGAAGAGGAACGACTCCACACCGCAGAAGTTGGTAAGAATACCACGAATGTTGGAGAAAGAATGGTTAAGGTGTTTCGGTGTTTTTGTTGAGCTGGTTTAGGTTTATATCTTTGGTCGTTTATCGTCATGATGTGTTATATTGGTAAGGAAAAGGTCTAGGATAGTAGTAACAGTCGGTCATCTAATGTAACATGTTTAAAAGGGAACTGGCGCTGACTGCAACATAGTGTGGCCTTGGGGTGCTTGCAGGGACACCCATTCATGTGCGACATGGCATTGCAAGAACCCCAATATTATGCAGCTATTGATTACAGCAGTCTTTGAAGATGCTACACAAGAGTTCAGACTCGTAACTACGAGTCGGGAACAGCAGCCAAAAACTGCCAACCCGGTACCCTCAGTCTGAAGAGATGTTTCCACCATCTATCTATATCACAAGAAATTCATGACAGCACCAGTGTTAAGATCTGAGAAAAGAAAAAGGAACCGGGAACCCCTTCCTAAACAAGATGAGCCTCTATTCTTGTTCAAAAGAAGGAGGTGGAGTATAGACCGTGCTATAGGAGAGCCTATCTACTCATATTAAAAAAAAATCCCGGGTTTGATTTCCAGATAAATTATTTCAAAGAATGAGTTTTATTTCAGATAACTTATTTGAAGAGTCAAGCCGCGGACCCCAAATGCCCCAGCACAAACAAGTCTTCATACCTGCGCGCTCCTAAAAAATGGGGAATGTAAAAGAACTTATTATGTCCGAATACTAACCATTTCAAACTGCGTTTGCAAATTTTCTCCAGTCAGAATTGCTATTTTTATTTCACCATCTTGGCTTCTTCAATACATAAAATAACATAACTCATCAGCACTGTTACGATCTTAGTGGCTTTATGAATAAAAAAAAGATGGACTTTATCTGCTTTACTATTTTTCCCTTTTTTTCTTTATGGATTATAATAACAACTTTAAGTAAAAGCTGGTGAAGCTTTATTTGCCTAATTCAGCTTTAGTCCTGAAAACGTTCATTATATTATAGAAGACTAGCAGCATGACCTGGCGTTGCCCGTGCTTGATTCAAAAATCGTACGACTCATACAGCAATCGCTATCACTCGACTATTTTTGCCCTTCCTTGCCTTTAAAGGAGTGCCCTTTGTCGTGCTGATGTTGCTACATGCCTTACTTCTTGCCTATCTCACACTGCGAATTTTTCTAAGCTCTATACTAAACATTAAATCTGTTACGACAAAAGAACTAAACAAAATGAACACAAAACGATCAGCTTTAAAAAAGGACTCGTAACTGGAAAAACCGAATGAAAAAAGAATGTTAACAACAAATACTTTTTCACACCCAACCCAGTTCTACGGAATCAGAATCAACGTTGAGTTTAAGCAAGCGAATGAGCCAATTGGAGTAAAGTGCCATGCAGATTTAAATTTTTCCCACTTGGGAGGAATGCAGCTATCGATTTTTTTGCATGCTAGTTAACATTCGTGTCATTCAGCTGTTGGCTCTCACGCTGGCCAATAGAATCTTCCTGTCTATTCGTGGCAGCCAGCTATAGGCTCACACTCTGACCAGTAGAAAATAGCCGCAAACTACATGAAAACTGCCATAGAATCATGAAAAAATCGATTATTTCCACTCTCGATGGGAGTTGGGAAAGGCAGAGTCGGTCTTGGTCTTCCCACTAACTTAGAGCATGTGCATGTAAATTTTGGTGCAAATCCGTCGAAAATTGCGGCCGTGCATTCGTTACACACACACACACACACACACACACACACATACATCCTGCCTTTTATTGATAGAGATGGTTACAAGCGAGAGGGGAGATGAAATGTGATTATTTTATTAACACGAGTTGAATATCTGTCTTCTTCTTTGTGTGCCGTGTCCCCTCAGGACGTAGGCGATCATGGCTCTCAACAACTTCATGTCCCTTGTAGCTCTTAATAAATTGTGTATTCTCATTATTTCTCCTAAACACTGTTCCGCCATCCATATGCTAAAGCTCACTGTTAAGCCTTGTTTTCCTCTGTCTCTCTTGCCTTCAATCTATCCTGTGAGTATCAGATTTTCCAAGTCATCTTTCCTCATTATATACCCTAGAAATTTCAACTGTTTCTTCTTGATGTTAAATATAAGTTTCTTTTTCATTTCCATTTTCGCTAAAACTTTGCCGTTGCTCACATGTTCGAAACTTGGTATATTTCGCATCCTTCTGTAGAACCATATTTTTTTACAAAGACAAATTTTCACCCTCTCACACTCATTAATTCAAGTTCAAAGTAGCTCTTATGATAGATTATTAATGTAGAACAATTTAAATCCCAATGTCATGAGTAAAGGAAAAGTCACTAAATGATATTAAATTGTATAAAGACAAGATAAATGAGTTCTGAATGATCTCTCCTGCAATCAATATTTACTGCCTGAAGTGAGTCAGGGTAAATATCATACAAAAGGTAATTAAATGGATAACCTTAGAAAGCAGTTTGATAGAACAAGTCATGGAGGTCAAATAAATATAAAATATCTATTAAACAGATATATTTACAAATTATTATTTCAGTGTTTTGTTGGCTTGGCAATAAAGTGTTCCATCGTTTGAAGTTGTTTGTACCAAAGGTTGAAAATTATAAATTGATGAAGAACTTGGAGTGAAAATGTTTCGTCTAAGGATGCTTTTAATGGTCTCTGTTATCTTCAGGGAGTTAATAGAGTTCGTTCCTTTCATCCAAAGTGGTTTGAGATATGTCCAGACTTGCGACTCTTATGCCCTTGTTTTCCGACTCTTGTCTGGGGCAAAGTTCCTGTCTTTTCATTACCTCGAGATAAATCAAAAACCAACATTTTGATCTATGCATAAGCATTCTTTTGTATATTTTTTTCTATTTAAATGTGTGAAACGTTATGTTCAAAAAGGAATTTTAGTTTTATTGTGGATGTATACTGTTTATGGCGCTAGCATTTTTGTTGCAAGCGATAGAATAAACTAAACAAAAAGTAACAAGCACAAATGTAAACAGTTGGGCACTGATTGTTTAAGCATTCCATTGTTGCAGAGTTGCTCTTAGTTGGACTAAAAGCAAAATTTACACATGTAAACGACAGATTGTCAATATTTGTAAAGGCGAAAGAAAATGGAATAAATTTCAACAAGGAGATATTTCCATGCATTTTTTTTATATTTGGCTAATAAATGATTAACAAAAAATGAAATATAGTTTATGGATGCAAAAGATTTAAAAAAGACATTAAAATTTAGTAATTAGGAATTGTGTGTGTGTGTGTGTGTGTGTGTGTGTGTGTGTGTGTGTGTGTGTGTGTGTGTGTGTGTGTGTGTGTGTGTGTGTGTTCAGTCACTCAAGGAAAGATATCCTCATGTCGGGGACGTATTCTGTGTTGGTGTTAAATACTACCGTATGCTGAGAGGAAAGAAGGAAGTGTAGAATCAGATTCCTACATTTTTTTAAATCTTAAATTTTGTGCAAGTTAAACAAATAAAGGCTCCCAGCCAAATATAACAACTGATGTATTTTGATTGGTTGTAAAATATTAATTAGGTGTCGTCAACTACGTCCGAAGGTACCGACCCAAATTTTGACCTCTAGTTGACGACATAAAATGTAAACATGTTTACGAGCCTTCCCACGTGACCAAGAGAACTAATAAAAACGAAACTTCGACGCGACTTGGTCAGTGGGCACTTAAAATATTGAAACCAATTCACTTGACTTCATTGGAAATCAACACAGCAAAGGAGACGAACTTTATCTTCAATACAAGAACAAACTTTGTCAACCATCTCCAGGCTTAACGCTCACTCCCACAAAATATTCCATTCCACAAGAATCTCTGGTTAATGAGCGATAACAATCAGTGAGTCAAGAACAATACTTTTTTCTATTTAATACACAAAAACAAAAACATCTGTTTAATTTTCCTATAAAAACAAATATAGCTAACCAAACCTTGTCATTTTCACACATACAGTACAGTAGCTCAAATTCTTTCAGTAACACACACACCAAAGAACTCTATTGTGTTTATCAACTTTTGCACTATATATTATGTATTTGTTGTGTTTATAAAAAAATATTTATTGTTGAACAAATTCACATTTTCTTCTACTTGATTATTTCTCTTGTTGTTGTCTTTGTTACATTTGATATTGTAAAAATTGTAGAGGGTCAGTTTTTATTTCTATTTATAACCAATACAAATTGGCTGACCCACTATAGAAGAAACTGTAAATGCTCCGTTTTTATAATTGTTTAACAGCGTCACTTAACGTCATCTTGACAAACCAAGTGAGGGTAATCCTACACTATGCCACCTCCTAAACGAATCTCCCAATAGAAAACCGCATTATCACTTTCCCTTCCGAGGCAAGTGTAATAATGATAAGTGAAGGACTATGTTAAATATTTCCTTTGTTGTGGCATGAACTTCTAGTTAGAGTAAAAACAGTGACAAACAAAATTTATACATCATTGTCAGTAGAAGTAAAAGGAAATTTCAGCAAGTCGATATTCTCAGGTGTTTCATATAAGTATTGACTGATTAACAAAGGATAGAAAATACAATAGTACACATAGTGTGTGTGTGTGTGTGTGTGTGTGTGTGAGTGTGCGTGCGCGTGTGTGTGTGTGTGTGTGTGTGTAAAAGAATTCAGTCAATAAGGGGAAAGATATTCCAATGCTGGGAACTAATCCCATATTAGTGTTACTTCTATTACTTGCTAGAAGGAAAAGACAGAAAAGAGAAAGAAAACAGGAAGTGCCACATTTTTATAGTCGTTTAACAGCACGACCTAATGTCGTCTTGATGAATCTGACAAAGTCATATGGGAGTAATCTACATCTTATGAAGAAACGGCTAATGTCCTCAGTACCATTAATATTTGGAGTAATATTAGAGTTCTTAGAAATTTCTCGAATAAGAGATAGGAATTAAATTCCAAACAATATTGTACAATTAACAAGAACACATATCATTGCCTTAGAAAACTAAACAGAAAGTATACAAAAGGAGCCAAAGAATATGCATGTGCTTGTGTGTGAGAGAGTGTGTTTGCGCATGGATACACACATAAAGGTATTTTTTTCATACGTACGTGTGTGCAGATTTCATATGAAATATTGTACATGTGTGACGTCCCTAAACACAGCCTTCGCTCGCTCCTCGCTGCTTCGTTTGGGTGTCGCCGCTCCAAACGTGACGTCTGTCTGTTTGCGTCAGGCGTGTTGTCCCGTCTTGTGACGACCAACAGGCTTGGTATCGGTCGCGGCACCCAGATGTGACGTTCTAACCTTTTGGTGATTCGGATGGGAATCTGGTTAGATTCGATATCAGCCTCGTCGTTCCCAACTCACTTCCAACGCCTGGTTACCAAAGTAACTGCATTGATCTCCAGTCTGCCTACCCACGTTGTGAATTGATCTTAGGCAGACGAAATCAATCAGTAGTTGAGGCCGTAATGCAAATCGAGTTCAACGAGGGTGACACCGCACAAATATGCATAAAAGAAAATAAAATGATAACTCAAAAGTTCAAGGTATCAAAAAAAAGGATAACAAACTTTATGTCTAGTTGCTGGATACATAGGACTGCATCTATCTCCCGACCCGCTATATGGATTGTGACACGTTGTTCTTTTGTTAGGCGAGTTTTAACACTTTAAGTTGTCTGTTCTTCAAGAAATTGGTTCTTGGTGTGTCTTCAGGCGAAAGTCGAAAAAACTTATTTTGGTGGTCTGGATCTAAGTCGCTCTTCAAAATAATTGTTCTTGGATTGAAGATGAGTTCGGAAGTTGCGCGAATCTTAGTCAGCTGCGAGGCTGTCTCAGAGCTCACAGCGCAATTGTTTGACTGTCTTTTTAACCTCAACTCAGCTGTACTGTTTTCTGCTCGCTGCGACTTTGCTTATATGGACGCCAACCAAAACCGGAGTGGGTTTGTCGGCGTCGGAGGTTCCTCGATAATTCTAAATACATATCCACTTCTTTTATTTTTGGTTAGGGATTTTCCACTTCTTTCCATTTTTGGGGGAGTCTTCTCTTACTCTCACCTTCTCACCATACTTCAGAGGGGCGTCAACTGTCCTCCCCACTTCTTCGTAGTAACCTCTCATACCCATCCTCTAGGTGGGCGGCGACAGCTTCCCTCCTTGCGTCACGTGATCACCACTCGACCAATGATGTCCAGCTGGGCGTGTGCGTTCCAGCAGGCTTTGTTTCAGGAAAAAAATATATATCTTGCTCAAAAAAAAAATTATCTTTTTCTCTTCCTTTTCTTTCCTTAATCGCAGATCTCACCTTCTCTGGCCGCCAACAGAACAATGCGACCAGTAGTGTCATAAAATCTATTCTTCATCTGGATCTCGTCAGTCAGATTTTCGCTAATTATCAGAATGGGTGGTCAGCAAAACATCGTCCTCTCGAAAAACAGCTCGATTGCTCTAGTCATACTTTGGCGCAAATTTCTGATAAAATAGTTCTGTTATCACAGCCAAAGATGTCTTGTCAAAAAAAAAAACGGTCAGCCGTTACTTCGTGTGCGGCTTAGCAGACGACACAGTTAATTTTTTATATCTATCCAAAGCCCTGTATTTCACCTGTTCTTTGTCAATTATCAAAATAACATTTTCAATTGGAGTTTTCTTGGCTAGTCGGTCTGTGGTTTGCTAATTAGATGTTTTGCCCGCATTACGCGGCTGTTATCTATCCCCGATAACACAAGTTCGTCGCCAGAACCTAGTCGATTCCCTTATCCACTTAGAATTTTTCTGCCATGGTAATGACACTTTTCGCCATTTGCTACTTATCAAAATAACATTGTCAATTGTCTCTGGTCGTGGGAGTTTTTTTTTTTTTATCATCCACGCCTGGGTCTCGCCTCTCTTTTCCTTTCTTTCCTTTCTCTTTTTCCTTTCTTTTCTTTTTGCCCTGGTAAATGGTGCCACACATGACATGCGTTTTTTGAAAGAGTTCTTTGTTGCTTTGGTTGAATTATTATATATGTCTCTGTTTATTCAAGTAAGCTTATCTCATTTGTATGCTGTGTACTATTTAGATCAATGCAACATATGGTTCTTTGGAGACCAAATGGTACCCCGCAGGAGAAATGAGACATGCCCTATTTTTAAGGTATCTTGTGGTTAAAAGAGAAATGAAAAGAATGACTTTTGTATCCTTTTGATTATATGCTGCTTTGGCAACGCCATCTAGCTGTCGTTACCAGAAGTTTTGTGCCAAACGTAGGGGAATCCCACAGTTCTGTTTGTGACTGTTGAGACACCCACGTCCAGCGTAGCTCTATAAAGCAAAGTTAAATGTTAGATTGATGTTATGGGTTTTTTTAACTACTAATGGTAACAGTTTTTTTTTTCCTTGGAACTTGTTAGCGTTCGTTCAAAAGGAAAGAGAATGATAAAGGTGATGACGAAGAACTGAAAAAAAAATGAAAAAAATAAAATAAAGTAAGATAAACTTTAGGATTACCCTCACTTGATTTGCTAATATGCTATCAGGCTACGTTGTGTGGGAAATATAAAAACGGACAGTTCCCGATTCTTCCTCTTTTTCCTTCTTTCCTTTCAGCATGTTGTTGAAGCAACACCAACATGGGACTTGTAACCAGCAGGTGGATATCTTTCCTCTGAGTGACCGACCTTACACACACACACACACACACGTGCACGCATGCCCTCGTTTATCACACACACATATTTCCTAATTGCTAGATTTTAATGTTTTCTTTCTTTCCAGTTATTTTTCTATGTATACAAGTATACTGTGTTGCTTATTAATCTTTTTAATCATTTATTAGGCATATATAAAACATAAAAATATCACTTTGATAAAATTTATTCCATTTCCTTTCACTTCGACTAACAATGAAAACCCGTCTTTTATATGTGTAAAATTTGTTTGCCACTGCTTTTACGAGGTCTGGATATAAAGTAACAGCACTGGTGCAATAAAAAGAAAACTACAACACATATCAATTCAGCATTTAATCTCCTTCAAAGTAGCTCCCCCCTTCTGAAGCGACACACTTTATCCAACATCATTTCCATTGATGGAAGCATTCCTAGAACTCCTTTTATGGGATTGGGAGTACCTGCCTCCTTACATTCTCTTGGATTGCCATGACGTCTTAAATTTTGTTCCTTTCAAGTTGGATTTACATTTTTAAGAGGAAAAGTCACAAGTGGCAAGATATGGGGAAAATGCTGGAGAATTTTGTACTTGGCCAAAAATTGCTGCACAGGCTATGGTCACTTATGGAACCTCTGTGATGCGATGAGCACTGCTATAAACAACAAAAATGAGCCGGAACGTTAAAACTTAGTATGCATGCATGACAGAGTTCAAAGTTAATCTGTGTAGAGGGGTTTCACTATGCGAAGTTTAGTTCCGTTACAATAGCAATAGTCCCAATAGTTTTTGATCAGGCTTCGTAGTCTTACTCTTACCACAACAGAACTGTATATATATAACAAATAATATTACTAATAACATATCTACAGTGAATCACCTTTATATACAATATCAGAAAAAGTGGAGAGATTAACTTTCAAATACGTTAATAAAAAATACAAGGTGTTGTGGGATTGGCAAATAGGATTTTAGCTATTTGCATATGTTGGTTATAGGATAATTAAAGTGTAGAGTAAAGAGTCAGACGACTAGAAATTGTCTCTTGATACCGTGTCGTAAAAACTACTCAATACAACAATATGGCGTCGATGATATGATGCTAAATCGCTTAGAAGAACTAGAATTTGTCGAGACTTGGATTCGGTGTTTTGCAGCCCTGGCGAGGTCTAAAATATTGAAAGACAGCAAGACAAGAGAGGTAGAAAATGATATAACCGACCTCTTCCTAGCTTTGGCAAGTTTTAAAGCTATAATTAAAATCTATGTTATGGCATACCCGCAAAGAACTGGAAGATTTGACTTTCGTCGAAATTTCGGAAATTATAAAAAGAAATTTGTCATTGTGGAAAGAACCAAATTTCTGTTTATTAAACAGAAACAATTATACAATATTTTCACATATTAAGTGAAGCTAGCAGATTCTGCGAGTTTGAGAAACTGGAAACTCAAGATTTGTCTACAGAAGACGAATTAATTTCAAATGCAGTTGATTGAAGGTGTGATATATCTCAAAAATATAAGATATTGGAACAATTAAAATTGAACTTGTCTTCATGTGTGGAAGTTATACGACAGCTGGAGTTGATTAAAATGTATAATTCTACTGAAGGCAATGTTGAAACGTACAGTATAAAGAACGAACGCAAGAAATGCAAATAAAGTTTGAGCATGACATTAACAGGAAAAAGTACCCCGCTTTTGGAAGAAATTGCCACAACTGCAGGAAAAAAAAAAACTTTTTCAGTCTGTATGAAAAGTTAAAAAGAGAATAGTATAGAAAATGTGAAAAAGAAAGAATTGATAATGTCTTTTTAATACAAAGACCTAAAGAAAACAATTCATTTTAAGAAAATATTAAATGGCATGATTTTTCCAATGCAAGTGGATACGAGGTGTGAAGTCACTTTAATTCCAAGAAATTTCTGTGGACAAATTGGTAAACCGAAATTGAGAAAAAAGTAATCAGAAATTGAGACAAATCGATGAATCTTTTATAAAAATGTTGGGTTACTTCAATGGAAACCTGTGACCGATTTGAAATTATTCCCATTACAGTAGTGGAATGTAAAAAAAGCCATGTTCTAGTGGGATAGATATTTTAAAGGTGAATACGCCGAAATTAACCAATCATGTAAAATCGGAAAAAGTAAAAATGGGAGTGTTAAAGGGGTATAATGTGAGCATACAATTTAAAGAAAATAGTACCCCATCCTATTTTGTATCCCGTAAATTACCTATTCACATTTTACCTTTAGTGGTTGCTAAATTAAAGAAAATGGTAGAGGAAGGAATTTTAGATCATGTTCCTTCATGTGGCTTTAAATAGGTCTTTCCCATTTTAGTTTTGCGAAAATCAGATGTAGACTTAAGAATATGTGGTAATTTTAAAATAGGCGTAAATCAAAATATATCCTCGGATTCGTTTCCTATTCCCACTATCGAAACCGCTATCAACAAATGATCGTGCATGAAATATTTTCAAAAATAGATTTAAAATCTGCTTATAATCAAATATAAATTGATGATAAATTCAAGGAAATTGCCACAATAAACACTCCAAGGAGATTACTAAGATGAGTGAGGATGCCTTTTGGCGTGAAAACGGCAAGTTTTATTTTTCAGAGATCAATGGAAAACGCGCTAAATGACGAAATTAGTAACATGATTATTTATCAAGATGATATTTGCCTTGGTGCTACCACTAAAAACGAATTAAAATAAAATACATTACATGTGCTAAATAAGTTAAAAATGTTGGGATGACCATAAACAGAGATAAATGTGAATTTGATTGCAATACAATATCATATTTAGGATACCAGATTTCAAATGATGGTATTACACCAGATCCAAAGTTAATAAAGAAAACTTCAGAGGTATCTATGCTTACTGATAAAAAAAGAATTAGAATCCTTCTTTGGATTGGTTAATTTTTATAATAGGCATCTACCAAAGTACAGCGACTTAATAGAACCATTTGTTGAACCGCGTAAAAAGAATAGTGAATCCAACGGAAAAGCTTAGCGTTTGAGGATTTAAAAAAATATACTCGCAAAGAAAACCCATTATAAAAATGTTGATTCCAAAAAGGAGGTTATTTTCATTGCGGATAATGTACCTTTGAAGAAAACTGACGGCAGCAGAAATAAATTATTCAAATGTTGAAAATGGGGCATTGGCCATTATCTGGAGCATAGACAGAAAACGACAATTTTTATTAGGTAGGAGGTTCCTATTAAAATGGACCATAAACCTCTAGAGTTTATCTTTAACCAGAGAAGGGAATTACCAAAAGTTACATCTTCCAGAATTCTAAGGTGGGCAATAAAATTAATAGCATATGATTTTGGCACTGAGTATGTAAAAGGAAATACTATACTACATACCGATGCGCTTTCAAGGTCACAATTTAATAAGGATCAAAATGATAAAAGGGAAATCCTGGATGAAGAAATATTACATTGGACTGAAACTGACATATTATCTGTACAAAGATTGGAATCGGAAACTTTATATGATTAGATATTAAACAAGATTGCTGAAAGAATAAGAAGGAACAGGTGGAGAAAATGTTCTAAAGTTGAAAACTTTATAAAGAAATAAGGCATAATTTAACGATCGAAAACCGCATTATATGCAATAGAGATGTGATAGTACCACCAGAAATAGTAAGAAATGATATTTTAAAAAGTGTACATGATGATGTTGGATTACAAACAGCGATTCACTCCTTTTTGTTGAGATAGTCACGAGGGTCACGTGCCGGCCAGTAAATGACCTCAGGACATAGAGTTACGAAGGACAGTTGCGATGTAGAGGCCAGAAAATAAGGACGTCCCAAGCCGACAGCGGGAGGTCTTACGGGAAAAACCATATGGCCGAACCAGGTTCATAGGGAAACCCGCCGTAACTCCAGTTTTCCCTTCGGGAAATATTACAAATAAGGTTCCCATTTCTTACACACCATTTGTTGTTGCATATATGCTATAATTTATCGATACGGGACACGGGTATATATATATATATATATATATATATATATATATATATATATATATATATATATATATATATAATTTTGTGTACGACGTAGCATTATAAATACCTCTGCGAACAAGCAGATTTGTTAATCGCGTTCAATTCAGCTATTTCGTTAAGCCCGTAAAATACACTTGTTATATAATGGATATAACAATGCCCCCAAGCAGAGAAACGTAAATAGAATAAATCTTTCTTCGAAACACTCTCGTTACAATGATATTCATTGTGTGATAACAACTACGCCGAGGTGATTAAAATTGGAGGCATGGTGGCCAGTGTATTATCGCGCCATAAAAAGATATGTATATAAATGCCCAAAATGTGGAGAAGTAAAGAAATTTTTTGACAAAGGAGCGTACACACATGACCTAAATAAACGGAACTACGGTCTCCTATTCATATGGACCATGCATACAATGGGATGAGACTATTTCTAATTCGAGTAGATTTCTTCTCTGGATGGGCTGAAGCCGTTAAAGTTAAACGACTAAAATAAAGCAAGTATTAAGAGTGATATTTTCTAAATATGGGGCCCCTAAAACAATTGTATCAGACAACGCATCAGAATTTTGTGATGAAGATTTATGTAATTGCTGTTATAAAAATACAAAGCAGCAAATCCCGAGAAAGCTAATTTCTTCATGTAACGGGGGCATAATACAAGCATTGTTTCAAAGAGAAAAAAAGGAAAAAATCTAATGGCTCATTCTGACTAAATAAGACAAAGAATTGAAAAGGTAAATGTTGTGGTGGAGGAAGATTTTGACAAAGAAGAAAGGATGAGTCCTTCAGATCAGGAAAATGTAATAGAATACGAGCATATGGCTGATGACCCAAACACGGAAGAAGATGAAATGAGACAAAGATCTCCATTAAAAAGAACAAGATATAAACTTCAATGGGGACGTTAAAACTCTTCAGTACAGGGAGGTGTAGCAGGATTGGCAAATAGGATTTAACCTGTTTGCATATGTTGGTTATAGGATAAATTAAGTGTAGAGTAAAGAGTCAGACAAGAAGATAATAATTATATAAGTATACCATTGACTAATAAACGTTCAGGTAATGAGAATGTCAACATATCTCCTCCCTCTTTCCAAAGCAACTCTTTATCCTGTTGTACCCTTTCAATCCCATGCATCAAAGCATTTTGTTTTATACACACCGATCTGTTATGCAGGTATTCAAGAGATAAAAAGGCATTGATTTAAGAAAAAATCATAAGTGAGGGTAAGAATTGATGAGTGGTCTTGACGGTATCTGCCTGTCGACACAGATAATTACCCAAATTATTTATTATGAAAAAATGAAGACGGCTAGAAAGACGTAGGAAGAACGAAAATTATTTCTTATTTTTTAAAACAAAAATATGTTAACAAAGGTATAAAGGTACGTTATATACATACTACGGACTCGGCAAGAGAAATTGGGTGTTGAAAAAGTGTGGTCTTTACTCATAAGTCAGCAGCGGATTTTTCTTCTCGGACGTCTGCAAACATTGCTTCTATGTCAAAACAGGACTCCACTGATTGTCCGTAAAGTGTCACATCCTGCCAAGCTCGGTACATGTTAATTCGGAAAAAGGAAAGAAAGCTCTAAACCCTGACGTGGATTCTCCCAAGTTGTGGCGAAACTAAAAGTGAATAAAATTGGTGTATGTCTCCTCCCATAACGCGCGTATATATTTCCGTTTCAATTTTTAAGTTCCGAATTTTATGCTTAATATTAATTTTACTCATATAAGTTTCTTTTAGAGCCGATTGTAATTATAAAAAGGAGAGAAAACATTTCTCTTTGTAAGTTTATTATTGAACAAAAAAGAGTCACAACAAACCAGCTAAAATTATATAGAAGTTGATATGAGTCACTATACTCTATTATGTTTTTACAATGATGTTCATTGTGTACAAGGCCTGAAAGCAACTCGAGGTTGAGTGTTTCAGAATTAATTAGCATTCTGTGGTCTAGTTTTTTATTTAATACGTATAACTAAGACCTCAAATATGAAGCACCCAATGAGGATCGAACACCGAACTTAATATTCCTGATCTACAAATCCAATTTACAATGAGGATTAACTAGGTTCGCCTACTATCCGGTTCACACTCCTCCTGATATTTGTAACAGGAACAGAAGTTTATCCCTTGTTTCCTGTTTAGAATTGGGTTTCCAGTTCCTTGTAAAGTCTACTCCGAGTCTATATTTTTAATGTCTCCACCTATACTCTGAAATTTAATTTACTATTTATTTTTTCCCTTTCGGTAGGTGTAGAAAGGTTCGACTATTGTATGGTTGGGCAAGAATAGAGGTTTATACCTTTTTTCCTGTTTAGGATTGAGTTTCCAGTTCCTTCTAAAGTCTACTTCAACTATATACGTTTAATGTCTTCGCCTATATACTGAAATTTAATTTACTATTTATATTGTAGAAGACCGGGGTGAAGATGAAAAGAAAACACGTGTGTTTATATTCCCTGCTAGAAGCTCCAGCTACAATACGAAAATGTCAGACTCGGATTAAGTCCAACTGAAGATAAGGAAGACAAACAAACAGGACCGATATATATATAAACAAATATATGTATTAACAACAAATTACAAAGCACTTAGTTAACATTATTTGTGTGTGTGTGTGAATGTTCGTATTTTGGTGAATGTTATTTTGGAGAAGTTCGTAAGTTTTCGTATTGTGGTGAATGTTTGTAATGTTCATAGCGTTTTCCCAGAAAAGGGAAACATTGATCTTCTAAGAGCTTACATCTAGTCGCTGAAATGAAGAAGAAAGAGTGATTTACCTCACCTCCACGTGAAGTGGAATTCGGCACGAGACCTGAAGGCAAGAAGAGAAAGAAGCAAGAAGTTTCCCAGTATAGGGAGAGAGAATCCTAGTGACAATCTGGGAATTAAGGAGGAGGTAACTCCGACAATATATATTTATTTTTCCCTTCAATAGGTGTAAATAATTTCGTCTATCGTCCGGTCCTCACTCACCGTTGAATAAGAAAAGAGGTTTCGTTTATCCCTGTTCAGGACTGCGTTTCCAGTTCCTTAAAAAAAAAAAAAAAAAAAAAAAATTCTCATTCTGTTTCACTCACAGTAGCCACTTGCGTCTTAGCGACATTATCGCCTTGCTTGAATTGATTAAATAAAACGTGTCAAAGTAAAGCTTTGGTCTGGATGTATCAGTATAAATTTATAACTCTGAGTAAATAATCATAAACCTCTAACATTTATACATACAAAAATACTTTTAAAAATGAGAAAAAGCAAGACGTGGAAACAACAAAGCGAGTATTATGTATCATATGGTTATTATGTTGTGTTGGTGAAACAAGAGATAGTAATACTGAGTAAAATTGTGACAAATATGGATCAGAATGTTAAGATAAAGAATAAGTAAACTGTATATATTTTCCCCGATATGTTTATATATATATATATGTGTGTGTGTGTGTGTGTGTGTGTGTGTGTGTGTGTGTGTGTGTGTGTGTGTGTGTAACAAGATAATTTAGCTGGAAAAAATACAAGAAGCGTCTGGGGTTTTCTTCCCTTGAATTTTTTTTTTTTTTTGAGTGCTAAAGGATAAATGGTACTACTGTTATATGGTCTGAAAAGGAAAAGGCGATGAAATTTTCGTTGACGCGCGTGTTAACGACCTGTCCGTGGGAACTGCGTGTCCGATAGTGAGAATGTCATGTGTTTGTGGGCGTAGATGAGAAAAGTGGGGTCGATTCTCATTGTTCTAGATTTTAGAATGAATGAATTAATAATAATTATAATTGTTATAATTATTTTTGACATTATATTTTTATTCATTTATTTATAGACACGACAGACCGTAACAGTATAATTATATTTTTTTTATTTATGCATTTTTTATGGACACGACATATCTTTCTTTTCGATCAACCTGTGCTAACGATCATTGCCAACCCAACAAATAGGCGCTATATATTTTAAAAAAATATAGCTATAAAAATAAAAGCAATTTTTCTTCTCTAACTTTATGTGTGTGAGTAGTGAATTAAGAAAATAATTTCTTTACCTAACAACCTACGAAATGTACTTTTTTTTTACTTGTGCAAGATAAGTTTCGTTTCATAGGATGATGAAAATAACTTTTTTCTTTTATTTTTTGTTAATTAACACAGTGTGTTAAACGACGTTGACTGTAGAGGAAGAAGAAGAAGGAAAAAAAACTTAGCTCATTGCAGCAGGTAGGTGCCCTGACGTCAGCTTCATTGACACGGGGGGTACCTGGCTAAAAAAAAAAACAAAAAAAACGAAAGCTTTTTAGTGGTGTGAGTTATTATTCATAACAAACAAGTAACTCGGCGCAGCTATGTTGGAGTTTATTCATTTTTCTACATGTCATGTGAGTAAGTTGAAATTAAAACTAAAATTAGTTTTCATGTGAAATTATTACTACTAATAATTAATAATCGCTATTTATTTACTATTTTTAACATCAACATTTTAATTTTTCTCTCGGCGTAAGAAAGAAGTTGACTATGTCTGCCACCATAATGTTAGCTTTCGTAGTTTAAGTTAAATTAAATAAATATAGTTTATTTACAAATACAACTTTAAAAAGTGGCTTTTTTAGTCGTTTTTTTTTCTTTGTAAAGTGTCAGCCACTTTGCTTCAGTAAAAGTTCTGTTTTCATCGAGCGAGTGAGAGAGAGACAATTAGAAAATATGAAAAAAATGTCCCATTACCACTGTTAGTGTTATGTTTAATTCTTTTTTTTATTATTTTATTTTAGATGTCAGTGCAATCAGTTTATTTTATTTTTAATTTTAACATTTCTTCTAATTGTTTTAAAAACTTACTGGTCCGTCAGGTTTCATGTTCATAAACAATAATCCAGTATATATATATATTGACCTATTTTATCTACGGATGAGCAATGTTTGCTTACTTATTCTCTTTTTTGGCAAATATATTTGAGTATATGAAGAAGCGGAGAACTTATTTAAACATTCTGTATAATGAGGAACAAATCAAAATATATTGATTGTATTTTTTTTTTTTTACGAAACTAAAAAAGACATGTCTGTCCAATGCTCATTTCTTTGGACGAACTAATTTCACTTAATTAAATATAAATAATTCCTCTAAAAAGACACAAATAGTGAAAAAAAGCAAAATAATATCTTGTTCTTGTCTAAAACAGATATGGCTAGATTATGATTAAAGACGTGATAGACTGATCGAAGAAAGAACGAGGTACAGTCTTCGGCCGCGAATAACATCTTTCTTTAAGTTAGATTTTCAAGTTTCGATTGTTAAATCATCGTAATTTCTATTTTTATGTTTTCATTCATATACACATTTTATCAATCATTACTGATTTACTTTCGATTTTGTAAGTAACTGTGTAATGGAAAATAATGACTTACCTGTGACTCATGCTGTTTTAAAATGTGATGATTAAAACTAAAAATGTTATAAAATTTAATTAATACAATTGAATTATTAGTACAAATTAAATGAAATTGTTTAGAAAGCGTGAAAGGTTTTTAATAATTGATAGATGTGTAATTTTATTTTTACCTGTAAGCTTAAGCAGCTGGTTTTTTTTTTTTCGTTTTTTTTTAATTTTAAAAAAAATATTTTGTTTCCCCATTGGCCACCCATAAAACTGTTTATGACAAACGTCTCAGCAATCAAGTGCTTCGTGCATCTAGTGCGTTGTTAGCATCATCGCCTTGCTCTTGCATCATAACATTTTTTTTTTTTTTTGTCAATTTCCACTTTAAAGTAAATCCTCAGTTTTTGTTAGTCTATCGTGTAAAAAGTGAGTTTTTCTTAGTGGGAATTTTAGACTTTTAGTTTTACTTTTAAGTTGTAACGAATATATTTTTGAAAAGAAAGAATATTTGTTTAACTTGCTGTCAAGTCAATTTATTTACATTGTGATTCCCCACCAGTAAATTTAAAATAGAAAAATACATTTAAATTTTTAAAAATTAAATGAAAGTGATGTCAAGTATTAAAAAAGAGAAACCAACGTAGGATTCTGTCATTTTTTTTTTTTTTTTAATGAAGGGAAGAAGCACATTTACAAATATAATCATTAGAAATTAAATTCCTTCGTCAATTACAACATGAAAAAAGAAAAATGGAAAGCTGATTTTTTTTTTCTTCATGGGCAATCCATAAAAAAGAAAACAAAAAAAATGTCATGTCTCGCGTGTTGACGGCTCCGTAAAATGATAAAAAACAAAAATTAAAATTATTGCCACAAAGAAAGCCCCGGATTGTGTTTTTTTTTTTTTGTCTTAATTTCTGGAATGAGAAGTTATCATTATTTATATTTCGGACCATTGTCCTCATTTTTGTTGTTGCTAATGTTTTATGGCCGTTGTGCCGTCCGGCCTTCCTTAGGTGTATATTGATCTAGGTAGGGAATTCAGATAAAACACTTTAAGCTGCTCTATTAATCATCCGAGAGGCCCCTTTCTGACTTCCATCAGCATGGCTGATGCTAACCGCCTGGAGAGTGATGTTGTTGTGCAATCTCGGGCTAACATTCTTGACTCACATGAAGTGGAAAGACTAGGTCAGCTACTAAGAAAGTTTGT
This sequence comes from Acanthosepion pharaonis, assembly GCA_903632075.3. Taxonomy (NCBI): domain Eukaryota; kingdom Metazoa; phylum Mollusca; class Cephalopoda; order Sepiida; family Sepiidae; genus Acanthosepion; species Acanthosepion pharaonis. The sequence continues at coordinate 1,340,264 of CAHIKZ030004174.1, read as the reverse complement.
TCTGTGTCATGCTAGACTTTTTTCTCTTGAATCCATCTTATAAGTCTACCATTCACCAATGTTTTGAATATTGGTGCCACATATGATCTAGTGCTCCTGCCATATATTTAGAGATCCTTGATAAAATCCAAAGAAGAATCAGTAATATTATTGGTTCTCATCTGGCATCTTGGCTTCAGTCACTTACCCATCGGCGTAAGGTTGTCTCCCTGTGTCTTTTCTATAAATACTTCTATGGAAACTGTTTGGATGAGCTCTTCACCAGTGTAGCTAAACTTTATTGATTTAAACGCAGGTCTCACCAATATACAACTGAGTTGGCTAGATGTAACCATAAGTTCTATGCTAAAAGTTTCTTTTCTCACACTTCTTGCTTGTGCAATTTTTTCCAGTTCCATGCTTTCCAGCCAACTTTAATCTTCAAAAATTTAAATGCAATGTGAATCACTTTCTACTGTCCACCTGATTACTCATTTTTGCTCCTTAGAAAGATTTCTGTTTTCTAATTCTTCCCACCCAGTAACCCCTAGTGTCCTAGTGGCTTTATTGCCTTACTTGAAGTGAAATCAATAAAAGTCTACTGTGTTAGACTGTTCTTGTTTCATTGCTCATGTCTAGGGATATCGTCTAGTTCTTATTTTTATTTAGTACTGTTAATTTATTGCTCAACCGTTTCCATTGAGTGCAAGTACATACTGCCCAATCCAGGGATTGAACTCACAACCATGATGTCACCAAATTCGCAAACCAACACTTTTATCCAATAAATTAGGGGTTCAGTTCAGAAGTAGGTTACTCAGATCAATATATATCTGAGGAAGGCTAGAGGCACAACAGCCGAAACATTAGGAAAACAATAGTCTGAATATAAATAGTGTAAATAAAGTTCCTGATATTCACTATATTTTTTTCTTTTTTGACTTATTACAAAATATTTGACATGATTATTCCTATTTTAATCGGAGATGAAATAAAAGGAATACAATTTGTGTTTTGATGTCATTAAATATGCCAATTTAAGATTCAAACATCATTTGTAAAATTTTTAACTAAAAATAACTATATTACTTTTTAATATCTGTAAATTTCTCTTTCAGAACTAACATTGATTTTTCTCAATGGTGATTCTCTTATATTAAGTTACCCAGCACTGTTTTGCAGTGTCATTGAAGTCTTTGCTTTGATGATTCCTCTGTTCTTTATTGCTTGTGAAATCTGTCAACTGTGATGTCATTTAAAAGCCTTAGGAAGTTTTTTTTACTTTGCCCAAGAGCCACTCATAGTAGAGGGCTGCTGAGTGAGATTTTTGTAAGGGATGGGGAAAGAAGTAAAATGCATATTATGAGGATATGTAGGAGAGATATCAGTTGAACCTGGACTTGAAGAGGTTAAGATTGTTGGGATAAGGAAAGTGTCTTCTCTGGAGTCTGTTCCACAAAGTAACAGTTCTGGAGAAAAAAAGCTGTCTGAGTGGAACTCACTCCTTACAAAAGGAACATGAAGGAAGTATGGATGATTTACCACTATGTACATGTATGGCATGGCAGGTCCTAGCAGTGAAGGTCTGATCTGGTGGGACAAAGGAACGTAATGCATTTGCAATCAACTTATGAATAGGAATACTGTTCAGTATCTGTCTATAGGATGAGGGATTATGTACACTATTTAAGGAATCAGCACATATGCTAAACCATAAAAATCTCCTGAGCCGACCAAGCATAGAAATAAATACAATATGGGAACCAGTAATAAGGAGTGCCAGAGAACAGAGATAACAACAAAAATTGCAATATGAGCTCTGGTAAAAGCATGAAATGTTAACAGCAAAAAATTGCAATATAAGCACTAGTAAAAAAATATTTGCTGAAGACATTAGGTTTATAATACCCAGAAATTCATACACAGATGTCCTCAAGGACACATGGTATAGTGGATAAAGGCATTAGTTAGATCCAGTGACAGGACACAAAGAGTGTAAGTTCAATACCCAGTTAAGGCAGTGGAGAACTTGGAGATGGGAATTAACAAGAGAAAACTTACAACTGACATCCATTAAACATGGCATGTAGAACTAGAACAGTCTACCCCAGCAAGCGAAACAAAGGGTTCAGTTTGACATTCCAACCACCTGAAGAAGGCCAGAGCATACAACAGCTGAAATGTTGTAATAAATATGGTGACGAAGATGAGGACAATAGTCCGAATAATGTAAATAGAATACTGTTCAGTGTTTAAACAAGTTTTTGGTTTGTTTCTAGGTGTCATAAAATTTTGAAAAAGAAATGATTTATGAGAAATAAAGCAAATTATGGTTAGTTCAATGACCGTTCAAATTAAACAGTTCACTCTGTTGAGCAGGATTCAAAGGGAAATCTTTACTACACATTATCATAACACGATGCTATAATGAACAACTGCATCATTTGACTCTTGCATTGGAACAGAAAAGATATATTTCTGGACAAAGAATTGCTGCTGGGTAATGCTCATCCATATATTGCAAATGTGGTACAGTTAATGATCATGTGACTGGTATCAGAACTGTTTCTTCATGCAGTATATTCTCTCAACCTTTTCACCTTCAGGTTATCATTTCCATTCAACCCTCCTTCTCTGGACAGCAATTGAAATATTTTCCCTGAAGAATTCTTTGAATTAAAACTGAAATTGTTCTTTTATAATGGTAAATGGTAATATTAGACATTTTCTTATGGGAAACCCCTAACCATTCACTGACCAAGCAACCAGTGCTGCCATCAGTTGAAATTTATGAAATGTTTCTATTCAAACATTTTTGTTTAAAAAAAAAAAAAAAAGCCACTAACTGTTATAGCTCTTTCCAGTATTGAATCTTTTATTTGAAGTCATGTGGAATGATATTATTTTCTTTTGGAGTTACATGTGTTATTCATATCAGTTTTTGCTGGAAGCCAGTTTTACTGGAATCCAAAATAATGTAAGTTATTGTTAGGCCATAGAAAATGAGGGAAAATAGTCTTATAGCTGAATAATGATGCTATGAATTTAAATGAATAAAAGATTTACTGAAAACTTGCATTAACATTTTTGTTATTGTCTCTGAAGAAAATTTCCATTTTTTTTTTTTTTTTTTTTTTTTTTTTTTATTGAAACTGATTTATAAACTGAAAAGTAATTCATTCTTGAACAAAAACAGAAGTCTAAATAAAATTTCATCTGGATTCAGCAAATTTTCCCAATCCCTTTTTCAATAAGTATCTTTGATCCTACATTGAGTGACTATATATTTCAGATAAATCTCAATGCAGAGATGGGTGTGATAGCAATGATGACAATTTTCCTTGCTAAGAGATGTTAAGAAAACCCTAAATGTTTTAAATATGATATAAAAAATATCATCAAAAGTTTATTGTACAGAATGGAAATATTTAATGATTAAAATTAACTATTCTGGATGGCCAGTATATGAAAGACTACTTTCTTTTTTGTCACAGGTTTTGTATGTTTCTAGTGCTACTGACATATAATTGCCTTTTAGTGTGTCTATAATTGCAAGAACCTCCAGTGAGTGGAATTTCTCAATTTGGCCATTAATGTTTTATATGAATTCCTTTCTGTAAAACAATTTTAAGCATGCTGAGACAATTGCTAAGCACGTGAGTTTTGTTTTTCTTTTACTACTCAATATCTTACGCTTAGACCTTTTGCCAGAGTATGGTTCAAAACTGGGATAACACATATTTGAAAAGATTTAAGAATAAATACTCTGTGATAGATATATATATATATATATGAAATGGGCACAATTCGCCAATTATTTTAAGACATTTTTTTTATATTTATACATTCTTTTTATAAATACAAGTATTTAAGTAAATGTTCTGTTTATAATAAACAGTATTAAACAACATTTACTGGCATGAATATCCAAGAAATTTTCATATTCATGCCGGTAAATGTTGTTTAATACTGTTTATTATAAACAGAGCATTTACTTAAATATTTGTGTCTATAAAAAGAATGTATAAACATATATAATCTCTCCTTAGACAAAGAATTTTTAGAAATTGTATATACAGTTAAAATCAAGATTATTCATACTCCTGCAAAATTTGTGAATTTTAAAAATAATTTCACTAAATGATTTTTTTCTAACTCAAATTTAGAAAATAAAGATAAATGGAGGAAACATTATATGAGAAATATGAAAGTAAAAATATATTTCATCAAAGTATGATTTGCAATTTGATCCAAAAATTTATATCCAAATTATTTCTACTTCAATTTTAGTCATCATTGTCATTGGTAGAACTTGTTACCGATTATTGGGGTGCTCCTTGACATTTCCTTCTCTGTGAAATGAGTTGTATGTTGGATGTGAAGAGATATTCACAGCCACCATATGGTAGGGTAAATGTACTAAGGGGATGGAGAGCAGTGGCTTTTCTTTGAGCTATTTTCCTCTCTTCTATTTGTCTTCTATAGTTTTCAAAGGATGTTTTTTCATGGACGAATTGGTTCTTTCTGCAGCTTCTATCTCCCAACTGACCAGATCAATTTCTCTTCTCAGCAAGGTTTTTTTTAATCAATGACGTCGGGCTCCATGTAGTCTCTTGTCAGATTCAAGAGGATTTGTTTTGGTAGGCAGATATCTGGTATTCGTACTAGGTGTCCGGCCCATTGATGTTGGCGGCAAATCTTGATGGTTTCTATGCTCTCCATCTTTAGTAATCAATTATCAATCCCAACCTTTTGATTCTTCCTCTTCAACACTCAATTCCAAAAAGTTTTAACAGGGATTTTTGCGTGTACTTATTTTACTAAGGTCTCCAAGTACTTAAAAATAGAAAGCCTCTTTGCCTTTTCTCTTCAAAAATTCTCAGTTGTTTCAGGTCTGGATTCTAGCTTGGCAAGTTATAAAATATATTTTTGTCCATGAACAATTTCTTGGTCAGCATTAACATGTTTTAGGCCATTGTCTTGGTGGAAGATACATTGTCATTCCAACTTGTGTTTTCCTGCTCAACTGTTTTGGTCCCAAATCTGAATATAATGTTTCTTTATAATACCATCCAGTTTAACCAGGCTTTCCCACTAGTTGAAAACATCTCTAATGCATAATACTGCCACCACCATGCTTTATTGTTGGGTCTGTGTTCTTTGCATCAGAAACTGCTGGAACACATATGGTCACCTTGTTGAACCAGAGTTTAAGCATGGTGGTAGGATTCATCCTGCAAGAAGAAGAGGAGGCAATATGAGAGAGCTCTTGTTGCACAAAATCCTCAGGACTATCATAGATGATGTGAACTTTGGTTGCATCAACTTGAATACCGTTGTGGGGTCTGCACTATCATTTACTGTTTCTCCTGTTTATTTTTGCCTCTTGAATAAATGTGAGGGTATCAATTGGTGGGGTCATAAGGCAGGAGTAGCAAAAGTAGAAACATTTTTTTTTTCTTAAGATAGAAAAATAATCAAAAGTTGCATGGGAAGTGGGTGCATAATTAAGACCAGTAAATATTTATTTTTCATATTATCATTGTTTGCCATCATAGGATTATTATAAAGTCGGGGTTCAAATAAAATGCAGGAGGTCTGCATAATTCACAAGAATTTAATAATCATACCCTTTCATGAAGCTGGCTATCTCCAAGCTGCTGCATTGAGTAGCTGTTGCCATGTGAATGACCGTTTTTTTTATTTCCTGTGTCTGAGTGAAAGCTGCCATGTCAATTTGTCTCGATGTGTCTGAAATAAAAATGCAAATAGAATTTGGTGCATGCTATGTAACATTGCTTCAGGTTATCTTCCATTTATGGCCTGATAAATATGTCTTAAAATGTTTGACAAACACACATATCTGAGAAGGTGCGGAAAAGTTCTTTGCCTATTTCGCAAAACTCTGACCATATAACCAATATCGGTTTTTTTTCTTTTTGGAAATGCTTCATGACCAGACCAAGAACTTTTCAGTATTCCTCTCTCTCATGTGTGTGTGTGTGTGTATATATATATATATATATATATATATATATATATATATATATATATATATATATATATTCCTGCTACTCAAAATATTATTTTGTAGTTGCCCATGTTTGACTAGACACCTTGTTTATATAAACAGTATAAATTACATCAACTGACCTGTGTACTCAAGACAACTTAATAAAGAAAGTGTTCTCTCTGGCTGGGTTTGAACATGTTGGCCCCTTTGTAGGAGAAACCATCATCTGATCTAGTGTGCTTTCAACTGCTCATTCACAGCCCAGCAAGGTTTCATTTGCATATTTTAAGAATGCACTTCTACTTGTCCAAATTACCTTGAAAGACCTGATCTGCTCATTTTTTTTTTGTATTGAAACAAAAACAAAGTCATTTCTTAAGAATCAATGGACTTTTTATCAGCTATTATTTCTTAATATTCCAATATTGTCAGATAAAAATCAATTGATTCCTGATATGTAGGAAAGAAAGAGATAATAGTATGCATACATTATAGAGAATGAAGTCCTAATCTTGTGAAGGCCTACCATTCCTGAGTGCAGTCAATAAAATTAGAACAGAAGCAAGTTGCTAAAACAACATTAGTTTTGTTTGAATGGAAAGTCAATCAACAATTGTTGTTTATCACTCAACAGTTTTTGGTAATTCATTTGTAGATTGCAAAATTATTGTGGAAAAATGATGTCTTCAGTTTTATAAGAAAAGTTATGATAATGATGATAATAATAATGAGTTATTACAAGGAAGTTTGCAACAAAATAATATGTTTATTTAAACTTAACTATTCTTGCTTATTTTGGTAAAAAATAGTTTGAGATAAGAGGTTATGAATCCAAACAACAGGAACTGTTCATTAAGTAGAATCATTATGAATCAAAACTATCTTAACTGTTCAATTTAAAGGATATGACAAAGATTATAATGAAATCTTCTGTTCTTTCTAAAAATCTCTATTTTAAACATTTTTTTAACTGAATATTTCAAAAGTGAAATCAGGAACCTGGCAGGAAAATTAAAACAACCTTTAGGGTAAATAAATAAAACTGATTTTGACAAATTTGAAATTAAGAAACCAAAACCTCAATTAGATATCTATTCACCCTATTTTGTCAGTAATTCTTTCTTTAATTTCTAACTGTTGTTTTTTTTTCATTCATTTTCTCTTTGTAGCATCCAAACTGGTTAAATACATTTTAGTTAAGAAAAATTCCAAAATTTTGAATTTTAACATCAGATTTTTTTTCTTTAGAGCCCAAAATATTTTTGTTTACGTAGAAAATGGTGGATAAGTCAATGATAAATAAAGTCAATCAGCCACAATAACAAAAAAAAAACAAATGAATCATTGCCTTCATATACCAGACTCAGATATGGTCAGTCCTAAAAATACAACTATGATTATTCCTAGCTAAATATATATTGAGTAGTCCTAAGTGTACCTTGTCCTATATCTAATGTATATTCTCTTTGATGAATAATGACCATTCAGAACTTCATTTAAATTAGTGGAAACTATATATTAAGTCCTTCCAGCCCTCATGATTGAATGGCCTTTAATGCAGTTTATATTTGATATATTTGCGTGTCTGTGACTTTGGTATCTGCCCTCCCAAAACTTTTTAAAAATTTAAGTTGTGTATATTTTAATTACTGGGAAGATCCTTTCTGTTCTTTGATTAGAACTCTGAAGGGAAAGAAACAATAAGGAGCTCTTTTGAAAACGATTGTCTATTAGTTGTTAACTAGGGCAAGAAATGGCTTGTAAATTCAAATGCCTCCAAAATGAAATTGCTATCCTACAATCATCATAGAGAATCATTTTTAACCTCCCTCAGCATAACTGATGCTAAGGTCTGTTCACTGTCATTCCAAATAATTTTTCTCACCAGTATCCATCTTGCATGTTTGTAAATCTAACATTCATTCATGCATGGAATATTACTGCCAAATCTGTTCTGGTACTGCTGCTATATATCGAGATTCTCAACAAAATCCAAAGGAGAGTCTGCAATGATATTGATCCTGACATGGCATCTCGACTATCCCACTGCCTTGATAAAGCTTCCTTGTTTGATTTCTATAAATATTTTTATGGCAGTTCTTCTAATGAGCTTCTGTCCTTGATACCTCGACCTTATAAATTTAAGCATACAACTAGATTAGCTAGTTCCATAGCAAAATGATGATACCTAGATCTCCTCATTTTGCTATTGAACTAGCTAGATGTAATTGTGAATTCTATTCTAATAGCGTCTTTTCTCGCATTTATCATCTGTGGTAGTCCTGGGTATGATGATGAACTACGTCCAGCAGCAAGGCTTCTTATTGGGACATTGGAGATTTAGAGGAGTATTGCTGTTGTTTCCAGGTCCACTGTGACCTGGGGTGGTAGCACCTGTTAGGATCTCAGCTGTGGGCAAATAGTCAACCCCCAAACAAAACAAAACACTATGAATGTATAAAAATATACTTTTATAGTAAATGTACTAACAATTCATTTTTATATAAAAATTTATCAACAATACATATTTATAGTAAAATTATCAACAATATATTTTATCTGTAAATGAAGGCCTACAATTGCATTCAAAATATATTTAACTGAAGCCATAAAAGTTATCAAAAATATTTAGATTTTGGTATTAAATAACCCATAGAGGTTGATATATGGTGTTAAATAAAATCTACCAAACCAAACTCAACTGCAGAATTCTCTTCCGGTTTCTTGCTTCCCTGTCACCTACAGTCTTCAAAAATTTAAATGCAATGTCAATTGCTATCTTCTGGATTATGGTTCTTTTTATTGTCCTTTCTCCTCACTAAACTTTTCTCATTCTCTTTCACTCCCAGTAATTTCATGTTTCTTAGTGTTTTTACTACCTTGTTTTGGGTAAAATGATTTAAAAAAAAAAAAAAGAAAGAAATAGCTTTTCTTTCATCTGTTTCAATTTACCTGCTTTTGGTAAATATTATCTCGTTTTTCTTGCCTTTCATTCCCATGTTGCTTTTTAATGTCTGTTTTTATAGATTCATTAAAATTTTATACCCTAAAAATGATTTTCACTTATTCTTCCATTCACACAACTATTTACTTTTGTTATTTAACAACTTCACTAAGTTAACTCATGGTTGGTAGTTTATATTTTGCCTTTCATGGTTGTTGTACAGACTCCTAGTTATCTCATGCTTGGCATTTTCCGATACATGTTCATCTGTGGGTACCAATGAGTTTATTTTTCACTCATACTTTTCGTGTGAAAACAATGTTATGACTTCAGTTGAAGCTATAAATCAAGTCATAAAAATATTTTATCTGCATAAGTTGGCTTGTAAAGTTGGCATTTGAAGTCAGATTCTCTAATTGACCTCTGGCAGTCAACATATTAATAAATCCTATTTGCAGTTTATATAAACACTAAACAGCTTCTGTGAATAAGACCTTATTTCCTCTTGGGTTTTTATACAAAGTATTTTTCAGAATAATAATAAAATGACAGCTCAGACATTGTTATCATTTTCTGCTGTTATCAAAGGACAACAGAATTTAAATGGTCTTTTCTTTTTCTTTTACTTTAATCGATTCTTTCTCCCAAGCAAGGTGATAATGCCACTAAGATGCAAGGTGCTACTGGGAGTGAAAGAGAATGAAAAGACATTAGAATGAACCAGAAACCCAATCCTAAATAGGGAACAAAGGATAAACTACTCCTGTTCAAAAGACTAGAGAGGAGTGTAAACCAGATAGATAGGTAAACCTATCTACCACTATGTTATTTTTTGAATGTGATAAATCCTTTACCTATTGGCAGAATATCCCTAGAAGATTGTTCATTATTTTTCTTAATTTATTTTTGTCATATTTGAGGCCTGTTGAATTGTTCACTTTCTCTATACTTTGCAAGGAAAAAGTAACAATTGTTTTTAATTAGAATTTTTTTCTTGTGTTGACACTTGAAACCAGTTACTTTATAGTACAGGTTGTTTTAGCCTGTGCTTTGTATTCAGAGTGACTGTAATTTACCAGCATATTTACTAGAATACTACAGAATTTCTTTCAAATACACTTATTATTCAGACTATTAATTACTGAATTAGTCTCTCTCAGTTTACATTCACTTGGTCACTGTTCTGATGATATATGCTTTTCCCCCCCTCTAAATTTCACTTGGATCTTGTAAATGTGGTTCATCAATTAATATATTTTAGCATCATTGTTATAACAGCAAACAAAGGAAATAAAGGTAGAAAATGGTTAGCAGAATTATTTTTCTGTTGTTAGATCAGCAAACTATATTTTCTGTTTGAATTTTTGGGATGATGAGTTATCATTATTTACATTTATTTTCACATGCACTATACTCATCTTTGTTGTTGCTATCACAACATTTTGGATGTTGTGTCCTCTAGCCTTCATCATGTGCTTATTCATCTAGGAAATCTTCAGGAAATTTCAAACTGAACCCTTTATTTAATTTATAGGGGTAGATTGTTCTCATTCTCCTGTTCTTATTTCTTATTTAGTGCTGGTCAGCCATTACTCAGCTCATTTTCACAGAGTCTCAATACATACTACCCAGCTCGTGGACTGAAATCACAATTACAATGTCACTGCTTTAATCCACTATGCTGTTGTCCTGTGGAACAATTCTGAGTGAAGAACTTGGAGACTTAAACCTAACTTGCCTGCTGATGAGTGCTTCAGATGAGTTTTTTAAAATCATTTCAAACTCCAAGTAAGTCAATAAAGCCACTAAGATAAACAGATGTTACTGAATGTGGAAGAATATAAGAAAAAGAAAAACATCGTTAATAAGAAAGAATAATAAAAAAAACAGGAATTAAGAAGACAAGATAATGACTGACATTGCATTTAAATTTTTGAAAATCTAAGTAGACTGGGATGCAAGAGGCCAGATGAGTTCCACAAGCAAAGAGTTTGAGAGACGAAGCTGTTAGCATAAAACTTACATCTAGCCATTTCAACTGCAAAATGAGACCTAGCTGCCAATCTAGTACTGTGTTTAAGTTTGTAAAGCTGATGTACCAAAGAGGAAAGCTCATCAGAGCAATTAGCATGAAATTTTTCATAAAAAAGACACCGAAAAGATACATTATAGCAATGGGAAAGTAACTGAAGCTGAGATACCATGTCAGGACTGATAATATTGCAGATTCTAGATATGGCAGCAATATTGTTGCCTAGTCTAAAATAATTACTGCTTTCAGTTTTCATCACCATCTATGAATTAAAGCATTATCAGATTCACTATTCAAGTAAAATAATCTAAGACTAACTTCTCATGAATATCTCGTCACCTGCTTCCATGCCCTTGGTTGAACACAAAATGTTGGTACTCTGACCCCCCCCCCAACCTCAAATTAGAAAGTAATCTAATATTTAGCTCCTCTCAATTAAATAATAATGACAACTTGAGACTTGGAATGGAGTTTTGAGGTGCTGGAATCATTGTGTAGATATATCTATACAAAAACTTTACAGGACAGTCTTTAACCTAGTTATGTTTATTGGCTGTAGATGCAGGTAAAAGTCTACAAGATGCTTTATACATAGTCAATAGGGTTTAAATTAGGTGAGTACAATAACCAACAGATTACTTGAAGGAAATTAATAGTATTTACATTGTTCAAACTGTTGTCCTCATCTTTATTGTCATATTTACAATGTTTTGGCCGCTGTACACTCCAGCCTTCTTCAGGTGATATTTCTTGTAATTGTGAACTGAACTCTTTATTTAGTCCACGGGGGGGGTAGATTGTTCTAATTCAATGTGCTATGATTTTGGGTATCCCAGTTAATTCTCCTTGTTAACTAAATAAAGATGAGGACAACAGTCTGAATGATGTAAATACCATATCTCAAAAATATAGACAGAGTACTTGGAAGTTAGCCAAATATTCTGAAAAATAGTTTAATGTCACATTAGCTTATTATATTTGACCAAAATCCCATGTTTTGTAGCCATCCTTTGTAGTAAAGTTTGTCTTCTTGCTATCTCTCCTAATCCCCGTTCTGCCAATCATTTACACAAGGTCAGTAGGTTGGTTATGCACTGTTTTCGTCTGTCCCTCTTATCCTGATATTTTCTTGAGTGTCAAATTTTTCCAACCCTCATTTCCACATGTGACTTAAAAATTTCAGCCATCTCTTTCTGATGTTATATATAAATGTCTTTTTTACATTATTTGGACTATTGTTCTCATCTTTGTTGCTATATTTATCATGACATTTCAGACGTATGTTCCGGCCTTCTTCAGGTGATTGGAATGTCAAACTGAACCCTTTATTAAGGACACATGGCACAGTGGATAAAGGCATTAGTTAGATCCAGTGAGAGGACCCAAAGAGAGTGACTTCAATACCTGGTTAAGACAGTGGAGAACTTTGAGAGGTGAATTAACAAGAGATAACTGATAACTGACATCCGTTAGACATGGCACGTAGAACTAGAACAATCTACCCCAGTGAGTGAAATAAAGGGTTCAGTTCGACATTCCAACCACCTGAAGAAGGCTGTAGTGTACAACGGCCGAAACGTAATAAATGTAATGTTGTAAAGATGAGGACAATAGTCCGAATAATGTAAATAGTGTACATAATACCTCATCTCAGCCCATAGTATTCTCAGCATCTTTCTGTAGAACTACATTTCTGATGACTAGAGTCTCTTCTTTATTTACGGCTATATAGGAGTACCGATATTTAGACCCATGAAAGTCCAGAGGGAGAAGATTAAAAGAAAAAAAATGACCATTTGCAAACTGTAGATGTTTTGGCAGGTAACACATTGGTATGTTGAAAGTAATTGTTCTGTGGGATTCTAGTCTCAGAATATACTGTTAACTCAAAATGTCAAGCCAGGATGTTTTCAAAGGTATTTGACACTTTCAATTTCTTATTTCTATACTTTTGTGATTTTATATTTTATTTTATAATCAGAGTTGTCTTATTTCAACTCCTAACTTATTGTTATTCTAGAACATACCTATTCTATTGTAAATAGACTCTCCCAGATATAATAAGTAGTAGTAGCAGTTGCCAGGGGGCAGAGTGGAGTTGGTGTGTCAGTCGATGTCAGACATTAAAGTATCAACCACCACAACTAGATTGCTGTGTCATTACCTATTATTTCAAGTTCCTAACGTTTTGTATGTCGAACCTCTTTTAGGACCAACTTAGTGAAATACAAGCCTCCACTGTGAAAACTACTCTACAACACTTATATACTTTAATGATTTTACTAAATTTTTCTTGTTTTAATTTTGGCCAAAATAAAAAAAAAATTCAGTCAGGTCACATGAGGAAGCCTAGGACTCCAACACACCAACTCCCAGTCGAAAAAAGTTGAGTAACAGAATTTGAGAGATTTTGTTCATTATGGATTGTTTTGTGACCTTGGCACCAGCATATATTTTTCTGCTACAGGCATATCAAAAATGAATCCAGTTTCAGTAATGGTCCTTACAAATGCCAACAAAAAATATCCTCTACCATTACATAGATCATCAATAACACCTCACTATAAAGCTGTATCTATAATCTCACACAAGTCTCCTCCACACAAGAATTTATTATCTGCCCAAATTGGTGGAAAATATATAAAATATATATATATATATATATGCACACACACACACATCAGAGGAGGCACTGTCAGGTAATGGATGGCGGCTTGGTTTGAGGAATCAGAGAGCCGAGTTCAAACTCCAGCTGAGTCCATTAAGTTCACTTAAGTGCTAATACACTTGGGAAAGGTGTAAATCCTCTTCTTCTCCCTCCAGCTATGGGCAAATAGCAGGACAGACTGGGTTCTATAGCGTTGGATGGTAACTGGTCTAAGAGAAGGACAATTCAAAACCTGAAGATGTTTGTTTGGGGACTTTGTGGCACGTAGTGCACCAGGTCTCTGTGTTCGGCCCTTCAAAAAGTGTGGATGGTCCTGCATGAAACCTTCACCACTATAATCAAATCTCATGTGCTGTTGTCAGGCTGTCAGTTTCCTAGGAACTGATCTGCATGACCCTCATATGTCAAATTCAACGGGAGAGTCAAGTATTTCATATATATATATATATATATATATATATGCACACACAATGGCATGGAAAAGTTTGGGGCCAGCTATTTAAAAAGATTATACACTTTCATTTTATTAAGTTAAGATTATTTAGCAGTATGCCTTTACCAGTAGTATCTGTAGACCTTTGTTTTAAATAGATGTTTCAGATATGAAACTTAGCAGATAACTGTTTCAGGAAAAATCTGAACAAGCAAATGTGATTTAAAGGCAAAATAGAACCTCGGTTTATTTTGAAGCTCTTCATAGCTGAGCAGTAAAAGCATGCCAAATCAGACTGTGTTTCCTCCTGCATAGGAGACACAAGTTCAAATCCTGCCAGAGGTCACATTCTCTTAAGTTTCCTTGAGTACAGGGGCCAGTAGACAAAATAAATAATGCTTCAAATAAATGGAATGTTTATGTCTACTCAAATATAAGTATACACTAAAAAGAATGTTAGAAGTAATAAAAAAATGTCAGATTAAAAATAAATTTTCTTAGAAAAAAGAAAAAGTGCATGTATAAGCAAATAATTAAATAGCTGAAGCAGTTAGCAGTTGTCAGGTGGGAATCAGTTGTTTAATTGGTATGTAGAAACACAGTCTATTTAATTATTTACTTATATATATAAGCTCTGCCTATTGGCATTGAGCCCTTCGTCTTTTAACATTGTAAGTATTTACTTGTGTATAAGCTGACTTTATGTATAGTGTAACATTTTTTTTAAGCACGAATTTTACCCCAACTCCAAAAATAAAATCACCTGTAATCACTCATTGAAAATGAATTTACTTTACTGGTGAAAATGCAGGGTTTTTACACAGTTTAAAAAATTATATAAAACAGTCCATTTTAAGGCTCCATTGTAATAATTTATTTCCCAGGGACTTACTTTTTATTTTCCTGAATCTTCAGACATCACTTTCAAAAGGTGAAACAAAAAATGAAATTAAAATTTACACTTTTGACTGGCAGTATTAAGCTTATATATATATATATATATATATATATATATATATATATATATATATATATATATATATATATATATATATATAAAAAATATAGTTTAATATGCTTTATGAGATAAAGTGCTCAATATCAGAGATAGAGTATATATTAATATAAATATAAAATGAATATTGAAGTCAACACTTAAAGGTGAGAGATTGTTTCATGTTAAACAAAATATATATGGTGTGATGGGTAAATTGTTCATAGACACATTTTTTTTTTTTTTTTAAATTTCTGCATGTTTCCCTATTGTATTGTGAAGAATAGTCTAAGCAATTTATTTTATATATGCCTGCTTCTGAACTATTATTGATATGGGTGTTTTTAGATCTGATTATATCCATGATGGTTTTGGAAGTAGTTGTAAATATTTGGATGTTGTTTAGATGGGGATAAGGTACTTTGGATAGTCAATGTTATAGATTTGGTAGGTAGTATTATGTATCTGTTTTTGTTTAATTTATTATTGTGGATAGCGTTGTTATTTTTATTGCAGTCGTATATTTTTTGTGCCTTTCTCTTAGCATTGTGAATGAAGTGATAGGCATATTGGAGTTTTTTTAATGTTTTCTCTGTGTGTTTCTTTTTTGGGGTAGGTATTAAAGGCTGCAAATTTTTAGTGCTCCTAAGTAGAAACTTGTAATTATACCAGATGGTTTAAGTAGTTGACTAGGTCGTTTTTGTTGGTAGATTTTCTTTAAATGTCAAAATTGAGTTCAGTATTGTTTCTTTGTAACATGATATCTAGGAAGGGAAGAGTGTAGTTAGTTCCAGGTTCAAAAATGAAGACTACCATAGGTCCAATGTTGTTTAGTTGACAAGAAAAGTTAGAATATTGATTTGAGGGTATATTGGTAGGGAGCCAGCTGTGTATCTGAAATAGGAAGAGCTTGGTGGTAGAATGTTTTTGAAAGGTCCACTTTCTGGAAACTCTAAAAATAGACATGTGAGAACATTGCTAAGAGGAGATACCATAGGTAAGCCACATTTTTGTCTGTAGAAGTGGTTACCAAGAGTGAAGAAACATTTTTTGGTGAGTAGCTAGTATATTTTTATAATTTTATGAGGGGAGGTAAATTTATTTTTGTTTAGTGTGTTTTTAGTAGATTTAGGTATTTTTCTATAGGGACATTTGTGTATAGAGATTTTATATCTAAACTGGCCACATATTTGTTATTGATATCTTTTTTTATTTTTTTAACATATTTAGGAGTTCACCAGAGTTTTTTATGTGGGTGGGAACTAATTGAGCTGTGGAGAGGGGTTAGGATATTGCTCCATGCACTGGATAGCTTATGTGGGGCACTGTCTATTCCTGATATGTTAGGTCTCATTGCTATATCCAGTTTATTTTTGTTTTTGGTTGTCATATAGTGTGGGTGTTTTGGGGTGGTGTGCCGTAAGTTTTAACCAGGAGATGTCGTCATTTTTTTAATAATTTTTTGATGTTGTTTATGAATTTTTGTCTCTCTTTCATGGCTCTGTTTGTGTTTAATTTTCTATAGATGTTGTTGTTGTCGATGAGGTCTCTCATTTTTTGTTGGTAGATTATCCATGATTACAATTCTCCCACTTTTATCTGAAGGAGATACGTGTATGCTTTTGTTGTTTGCTAATTTCTTCAGGGCTTTTATATATCTACGAGGAGGTAATGTGTTATTCGCTTTTTACTTATGTGGCTGTGATTAGGCCTTGGATATATCCTTCAGTGAAATCAGTCATGATGGTGGTTTTTAATTATGAAATCTGTGGTATTGGTTTTCAGTAATCCAGTAATTTTAGTTAGACTGAACCTGAGGATTTCTAGTTGTGTGTCTGATAAATTGGATCCAGAAAGGTTAGTGATTAAGTGTTTTCTGCCAAACTTGAGCCATTTGCTATTGTGAATCAATGTATTTACTTTCTTTTCTAAAATACGGATTTGCTTCTTGTTGTCATGGCTGGTAGAATTTTTTATTATAGTCCGTTCATGTTTGTGGAGAGTGCTTCTTTTATGTGTGCCTTGGCCACCATATGCAACAAATGTGTTAAAAAATCAAGAGAAAACATCTGAATCCATCATTTCCACTTTCAGAGATGAAACAAGAAATTATAGTAAATGAAGTAATCTAAGGTCTAGATGCCTAGACATTTCAGTTAACCTGATGAATATTTATGAGCATCTTTAAATTTAAAAATTTCCTTTTGAAGATGTTGTCATCAGTAAAAGGATGAGCTCGAAATGTGATTTACAGGTCGGGGACACTAAAATCAAACAAATGTGGAAATTTAAATATCTGGGAAGTGCTTTGACAGAGGGCAGTAAGTGCAACACTGAGATCCAAAGATGTATTGAAATGGCTAAAGACACATTCCAAAAGCTAGGTTGACTTTTACAAGACAGGAGGATTTCTTTGATAACAAAGAAAAGAATAGTGAGCTGCTACATTACATCTGTCCTTCTTTACGGCAGTGAATGTTGGACAATCTCCTCAAAGATGAAGAAGAGACTCTAGGCAACTGAGGTATGGCTCTACAGAAGAATGTTAAAGAAATCATGGACCAAGCATGGGAGCAATGATGAGGTTTTGGAGATGATGCAAACAAGGAGATTCTTATACTTAATATCAGGAAGAGCCATCTGAAATTTCTGGGACATATAATGAGAAAGGAGTGTTTGGAGAATCTGATACTCACAGATCGAATAGAGCAAAAGAAAGACAAGGGAAAGCAACACGACATGCTTATCAGGCTTAAGGAAGTGGATGACAGAACATGGCCTGGGAGAAATAGCAAAGGGACAAAACTTATTGAGAGCTACAAGGGATAAGGGGAAGTGGGGAGCCATGATCATCTGCATCTTGAAGGGACACTGCACATAAAAAGAATGATGTAAACTAGGTTCTAACACCTAAACTGATGAATATTTATGACTGTTCTTAAATTTAAAAATTTTGAATAACTGTCAAATATATACTTATTGCAAAATAAAACTATCATGTTTGCCTTGATAAGGTCCATCATATGATGAAACGTGTCGGCTAAAAACTAAGTTTTCCTCTTGTTTTTTCATTTATTTTAGCAATATTATGACACCTGAGAATAATAGTGTTCTTTTTTTTTCTATTGACAAAATGTTGATATTGTTTGTTTTTCTGTCAACCCATTTAATAACTTTCTATCTCAATTTAATTGTTATTGTTTTGCATTACTTAAATTACTTTTTCTTATCCTCTTCCTTATGTTGAAATTTTGTTTATACCAATAATAAAATAACTTGCATACGGCCATTTTATAACTACTTAGTATAATGGACAAAAAACAAGATCTGGTTTCAGCTGCAGTTAAACATGCTGCAACACCTTCTCATATGCATAAATTTTAATTGTTGATGAAGATCAGATGAGTTTTGTAATCAAGCCCTCACAAAATCTTATTTCATGCATCCTTTTCATTTTATGTGTTAAATCTATGAATGTTTAATTTTTGTGCATTGATCTAATCCCCAATCTACTGGATTGCGAAACCTGTTTTTACTAAAAATTGTTTTAAGAGAAAGATTTTAAGATTTTAACCAAAAGCAGTACTGGCTGTTCGGTTAACGAATGCTGAATGCTTGCTCGTACAAAAATGGCTAATATCATCATTACCACTGAACATGACAACCAAGGCGGTTACAGAAATTAATGTAAAATCCTGGATTGAGTGTTTTTTTTGTTTTTTTTTTTTTTGGCTATTTAAGAATAAATTTTTAAAAAATGAGGGTTTTTGCTATGAGAAAGTTTGTTGGGCAGTGGTGATCATTCATGGGAAGAAAATTAAAATGGCAATTGATTCTAGCCAAGCAAAAACAAGTTGACTGTTAATATGAATGGCCATTTGTATGCCGAGGTCATTTTTATATTATTATTTTCAGTGAAGACAAGAAAATAAAAATTGTCAAAATATGGCACTCAAGTATATTGTGCCTCTTCTGCATCTTGATTTTTTCTTTCATACCAGATTTGTATCTAAATAAATACATGAAGAAGAAGAAATAATGGTGATAGCATTATTATAATAAATAGTATTATAATGATGATATTATCATTATTATCATAATATGGGGATGTCCATTGTGGTGTAATGGATATTGTCTCAGATTGAAAAATCCAAGAGCCAAGTTCAAATTTCAGTAGGGTCCATTACTGTTGTAATGGAATGTCCCACATTTCCATAGTTGAAATTGCCAAAGACTTAAGTTGTTAAATCTGAAAGAAAAAGAAAAAAAATTATTAGACACTTAAACTTAATTCACATTTAAAATTGGTCCAACTTATTGGGACACCCTTTATATACAATCGGTTTTTTATCCTGAATTTAGCTGAATGTGTGTAAATCTTTTTGTAATGTTCTATTAAAAATGATATTGATTGAAATTTTTAGTCCTGCATAAAAACAATTTCATGAATCTTCTAAATATTCTTTCTGCATTAGTTACACTGAACAATCCACCTTCCAACTAGAAATAAAAAAAAGTTTGCTCTGATAAGACATTAATGAAATTAAGAATAAGATTAGAAAATGAATAATACACACAATAAATAAACTTCCTATATTTCTGTTCTATAATATAAAACAGTGTGTCTATATTTATCACAGCCTGATCTCCCCTTCTTGGTCATGAGATATGCTATTGTTATAGTAACAAGTGGTATTATTTAACAATAAGTAAACATGTATTGTGTAACCATGACAAGGTAATGTCTTATTAGCATGTAGGGGAAAACATTGATTTTATTTTTTATGTTTTGTGTCCACTTTCTTTATATATATTTTTACTTTTAATAATTTAGAAAGCAGAATTTGTATTTGACTATAGTCAATTATGTAGATAAAAACCCTATATGCAGGAAGTATATGCAATTGCAAATTTACTCATAAATTGCTACCAATTTTTTATGGTACAGTTAAACTAGCATTATTAATATTTTGATGCTAGACATTAATGCACTAACATGCAAGTGGTTACTGGGAATGGAAGAGAATAAGAAGACTTTTTGTGAGGAGGAAGGACAACAAAAGAATAGGATTAAGGATGACAGATGGTGACTGACATTGCTTTTAGATTTTTGGAGATGGCAGATGAACAGGAAGAGAGTTCTACAGGCAAGAAGTGCAAGAAAAGAAATTTATTAGAAATTATAGTTACATATAGGAGCAGATACAAAGAGATGTCTGTTATGATCAAAATTATCATGTTGGCATGAAGTGGTGTTTCTAGTGGGCCATAACTGGCTGAATGGGCAGAAGTGAACCAAGAAGATCGTGGATTCAGTTGGTATTTCTGTGCTGCTATGAAAGCTTCAATGCCAACTTTCACCTAAACCTTGAAATGGGAGCCCACAATGGGACCCTTACCCTGCCAATGACTACCCTATGCTGCATCTCCATTCTCATTTATGTCAGTGTACAAAAACTGGAAATGCCTGCTGCATGTTGCCATGGAAACAAAAGATGAAAATAAATGCTACATCAAGAAATGAAAACTAGAACCCAGTTTTTAATATATTCATGTCTATTCAGGGCTATTTTTTTAAATCATTTCACCCCAAGCAAGGCAATAAAACCACTAAGATGCAAGAAGTCAGATGAGTTCCACACATAAGTAGTGTTAGAGAAGAAACTATTAGCATAGAATTTAGTTATATCTAGGCATTTCAACTGTAAAGTTGAGGTACTAAAGAGGAAGGCTCATCAGAATAATTACCCTGAAAGCATTTATAGAAATTTCTGGGCACGTGGCCGAGTGGTTAGAATATTTGCATTCTTACCATGAGACCTGGGTTTGAATCTCACCATAATCGATTTGTCAGGAAGGAGACTTCTTGATGTTATCGGACTGGAGGGGTTGTTCCCAGCATATGACACCTTTTGGAAAGTGTCTGAAAGCAATATCATAGGTTTACCCAAGCCTTGTGAATGAAATTGGGTAGACGGAAGCCTTTGGGCCATCAATAACTATGCTAGCACAAATTCACAAGTCATTGTGCCCAAGAGCTTGAGCATGCTGGCTTTGTTCAAATTGTTGATCATGCTAGATAACACACTCTATCCCAGAAACTGTAACTAAGGTCTGCTAAGCATAGTAGCAGAATAAACCACAGGTGGTCTCTGTGGGTATTGAATAAACACAAATGTGCCTGAGCAAGCGTCTGCAATAGGGATTGGCTAGCCACCTTAATAGACAGGTATCCTCGAATACAAGAAGCCAGCTATACATTTATAGAAAATGCCTAGGGAAGCTACTTATGGTAGTGGGAAAGTAACCTGAAATATCTTAAGATTGATAACATTGCTGATTTTTCTTTGCATCTTAACAAAGAATCGCTACATAGAAGCACCAGACCAGATGGGGCAGCAAGGTTCAGTGCCTGGATGAATGGTAGATTTATAAAGGTAAAATATAGATTCTAGCAAGAAAAATTATCTATCACGACAGCAATTGAGTTGATATAATCTTTTCACTTCTCACTCCAAGTAGGTAGGTAAGTGACACTTGAGACCACTTCTACCATGTCAGTTGAACAAAACCTTCTCTTCCTCCTATCGACTTCCTGCACTTATACAGATCACTATGTTTAGTTGGTAATACAAATGGGCAGCTGTGGAACTACCCAAGGAATAGTCTGTCCCCTGCCAGAGGCCAAGCATAAAACACTTTGTCAATCCCAACCATCAGAAAATTAGGAGAGGTAGCAAAAAAAAAAAAAAATAAATAAAGTAAACATTACTGAGAGCTACAAAGGACAGGAAATTGTGGAGAACCATGATTGCCAATATCCTGAAGAGACATGGCACCTAAAAGTTATCTCAAAATAATTCATTGTAAAATTTTTTGTCTTTTTTTTTCTTTTTCTTTTTTTTTTTTTTCTCAAGATCACCCCAGGCAAGGCAGTAAAGCCACTAAGACACAAGGCGTTACTGGCTGTGGAAGAGTTAGAAACAGAAAGGGGTAAGAACAAAAGAATAATCAGAAAGACAGCAGATAGTGACTGACATTGCATTTAAATTTTTTGAAGATTAATGTTTCATGAAGCCGGAAAACTGTTCCACAAGTGAGATGTGCAAGAAAAGAAGCAGTTATCATAAAATGTATAGTTACATCTAGCTAACTCAATGTCTAGTACTGCGCTTAAATGCAAAAAGTTTATGTACCATAGTGAAAATCTCATCCGAAGTCTTATAGTACTTTGACTCTCCTTGTAATAAACTAAAAATGAACTTTCAAAACTCAAATTCCACTGTAGAGTCCCAAATATTAATGACTATTACTTAAAATGAATGACATAAATGTAGTTTAAAATTTTTCTTGAAAAAATGTTGTCATAAAAAGATTTTTTAATGTTATGTTCCTTCAGAATATGAGCAATCATGACTTTGCAAATATTACTTTATTATCTATGAATTGCCATGCATTCTTGGAATATAGGGGAGTGGTTTTCTGTTGCCTTCTCTATGGTTTGGAATTCAGTTCTCCTCTTACACTGGATGTTATTAAAACCTAGAAAGCGCAATTTGTCTTGCTATTTAACCCCTAGCTGGGAAAGGAAGAGATGGATTCATACCTTTCTTAAGTGGATAAGTGAATCCAACTGGCAAGAATTTTAAATCTGCTTGGCAATTCCATTGATCATACTAATGAACATAGCTAATGCTAACCTCCAGATGAGTAACCCATTTTGTATACTTGATCTAACATTTTCACTGACATGACTTGAAAAAAGTTTTTTTTTTTTTTTTTTTTTTTAAGCATTTCACCCCAAGCAAGGCGGGAAGCCACTAGGACGCAAGGGGTTACAGAAAATTTAGAGCAAGATCAGATAGGAGTGATAGAAGAAAGGATGAGGGTAGTGGATAGATCAAGGCAACTGGAGATGTCGATTAGTTTATTGTGTTGTGCTAGACAATTTTTCTGACCAAAATACCTGGCACCTATATAAGTTTATTATTTGTCCATACTGCTGCCACATCTGATCTGGCACTTCTGCTTTGTGTCTAGAGATTCTTAATGAAATCCAAAGAATCTATGATGTTATTGGTCCTGACATGATATCTCATCTTCAGTCACTTTCCCACCACCATAATGTAGATTTCCTGTGCCTTTTTTATATTTTATATCTGATCAGCTTTCTTTTTTGGTGCCTGGCCATCATAAATTGAAGTGCAGTACTAGATGGCAGCTAGGTTTCATTTTACTGTTGAAATTTCTAGATGCAACCATATTCTATTTTAATAGTTTCTTTTGCACTTTTTGCTTTCCTGTCAAATACAATCTTCAAAAGTTTAAATGCAATGTCAACCATAATATGTCTTCTTAAAACTTGTTCTTTTATTGTCCCTTTCTACTCAATAATATTTTCTCAGTTTCTTTCACACTCAGTAATCCTGTGTGTCTTAGTAGCTTTATTGCCTTGCTTGGGACTAAATGATTAAAAAAATATATACCTACATAGCTCTTAAGGAGACAGTTTATTTAAAAAACAAAAATGGAACTGAGTTTCATAAATAAACAAATATACTTATTTTTATAATGCGTCTGTTACTCTTAAATTGTCTCTAAGATGAAAAAAATGTCTTAGATATTCTGACTTGTGATTTTTTTCATACTGAATATTGATGTTAATGTCTCATGTGCATTAAAGAATTTGCTGAATAAAAGCTTTTCATTAATTTTTTTTCTGGTACCTTTCCTCGTAATTTCAGCGACTCACACCACCAGTCTATGGTATCATTTAAAACCCCAGTCTAGCCTATTGAAGTCACGTTTGCACAAATGTCCTTTCAAAAAGGATAAATAAGTATCTTCCCCACTTGAATATGGGTTAAATAGCAGGATTGCCTGGGCTTTCTAGCCTTTGATGGCAATCAGTCTATGAAGGAAATCTTTCATTCTAAGCCCTGGAGGAGGCAACAAGAAACCACTTCACCATCTCTCCCAAGAATGCATGGCAATTTACTTATATCTGAACAGAATTATTATTACCAATGTCCTGAAGGGACACAACATTTATAAAAGGTAGTAGTACTAATATTATTTTAATTTCTTAAATGAATTACTGTAATTTTTCTCTAATTTTTTTAATAGTATTTCTTTCATTATAATTTCAGCTACTCTCCTTTGCAACAGTGACATTATTTCATTTAACAAATTTTAATTATGACTTCTAATATTAAATATGTATGTAAATATAAACCAAAATTTTAAAAATAGCATATTGAGTGGTTGTGATAAATAAAGAACAGACCTATTTTGAAATAAGTGCAGTCAACTGTCAAGGTAGCTGTTATATGAAGACAGGCTTTGCAAAGAAAACATTTTGTAAGTTTTCAAATCTGATGAGAGGATTGTGTAAAGCTAATTTCATATTTTTGTTTCTTATTTTTGGTTAAATTTCTAAATTTAATTACTTCCAGTTGTAGAATAACATTCACCGAGGTTTTCCAATTGAAATAACATTCAGCAAATCAAATTTAACTTGCAAAAATCAGAAAAACATTTTGTCTTAAATATATGATCCTTTTTGGTCATGGTACTTGTTATATAACAAGATTTGAAAATGTTTTAAAGTGAATTATCAAATATAAGAATTCTTTGGACAAAGTGAATTATCAAATATAAGAATTCTTTGGACAAAGTGAATTATCAAATATAAGAATTCCTTGGACAAAGTGAATTATCAAATATAAGAATTCCTTGGACAAAGTGAATTATCAAATATAAGAATTCCTTGGACAAAGTGAATTATCAAATATAAGAATTCCTTGGACAAAGTGAATTATCAAATATAAGAATTCCTTGGACAAAGTGAATTATCAAATATAAGAATTCCTTGGACAAAGTGAATTATCAAATATAAGAATTCCTTGGACAAAGTGAATTATCAAATATAAGAATTCCTTGGACAAAGTGAATTATCAAATATAAGAATTCCTTGGACAAAGTGAATTATCAAATATAAGAATTCCTTGGACAAAGTGAATTATCAAATATAAGAATTCCTTGGACAAAGTGAATTATCAAATATAAGAATTCCTTGGACAAAGTGAATTATCAAATATAAGAATTCTTTGGACAAAGTGAATTATCAAATATAAGAATTCTTTGGACAAAGTGAATTATCAAATATAAGAATTCTTTGGACAAAGTGAATTATCAAATATAAGAATTCTTTGGACAAAGTGAATTATCAAATATAAGAATTCTTTGGACAAAGTGAATTATCAAATATAAGAATTCTTTGTAAGCTCTAAGTTTTATGAAATTCTTTTAATTGAATTGCATTTGGATGGAACAGTCAACAACAGTTTTTGAAAAATATGTTTTATATTAATATAAATTGTCAGCAGACAGATAATGTAGTTACTGTCTGAAAATGCTAATTAGAAACCTAATTTTCCTGTGAAATGGAGAAAGTGTCTAGTATGTTATATATAGAGCATTAAAATGTGAAGGTTGTTTTACATTGTTACCTGAAGTTTCTATATTTGCAAAACAAATTTTCTCCTGTATGGGAGGAAAACAACAGAAATGACAATGATGATAATCTGGGAAATTTTTAAGGAAAATATCGCAATCACAAGACAAAATAAATCTCATTTTTTTTAACATTATCATTTTTTTTTTTTTTTTATAAAAGAATACTTTGCTTCATTTTTTTTTTCTCTTTTGCTCATATTTAAGGAAACAGTTGCATTGCACATATAACTGGAGGCAAAACTGGAGCTCATGTGTTAATAACATTTTTAAATAGCTGAATTGGTATTGGATGTTTTATTTAAGAACTGAAATTAATAATGACGATTAGTGGACTTATGACTGACCTTTTGTTCTCTCGGCTGCCTGCAGTTAGTTAGTTTGTGTCCTTACTAATATCCTTATTCAAAATAACTATGGATTAAAAAGAAATTAATATTTAGTATCTGACAAAGAATCCTTTTCCAAATCATTTTAATTATAGGTTTCTACCCTAACAGATCCTGATTCTAACTCAGCAAGGAAAATAGGGAGAAACAAATTTCTATGTACTTGAATGGGCTGGGTGGCTGGCATCTAAATCAGCTACCCTACTAGCTTTTCTGCTAGTGAGGAGAGTGGCATATCACCTCAGACAATGAAAAACAAGACCTGTCAAATGGTGGATGAGCTTATAAGAGTCAGTGGCGAACACACACACACACACACACACACACACATATATATATATATATATATATATATATATATATATATATATAAGAACTAATGGATTATATTTATTAATCTGACATATTTTTATTACTTAAATGTTATTTATAGTGGATACCCATATTTGAGTAGATGCTTCCTTTATTTTAAACAGTATTTTATTTCATCTGCTGGTTGAACATTCAAGAAATTTTATTAATGAAGTGTGCATTTGATTTAATACTAGCAGGTTTTGCCTGCTTACTATTGCTTTGCAAAGTAAGATATATTCACTACTTAAAATCTTTGAAACAAACATTTTAAATGAACATTTCATTTATAAATTGTTTGTAAACATGAAAGAAAACACAGAATTGTTACTCCTCCCATGAGTCTCATTATGTCTGATATCTTTCAATGTTTTGTCTAAAGCCTCAAATGCACCCTTGTGAGCCATAGTGCACTCATCCCAGATTATGAAGCAAGTCACCTGAAGTAACTTGGCTAGGTTTGTATTTCTATTTATGTTGCACACTGGATTGTCATTATAGACCAAGTCTAATGGCAGTTTAAATGTCGATAGAGCAGTTTTCCACCAGTAAGCAAATAGCTGCTATTCCAGATGATGCTACAACTAAAGCCACTGTTCTTTGCACCCTGGCTGAAGATAAAAGATTAGTTAGGAACTTTTTACCAGTACCTCCAGGAAAATCCAAAAAGAAAATTCCTCCAGCAGAATTGTTGATGGTTAATATAATCTCATTGTAGATGACTCTCTGGTCATTTGTAAGAAAAGGTGTATTAGAATGTATTTGATGGATCAGCTCTTCATGGTTTGATGGATCCAGTCTCTCTCATGATTTCTCTATTTAAGAGATCAGAATCTCTGTTTGGTTTGGGATGTTCAAAATGGGACAGTTCTTTTTGTATCACATTTAACACCTTATCTTCTATTTCACACAGTGCAATGTTGACAATCCTCAAGTTCATTTGTATGGCTAGTCCTGGATGAACCAGTTGCATATGATGAAGAATGTCTTCACCCATAGCTTTTTGTTGTTTCACCTATAGATTCATTGGCTTTGAAATATGACAGGTATTAATCATAACAGCAAAGTGATCCCTTATTTGCTTTGGTGATTGATATGAAACTGCCTCTTGTAAAGTTTGATCCTAATGCTCATCACTTTCTGTAAGGCCAAATTGAATGCATGTCTGTCTGTATGTCTCAAGAATATTTCCATTGTTTTTTTTTAAATTTTGAAATGATCTTGGACCCCTAACATTATGAAGAAATTGAAGAAAGAAGCATTCAGAATACAAAATTTATGTATAAAGTAAAAACAAATTTGTTTATAATTTTCATTTGAAAAGATTGAACAATTTTAATATGTCCAAAATTGTGAGTATCTTGTTAAAAAAGTAAGCATTATTTTGATATCGTAAAATATTTTAGCAACTATATAAAACCTTTAATATTTTATTTTAATTCTCTTTGCTACTAAAAAACCTACAGGTATTTGTTAAAAAGAAAAAAAGTAAATAAATGCCTGTTCTCTTTTTACAATAGAGATTTGCAAAAACTTTGAACTTAGAATATTTTTAAACTAAAGTTGTTATATGAATTACAGTTCTTTTAAAGTATTTTCACAGATACAGTAATAGAAAGCACACACCAAAAGACATCAACAACAAAAAAAAAAGTTTTCATTTTGAAGTAATTAATATAAAATATATATATAAAATAGTAATTAATATATATATATATATATATATATATATATATATATATATATATATATATATATATATGACATTTAACTGGTAATTGTGAATTGATTTCTAATTAAAAGTAGACAATCATTTAATAGAAGATATTTTAAGCAGTGTATGCAAATTAGTCATTAACTTATTTGTGTTAAGACTTTTTAAAAATAAATAACTTAAAAAGAAAGCATTTTATATTTTCTTTTAAGGCGAGGTATTCGTTTGTGTATGAAATATTGTTGACTTCTTTTACTTGTTCTACTTACTCAGAAAAGTCCATTTTGGTAGAATGTAGTTTGTTGAATTTCCACACTGTAACTTCTGTAAATACGCAGCTAATTATGGATGCTAGATATATAAACTGATAAAGGTTTACTTTAGAAAAATTAGCAGGTTATTTTTCTAAGGAAATTTAGTTGTTTTTCTATGGGATTAATGTTCACTATTTATGAAATGTTGAATGGGTTGTGGACATTCAATACATTTGTCCAAAGAGTATGACTGTAAAGACAGAAGAAATTAATTGAGCAGATGTGGGGGCAACCTTGTTAAGGAAAGCTTTACAAATAGATGCCAACTTGTTGCAGGCCAAGTAAAATGCAAATCTCATAGACTTTTCTGCACTATATAAGACAATATTCTTAAACAAATCTATTTTTGATATGAAAATCAAAAAATCCTCAAATAAAAGAACAGTAATCAAGGACAGTTAATTAATGGAATATACTTTTTTTTAAATCAATATGCAAATTAGTTAAACCTGAAAAGTGATTTTGCCTTGAAGTAAATAATATATAACACAGATATTGAGCTTTTAGTGCGTAAATCCCTCCTTTGGGGGATTTCGTATTATTATCATCTCTCAGTTGCGTCTCTGTCCTTGGACAGAGTGCGCTCAGGGGCTTCTCTGTCAAAGGACAGAGGGGCAACTGAGGAAAATTATACTGAAGAGGTGCCCGGCCCTGGGAAACAGCTGCCTGAGGCCGTGCCCTCCCATTGCACCAGAGGGAGGAATTGGTGCTCACACCGAGGCAAGCACAGCCGACAGTTGTGGGGGCTGGGGGGAATTTTTTGTTCCTGTCCCGGGCATAAGCGCTCGGGTCCCCACCTAAAAACAGACCTTGTGTCACATCACATTCAAGTGCGGAGACAGAGTAAATACCAAGTGTAAATTACTATGCAGGATTGAGTGGTGGTGGTGGATGTATTCTTGTGGTGTAAAGTAAATTGTAATGAATGAATGGGTTGTGAGTCAGATTAACTAGGATTAGGATAGCTAATAAAGATCATCCCCTCCCTATTTTCCCCTTGGCTTTGTGCCACAATTCTGTATTGTTCAGAATAAATCTCAAATTACTATAAAATAGAGTTGGGGCCTTTTAACCTCAGAATTTGTCAGAGAATTTAGCTCTAATTTTGCATTTATTCATATAGAAGATTTCTCATGTTCAGGCAGATAAACAAAATAAAATACTGTTTAAAATAAATGGAGCATCTACTCAAATATGAGTATATACTAAAAATGATGTTTAATTTAATAAAAAAAAATGCAAAGATGTGGTCTAAAGTTTTGAATGACAACATTCCTAGAGATGGTGTTTTGATAAAAACAGTGTGTACTTTGAATGCCATGAGTGTCTGAGTTGGGCGTCAAGGAAGAGTATCCAGCTTTGTAAAACCTTGCTTCAAATCATTATGACAAGTCTCAGTATGTTGACAGGTGTATGGGGAGTGGTAAACCGAGATCCTCTGACAGGCAGTAACCACCTTGCTTTATACAAGATTAATTCCCATCAACAAAAGAACATGGCTATGATTATGATGATGATAACAACTTGAGAATACTTAATTATATCTTAATATTCTACATTTCTTGAATAAAACTCTTTTTGTTTGAATTATATTATATAACACTGTGCCTCTATATTTTAGAAGTACAATGCAATTGAAACAAATTTTTTTAATGTTGCATATAAAATTGTATTTGATGAAAATTCCTCACTTTTTTATAAATGTTTTAACTCATATTCTTATTAAAATTTTCTAAGATATAAATTTTTACCATTGTAATTATTATTTAATTTCTTTATTATTTGTAGTATTGTTATAGCTTACCTATGGACGATAATGGGTATATCCCCATTCACATAAATACAATAGTAAATACTGTATGTTGGTCTCCCTTTGGAGATTCATCTCCAGCTGTACTGGTCAAACTCTCTTCCTCCTGGTAAAGAGTATCCCTAGAAGGGCAGAGTTTTGTTTCAGAAAACAGCTACCCGATCCTATTTTATACGGGGTCTACAGGGAATTTTTGGCCATCCTACAGGCTTGGATACCCCACATTAAATTCAGCCTTATGCCACATCTGACTGCATGGGGCAGTTGGTAGATATTCTGCAGTTGGAGATTCATTCTGGAATTCACTTGACTCATTTCTAGCAGTTGACTACTACTTCTACTCACTGCTGGCAAATCTTATATGTGTTGTTCTTCTCCCAAGTATTATCATTCATTACCAACCTTTGTGCGTTTATTCTATTTAGTAACATTCCCTAGGTTACAACAAATATATAGGCTTTTTATTAACATGCTCAACTGCATGTAGCACAAGGCCAAATTTAAAGTAGAAGACCTATGCATATATGGAGCAGGAGCAAAAATTTCTCAAGCAACCTCAACATTTCCCCTTTGGTGAACACCTCCAGTGCCAGGGATCAATCCTAGTCTGTTCCCAAATGAGTGGGATTGCCTGGTAGAATATCCCCCCCTGGTATATTATACTACATTTTAAAACAGATAGGACTATGATTAAACCATTTATAGTCTGTATTTTGCAGTATTTTGGTATGTATTATGTAGCTGCTGTTTATACTTTTCTAACATGATGATTCGGTTGAATATGTTTTTTGTGGATTCTATTTATTACCAAGAGATTACCTATAAATCTATGACAGAACTACATTATTACAAGTCTTAAGTATATGATTTAAATAGGTTGCTCATAACACTGGATTTACAGTTGGCAATCAGCTTTGGTTGATGTGCTGATAATTTCTGTTCCCTTTTTATCAAGGGATGATGATAAAAGTATTAACATAGAATCTCTGAATATTCTAGCTGCTGCTGCTTCTGTATCCTAAATCCCTTCAGGACATGGGTGATCATGGCTCTCCAAAACTTCCTATCCCTCTTGATTCTAGCCATTTTTCTCCATTTCCTAAGCCTTCCCCCTTGTTCTGCCATTCATTCATGCAAGCTATTCAGGTAAGTGGCTCTCTGCCTTTTCCTATCTCTCTTACCCACAATATGCCCTGAGAGTGTTAAGTTTTCCAAGCCCCCCTTCCTCATTATGTTTCCAAGGAATTTCAGCTCTCTTTTCTTGATTCTGAGCATGTGCTCTTTTTATTGCCATTTTCTTTAAGACATCCTCATTGCTTGCTTCCTTCCTTCCATCCATAGACTTCTCAGTATCCTTCTGTTGCCTCCAGGTTTCTCCTTATCCATAGTCATGTAAGCAGATGGAGATGACATAGCAATCCAGTACTCTTTTCTTTGTGTTTAATGGAATTTTAAACACTTTTCGCAGCTTTTGGAATGCCCATTTCACTAGTCCAATGTGTGTTTTGGATTTTAGTGTCGTATTTACTACCCTCTGTTTAAAAACTTCTCCGATATTTAAAATTCTGTAATTGCTGATACTGACATCACCAATTGCTAGTTCACAACTTGGTCTTTTTCCCTTGCTGTTAATCATATTTTGCTTCCTTTCAGTTGATGGTTCGTGCCCTTTTTTCACTTTTTTGTTTTCTTTTTTTTACGACTAAAAGTTTAAAATAAATAGTTCTAGTAGAGAAGACCTGCCTGCCTAGAAAATCAACATTCACAATCTTAGCTTGAATACCAACCACTGGTACCAGAAGAATATAGGTAACTATCTCAACCAAATCACTAATTTATACCTACTTTGCTATTTTCAAAGTTTACAGCCATATCACATTGAAACACAGGTTCTTGTGTGATCACCAAAGTTAAGCAATGTTGAACTTGGTCAGTGCATACTAGGTACTGTATGATTGGATGTGTGGGTGGTGTAATGGGTACTAGGTATTGGAGTGCCAAGTTCCAATTCTAGTTGGTTTCATTATATTTACTTATATGCAAATACTCTTGGGAAAGATGTAAACCTACCTTTTCTACTCCCACCACAGCTATAGGTTAATTTGTAGGACTTTTATTGGTAAATTATTCTTACAACTTAAAACTATTTTCTGGTTTTAAATAACCTGCAAAAGATTGGTAAACTGTAAAAAGAAATAGATCACTTTTCTATTTGCAACAAGTCTTGAAAATTTTTAATTTTTTTTGTATGTGTAAAGCAGACACTGTATATAAGAGTCATTTTGCTGTAATTATGGAAAAGTGAGAGTCAACTTTATTCCTGCCATCATAGCTATCATGACATTAATAATAAGATTATGATAAAAAAAACAATAGAGCAGAGTATGGTGAGTTGTACTATGAGCAAGCTGTACCCCCCCCCCCCGCCCCCATGTGTGCAAAATTGAAAAGTGAGATGTTATATAGGAAATAAGATGAGGAAAATGCAGGTGAAAATAAAACTTAAAACTTCTACTTTGGCTTACTTTAATCCAAAGTGGAATTTTTAAGTTTTATTTGTCACCTGCATTTTTTCTCATCTTAATTCAAATATAACATCTCACTTCTTCTAAATAAATTTGTACTCATAAATATATAACCACAGACACATTATTTATTAGATTTGAAAAGAGAATTTATTTCTTCTCACATGAGAAGTCATTTCTTCCCTGGCACTGAATGAACTTGGGTTGAACTTTTATGTGGAAACATTTTCATTTTAATGCATTGTTTGTTTCTTCTGTCCTCATTTCTAATAAAGAAATATTTTCCATGTCATCTGTATAACAATGTTTTTAGGTAAGCATTTTTTCATTAACGTTTTTCTTGTTGCTTTTAGAAACAATATATTTAATGGACATTCAAGGTAAAAACTTGAATTAACATTCAGCTCAGAAACATAAATCTGTATTAACTCTATACAGATGTTGGTGCTTAAATATCATGTATTAGTTGTTTTTATCACCACTTGCAAGGCAATCAGAACACAAAGATTTTATTTCCTATCTATGTGACTTATATAAGTCATAGACTGTTAAATAATCTGAACTTTGCAATAAACAGAAATAAAATGATTAACACCAAAATTAATAATGGATATAACTGTTTCTGTTATTAATGATAGAATGTTGTTCTTTATGTTCTGTTAATGACTCTGAATTTTATTTCAAGATAGTTCCTTATCTTCCAGAATGTGTTAATCTATTATCTCCAACTTCTGATCTTCCTTTGAGCTAATTTTATTTAAATCTATTCAAAATATCCTGAAGTCAGTTCAGCTTCAATATTAGCACATTCCTTGAAATTCAATGAATATTTTTGTATGCAAAAATGTTTCTTGAATTGTACTTTTATTCTGCCATCCTATTTTTGAGTTTACTCGATAAACAAGAGTAATGCTTATAACAAATTCAAACCAAAAACATTGGGTTCTCATCTGTTCACTAAAGTTAAGCTACAATGAAACTGGTCAGTACTTAGATGGGTAGTCATTTAGAAACACCAGTTATTGTAAGCAGTTTGTGATTTTGCATAACATTAACCAAAACTTAGTCAATAAAGAAAGTTTATAAAGTAATATTTTGAAGAGTTGAAAAGATTTAACATTGAAAGAAGAAATTTGGTTATTTTATCTGTTTTCTTTTGTTTACTGGAATCCGCAACCAAAATTGAAACTAATAAAATTCCATCATTCATGGTGATGATGTTTAAATGTGAAACCTTTCTTCTGAAAGAATCAATGAAAAGGGTTGTAGAAAATTAAGGGTTATTCAAATATTCAATTTTCTAAAGAAAAATATCTCTAACCTTGTCTTGATACAAATGGCAACAATCTGTCAATGGTGAAATTGTGCGACAAAAATGCACAAATGGTCAAAAAGTGGTGACACTGAATAGCAACCAAAAACACAAACATTGAAAAGAAAATGTAAAAAGTAAAATATCTTCTTGCTGAATACTTTAGCATGTTCATAAAATGTTACCGAATTTGTCTTTTTTTATGTCCCAATATGGTGTCACTTGTTCTGGCAATGAAGAAAGAATTTTTTCCTCCTTGAAAAGAAAAAAATAATCAAAAGTATTTGCTGGGAACATTATATTTGGTTTTTCTATTCTTTACATGACTCCTGGTAAAATGCTGTCTATTCAAAAAAATAAATCATGAGAACAGTGGACTGCCAGGATTAGTTCATTTAAACATGAATAATAACATTTCTGTATTTAGAAATAACATATATACTGATTCAGGTTCAAATTTCAGGACAGCTAGCATATCACATTTAAGATCGAATTAAATCTCTGTGACATGTTCCTTCAAGATGTGAGAAATCATGATTCTCTATAAGTTCTTATCCCTTGTAACTCTTTGTAATGTTTGTGTTTTCACTATCCCTCATTGTCCCTTTACACAATTTTGTTAGGTTACTATTTCTCTTTGACCCTCTTGCCTTCAGAATATTCTGTGAGTGTCAAATTCTCCAATCATTACATGTCCTTCAAATTTTAACTCTTTCTATTGTAATAATTCCACCAGTTCTTACCTTCATGTCTAAGAATCACCCGCCATTTGAAAGGAAGGCACACACCAGTTAGACTGTTCTCACCCTCACTTTTCCTCACTCACCTCTAGCTATTGCAGTGCAGACTAGATGCCAGGTTTGTTCTCAGGGTGCAGTTTTTTTTCCAATCAATCACTTGTGACCTAATACAAGAAAAATAGTTCTTTGGCCATATCATTACACCCTCCCCAAAAAGAACATGAGATGAAATTGTAGCAGTCGGCAAATTTTATTCTTCTCGTAAGGGCCATTTGTAGGTGAGAAGGTGGGGGGAGGGCAAACAGTCTAACTGGTATGTGCCTTCCGTTCACATGTTGAGTAATCAGTCCTCTGGTTTAGGCTGCTAGGGACCACTGTCTTATAAAAAACAAGCCTTCTTTGTCCTGTCAGCTTTTGTCTAAAAAAAAAAGTAATCAATCAAGAATCCAGGGTCTGTTGACTTGGTTCTTAGTCCGTTCCACTCATCTGAACTTCTTTGTCAAGACAATAATTGTCAAAACAATTTCAGTAACATCTTGCAATTTGTCCTTAACAAGATATCAGCTGACAGCTGATATCACTACATATAAGTGTCCTTTTTGTTTCAATTTTCCTTAAAACTTCTTTGTTGCCTACATGCTTCATCTACAGTATTCTCAGCATCCTTCTGTAGAACTGTATTCTGTTGTCTCAAGTCTCTGCTGACAGGAAATTGTCCAACCCTCTCTGTCATGTAGGGGAACTAATATTACATAGAAATTCAGCTTTTCTTATATAGTACAGGTAATTGATCTGTTGGTATATAATCCGGGTGGATCCTAGTAATACTAATTATTAAAACTGATCCACAGAGAGCTTGATGTTTTTATTTTAACAGAGCATATGTATTTTCTACAGCAAAAAAAAAAAAAAAAAATTACCTCAACATAGAGATAGTCTATTTCAAGCCGTTCTGTGTGTGGCTCTCATCAGTCCCTCTGATGATAGTCTATTTCAAGCCATTCTGTGTACAGCTATCTCTCTGTTGAGGTAATTTGTTTTTTTGCTGTAAAATATATATAAAGTGATGTCCACCTTGTATAAGGCCTGGTAGCCACTCAAGGTACAGACAGGGTTACAGAGTAAGAGGCATAGTTTATGGGGATATGTGGGGATGATAACAGTTAACTCTAGACTTAAACAGGTTAAGATTTATTGGTTGTGGGAAACATCCACTTTGGAGTCAATTCTACAGAGCAGCAGTTTGTGGGAAGAAGCTGCTCAAGTGTAACCTACATCTCACCAAAGGAATCGGAAGGGGACGAGGGTAGCTTGCTTCAATGTGGCAGTTCTTAGCCATGATGGTAAGAACTGGTGGAACTAAGGAATGTAGATTGATTCAACACTATTTCTAATGAAGTATTCTTGTTCCTTTAAACTTTGACTCGTGTTCGGAAGGCATCTTTTTTTATTCCAAGTGCACATTTGGATTCCAGTGTTACATTTTCCATTCTCCTGTAAAACACTTTCCCAATATTTAAACTTCTGTACTTGTTTGACTTTACCATCTCTAATTCATAGTTCATATCTTGGGTTGTTTCTCTTGGTGGCAACCATATACTGTGTCTTCTTACAAATGATGATTAGTCCTTTCTTCTCACTTTCTTTTAGTAGCTTCCATAGGTGTTCTCTCTGTTTACTTTCCATGTTTTCCATGAATACTGTATCATCTACATATTTTATAGTGTTAACTCTTAACACACTGGACATGAAAATTGTCACTGTAGAATTATCTCCCTTTGCATGCTGTAGATGCATTCTGTCACCTTGTCAACTGTTATTTCCAGAAATAAGTTAAGTGTTTATTTATAGAAATTCTCTCTAGGTGACAGAATGCACCTACAGCATGCAAAGAAAGAGAATCCTACGGCAACAATTTTTGCCACCAGTGTTAAGAGTGTCCATCAACTGAAAAAGAAAGGTCACTCTTACTTATGTCTGTTACAACATATCAAGTGACTTAGTTGGAAAATGCAAATTTTGTGCTTATTTATTCACATTATGAATGCAGTTTAAAACAGTCCTTCTATTTTTATATACAGTTCACTACAAGGTATTGTCTATGCTCTTCTGTCTACCAGTAAAAATGGTTGAATGAGTTTATTAGTTTTAACATTAATATTTCAGCCTCACTTACTTTCAGTGGCACATGTTTTTTCATGCCTTGGTAGCTTAATGAAAATGGAGGTTATGTTTTCTCAGTAAAAAATTCTAATTCTCTTGACTTGCTTTGGTTTAGAATAAAAACAATCTAATAAATGAATTCAGGTTCGACATCATCTTTTTTTACTTTAGTTTGTATTGTTTTTACTTCATTAGGAAGCTGAAGATTAATTTCTCTGAAAATTAAGATGATACATTTTAAAATTAAAATGCATCTCCTCTTTTTATTTTTTGATGTCATTTAATGAACATACATTTATTTAGCTCTATCAAACTTTTCTTCTGTTGCATGTTTAAGGAGACACAGAGATATGATTATCTTGCTATAATCCTGATAATATATATATATATATATATATATATATTATAATTTTTTAATAAATTATATTTGCTCTACTCTGTATTGAGCACTCCTTTTAAGAATAGTATTTTTCAGTTATTGGAATTTATTCCATATACACCAGTCCTATACTTGGAGATATATATATATATATATATATATATATATATATAAGCCTTTTTATTATATCCTTACTCTGTCCTGGACATTGAGTTCTACCTGGATTCTATCCTCTTGCAATTTTTTATTCAAAAAATATATATGTATGCATCTATGTATATATATTTATATATTTTGCATATGTATGTTTATATTTACCACTAATATATATATATATTGTCATCCACAGACAGTCTGTTTTGCTGTGTCACAGCTCATCAATGTTGCTAGACGTCTGGTTGTTACTAGCTAGGATTGGAACCTGACTGAATTGGCATCAGTAGGGGATTCTACCACTAAGCTGTTGACACACGGCAGAGATGAAGGTGAATTTAAGCTTATTTATTTCAGATAAACACACAGTGACTGAGAGAACTCGATTTGATATACCAAAGAGTCTTGCATTATTAGCCATAATAGTCACTGTTGACAAACCCACACTTCCTCCCCAGAGAGCTCAACTGAAATAAATTTTTCAGGAGAATATATATATATATTGTCATCTACAGACAGACTGTTTCACTGTATCACAGCTCATCAGTGTGGCTAGACATCCAGTTGCCTCTAGCTAGGATTTGGCGTCAGTCGAGACAACATAAAAACAATAGTAATAATGTGACTTAAAATATATTTACTGCAAGGAAACTGATTTGGCAAATTGCTTGCCATAAATGACATGTCTGTATAAATATGCAAATAGATAATACTTTTATTTTTAAATATATATATTTTGTCAAATATATTATGCTAGATTCCAAACCACACAAGAATTAATGAAAGTCTCAACTTGGCAGCCAGGTTTGCTATAGTTATGGTTCACAGTGACAAGTTGATGGTCCCATATACTAACTTGAGGACAAGAATTAACAAACTATTTCCCCACCACACAGAAAATGTAAATGGCCACAGCATTGGAGTAACAAGATAAACAAGATTTACAAAGGTAGTCAAACCCTAGGAATGTGGAAATGAAGACCTGGAGCAGAAAAAAAAAATCAAACTAAAAAACAAGTCACTTCGTCTCAACTAAGTATCAGACATGCAAAAAAAATCCTACATTCTTTGTTTTTACTCAGGCAGAAACAATCTCCAGAATATGCATCACATTGGGCACTATATCCAATGAAACTTCTTGATTGAGTATATTGATTTCACTTTCATGAAACAGCAATTTTATAGCACAAACAGTAAAGGATCCTATCTAAAAATATTGATGTTTATGACTTGTAAAGAGTCTATAGGAAATTCAGTCATTCATGTTTTTGATTTTTTAAATTTTAAAATCCTAATGTCTGAATTCTAATCAATAATAAAATAAAAATAAAAACAACATAACTATGCCTGTTAAGTAAATCATTTCTATTTATAAACATATGTACATTAATTCAGAGGAGTAAAAGCGGTTTGTAGTTGAGTTAAAATCTTTGGGTAGTTGGTACACAGAAAAAGATGTACTTTAGAAAAGATTTTTAAATAGCTTGTTCACAGTCAAAACTGTGGTTGAAAAAAGGCTTTTACGATTAGCAAAAATTCACTGTCTTTGCTGTTGTTGGAGATGGTTCATTTGAAGTCACCAACATGTTTCTTTCAACACTCACTGTGGGGGAGATAAGAGTCTATGTAGCCACATCTATTAATGGCCTGAAGATAGCCACATCTATGAACAACTTGGGAATAACTGCATATCTACTCCCTAAAAGTCAAAATCTATGGGTTTTTATAAGAAATTTTTTCTGAAAGTA
Organism: Acanthosepion pharaonis; assembly: GCA_903632075.3. Taxonomy (NCBI): domain Eukaryota; kingdom Metazoa; phylum Mollusca; class Cephalopoda; order Sepiida; family Sepiidae; genus Acanthosepion; species Acanthosepion pharaonis. The sequence goes on along the minus strand of CAHIKZ030004174.1, from coordinate 1,301,088 downwards.
AGCTAGAGAAAAATTAGTTTTCTCTCATTGGTCAAATATTTCACATGGTGATTTAATTTTTAACCAATTGACACTTTGATTTAAACAGTGTGTGTTGTATTATGTTATCTTTTTGGCATGTTTGTAAATTGTAGTGGGATTGGTTAGGCTAATACTAATTAGCATAACCATACCACTGTATAGGCAAAACCTGACACAGACTGGGGAGATTGTCACTTGTGACGACTACTACTATTATGTGTATATCATCTTCATAACAAAATGGTGTCGTCAAATGAAGCTATGTTGGATTTGGAAAACCCTGAAGTGGTTGTTATTTGGTTAAAATGTTTTGAGGCAATGGCCAGAATGAAGAAATTAGTGGATGACCAGAAGCAGAAACAAATCATGGATTTATTTATGGCCACTGCCAGGTGTAAAGCCATTAAGCAAATATCCTCAATGACTTGCCCAGAGGAGATTGAATCTTTAAACTTTAAAGACATTAAGGACATAATTTTAAATTATATCCAACCAAAAAAAAAAGATTGGTTATTGCAGAAAGAACCAAATTTCTGGCACTAAGACAAAAGTCTAGAGAGCCTATTAGGAAATATCTCAGTCGACTGAGAGATGCTAGTAGGTATTGTGACTTTAATGAATTTGGACGAAATGGAATAACAACAGAGGAGGAATTGAATCAGCTTCGACTGGTGGAAGGATTATACGATACTATGCAAAGACTTAAAGCTTTGGAGAGGTTGCAATCAATAATATGAATTTGGAAGCGTGTATTGAATTTATACAGCAGGACGAGTTGATTGAAAAATATAATATAAAAGAAAACCAACAAGAAGAAATGATGAAAAAAAGTGCCATTAAGAAAAAAACAGAATCAAAATGCAAGTACTGCAGTTATGAACATGAGTCAAAAAGAGAAAAATGTCCTACATGGGAAAGATATGTGATAATTGTCAAAAAAAGAAACATTTTAAAGTTGTGTGTAAATGGCAAAGTAACAATGTAAAAAAAAATGTGGAAATAGTGCTGGACAGAAAAAAAAAATAAAAAGATTTTATTGTGATAGAAATGAAAAACAAAAGGAATATGTTCAAGAGTATTAAGTTGAATGGTATAAATTTAAAGATGCAAGACAACACTGGAAGTGAGGTAACTCTCATTCCTAAAACAATTCAATGGAACCTGTATCAAAATGTTATCTTCTTTTCAAGGGACATTTGAAACAGCAAAGAGATATGAAACAATCACCATCATAGTAGTGGATTGTATAAAAAGTCATTGCCTAATAAGTACTGACTCAGTGTTAATAGTACACAATTACTAAATGCGATCAAAGTTAGAAGTTTTGAAACAAGAACATTAAAAATTACAAAAGCTAAAAATAATGTTACGCCGTCATATTTTCAAAGTCATCAGCTTCCCATACATATAAAACCAATGGTGATTAAGAAGCTGAACAAAATGGTAGAAGAAAGAATTGTTCAACATGTTGAACCAGGAGGCAGTAAATGAGCATCCCCTATTGTCATCGTAAGGAAACCTAATGGTGATGTTAGAATTTGTGGTGATTACAAGGTAGGTGTGAATCACAAAATTTGTTCAGATTCATATCCTATTCCAAATGTAGAAAATATATTGCATTCCTTTGCAGGAATGAAATATTTTGCTAAAATCGATTTAAAGAATCCAAATCCAAACAGACAACGAATTCAAAGAAATTATGACAATAAATTCGCCCATAGGTTTATTGAGGTGAACTCGCTTACCATTTAGGGTTAAGACAGTCAGTTGGATTTTTCAGAGAGCCATGGAAAATCTACTAGAAGGAAAATTAAAAAAATTAATAATATGCCAGGATGATATTGGGCTAGGTGCCCGTACTGAAGAAGAATTAAAAAAAAAATGGTAATGCGTATACTCAGAAATTCAGGAATGACCTTAAACGAGGATAAATGTATATTCAAGTCCAAAAAATTAACGTTTTTGAGATATCAAATCTCAGATGAGGGTATTTTGCCAGATTCAAAGTTGATACAGAAAATATTGTATGTTTTGCCTCCAATTAATAAGAAAGAGTTGGAATCATTTCTTGGATTAGCTAATTTTTATAGTAAGTTCTTACCAAAATATTCAGAAAGAATTGAGCCTTCTGCTGATTTATGAAAAAAAATAAGGAGTTTCAATGGACTAATATTCACTAAAAAACCTTTGTTAAATTGAAGTTAGCATTATCCAAGAAACCGGTTGTCAAGATTTTTTTTACCCTAAAAAAGAAGTTACGTTAACAACAGATGCGAGTGGACTGTCTGTATCAGCAATTGTATTACAGGAAGGACGCCCGGTGATGTATCTTTCCAGGAAGTTAACGCCAGCCGAAAAGAACTATTCAAATATTGAAAAGGAAGCGTTGGCTATAGCATCGAGCATGACCAGAACAAGAGAATTTTTGTTACGAAAAAAGTTTTTGCTCAGATCTGATCATAAACTGCTAGAATTTATATTCCATTCCAAAATAATTGCTGAAGGTCACATCGTCATGGATGCTAAGATGGCCAATGAAGTTGATGCCCTTTGACTATGAAATAGAATATGTGAAAGGAAACAAGAACACCTCTGTAGATGCACTGTCATGACTACAGTTTGAGGAGGAACAACACGAGAAAAATGAGAAAGTGGAAGATGGAATTTTACATTGGGTGGAGACTGATGCATTGCCCATTAATAGACTCATGATAGAGATTCTACAAGGTCCAGTATAGGATTGTAGAGAGAATAAGGAACAACAAATGGAGTAATTTTCTAAAGTGGAAAGACTGTACAAAGAGATCTGACATAAACTGACAATAAAGAATGGCATAGTTTGCAATGGAGATCTGGTGGTACCACCAGAAAGTTGTAGAAGACAGGTAATCAAAAGTGTGTATGATGATGTTCTTTGCGGAATAGCGGCTACACAAGAAGGTGTAAAATTGGAAGCCTGGTGGCCTGGTCACATTCGTGACGTGGAGATATACATGAATAAATGTCCTAAATGTGTGGAGATAAAAAATTTTTTCGATAGAACACAACATAGTCGTGGTCAAAGGAAACTAAACCCAAGTCCAGGGTTCACATGGACAATGCACATGTGAATGGTAGAGGATTGTGTCTGATATTAGTGGATGCATTTTTGGCATGGCCTGAAGTTTTTAGGGTTCAAGATAAAAAATCAGATACTGTACAACAAATTTTACAAATAGTCTTGGCCATGAATGGCATACCAAGGACATTGGTAACAGATAATGCTCCAGAGTTTTGTGATGAAAACTTGTGTTCATGGTTAAGAAAGATTGGATGCATACTGTATAAACCTCTCCTTATCATCTGCAATCAAATGGAATAATGGAGCGAATGATGTGAACTGTAAAAATGGGTTTAAAAGCATTCTCCCCCACAGCATGAAAGAATCAAAAATTTTCTACCAAGATTGTTATTAAGTTATCAGACCATACCTCATGCTGAAAGATTACAAAGTCCATCCTCGTTAATGGGAAGACAAATTAGAGCACCATTAACAATGTCATACACAACGAATGAGGAGATATGGTACAAGAGAAATGGAGAAGAGGGGCCAGAAAAAGTAAGATTTGCAATGCAGAAGGGACAGAATATAGCATTGGTTTCCAAGAATGGTAGAGGTCTATTGGTGCATGCTGACCAACTAAGATTGTGCCAAAATCATGAAGACTTAGAGACTGAATATACTGAGAAGTTAAATGTGGATAGAGAAGAACAAGATAGTAGATGAGAAGAGACAATGAGTGCTGAAGGGTTTTCTGAGGAATCAGAGAACAAAACAGTGGAGATTGAAGAAGAAAGAAGTAAGTCGTGATCTCCTATAAGGAGAAACCAGTGAAAGGAGGAGGGTATGTAAGAGAAGCATAGGTTAACTCAGCGAATTAAACCTAAAAGGTTCCAGGAGGTGGAGTGGAATTAGTTAGGCTAATACTAATTAGCATAACCATACCACTATATAGGCAGATCTTGAGATAGACTGGGGAGATTGTGACTTGTGACGACTACTACTATTGTGTGTATATCAACTTCATAACATAAATATTGTTTGCTATTTGGTAAAAAATAAAGTTTAAGCATGCTTTAATATGGTATGTATGTGGGTATATAATTGTATTGGAAATAGGGTTTATTTTCTATAGGTCTATACTTCAAAGTATGAGGATCTGAATAGACATTTTTTTTTTTTTTACCTGAAAATTGTTATGCATATATATATATATATATAATATGTATGTATTTAACAATTTGGAGAACTTGTACTTTGACGTAAAGTTAATTTCACAAGAAAAATATCTGCATAAAATATAGATTTTGTTCATAAGAAATGAAATTTTGTTTCCAGACCATCAGCAAAATATGTCTAAGTAGCTTTTCCAAATTCCTTTACACATTTATTGTTACATAAATTCTCACCAAAAATTACTAAAATGTATATAAGGAATTAATGGAATTTGTTTTTCATCTGACATTATTACTTGCTATTTCAAGATTTTTTTTGTTTTTTTAATTGAATACCCATTTTTCAATTTTTTTATTTATTTATTTATTTTTTTTTTTAATAGCCTGTCTAAATTTTTGGTTTGTTTTGTTTTAAGGCATATTAACCTTAATGGGTTATTTAATGCTGACAAGATTTTTATTGCTGGTAATATTTTCTTTTCAAAAATATATTGCTGATAAAAAATTTTCAAAAATTGTATTGCTGGTATTAAAACCCATTTTTATACTTTCATAGTGTTTTGACCTCTTTTGGCAGGGTGGTTAGCTATTTGCTCACAGCTGGGGCTCTGGCAGGTGCTACCACCCTGGATCAGGGTGGACCTGGGGACACCAGCAATTAACAGGTAGTTCCACACTGCTCAAAACTTTCTGATTAAAGGCCTTACTGTTGGATGTCATTATTGTCTTACCCAGGACCTAAATTTCTGGTTTAGGGTTATCATTATTTATATTTGGACTATTTTCTTATTATCAAGACATTTTGACTGTTGTTCTACTCGGCTTTCTTCAGTTGCTTGTTGATCTTGGTAATCTTCTGGAAATTTGAAATTATTATTTCTTAGCATCTTTGTTTTTATCTTATTATTTATTTCTTTCTTTCCTATTTTTCTCGTCAACCATTTCGTTTTTTTTTTCTCTTCTGAGTTTTCCATTTTCTTCTGAATTTCATCTCTCTTTGTTATTTTTCACTCCCTTTCTTTATCATGACTATCTTTTCATTTCTTTAATTTCTTTTACTAAAATATAACCGTGACTGCTCAATAGAGAACCTCTGAGTTTATTTTCTTATACAGTGTAACCCGGATATAAGAGAGTTGTCGGGACCGGAGAAGAAGTCTCTTATATCCGGGTTTGGTCTATTTTATATACATTAACACAGGCTCTAATTTGGGATCAGAGAAAATCTCTCTTATATCCGGGTTACACTGTACTACAGGTTGATAACATCAAATATACCAACCATGAGATTATATTCTGGTTGTGCAAGCTGTGTAATTCTCAACTATCAAACATACTGATTTCTTCATAAATAATAAACTTGCTCAATAATATAATCATGACTAATAATAAGGGTGGACTAATTACTCTGTACTGTCTAAAATATTTTGATAGTTTTTGTGAGATAACGCTGCACATTGTATTGCCATGATATAACATCATGGCAATCAGTAGATTTTGGGACAGTGAATAGTAAATATAAATGCCAAAGGTGAGTGACATTCCACCAGTACATCGGCAGTTTATTTTTAAGGTCATAATATCAGCTGTTGTTTCTAGCTGTCCATGGAAACAGTTTAATATGTTTATATATTGACTATTGATGTAGTCACAGCACTAGTTATTACATTTCAATAAAACATTTTGTAGGAATTTATATATGAAAAGAATAAATAAATAAAAAATTTAAGAATAAATAAATAAAAATATAGAAAAACATTTTTAATTTCTGTCTGAATTTCTTTGATGTAGTGTTATTGTTATTTACATTCCTGCTAACATAAATAATGTCTTCTTCATTGTTATTTATCAGATTTAGCTATTGTAACCCCTGACCTTTTTTTGAGTGTCTGTTGATCCAGGTAACCTTCTGGGAATTTGATTTTATACATGAATCCTTTATTTAATCAGTGGTTAGAGATTATTCTTGCTGAACTGTCCCATATCTATCTATCTATTTATTTATTTATTGCTCCTATTTTCCTCACCCTTTTTACACTGTGTCTACACCTGAGTCTCTGTTACCCACCCCAAGGATTGAACACTTTTAATTCAGTTATTCTATAAAATATTATTTGGATATCAAAAATTCTTATTTGTTTTCCTATAACACCCCTCAAGAAATTAAGTCATTTCAAATTTCATTTGAAATTTCAGTCAGTGAAGTTAAATATACCCTGAATCCAAATATAAACTTCAATAAAACTATGATATTGACATTTTAAGCTAATTCATTTGGGGCCCCAATAAAAAAATATAAAAATTCATAGATTTTAGCTATGTATTTATTGAAATCATCTTTTGTATGCTAAAATGTTTACAGTTGCTTATCATTAAAATCTACAATATATCATTGTCTGCAGGTATATGAAAAAAAAATATTGCCTAAAAAATTAATTTTTAAAAAGAACGTGTTTCGTGAATGTCTCGTGTTTTAAAATTCTTTATTATTTTCTTTGATATCTTCTGAAATGTTTTTGCTTTAATTGAGAAATGGAAAGTTTAACAAAATCCCATGATCCAGAGTTTTTTTTTTTTAATCAAAGATTTTAATATTTTATATAATTATGTACGGATGTTATGCAATTAGCCTCTCTTTTTATGTTTATTTTTGTACAATATTTATACCAGAGTATTAAGTTCTGTAAATAAGTACTCTGTGACAATGACAGTTATACACAATTGGTAACAATCAACTATCCTTCATCCACCTACTCACACTGTTCGACATCTGTTCAATCCTCTTTACCTGAGCAGGAAACAAATTCAATTGTCTGACACAAAGAATGAACTTCTGTTTTGTTTCCAACAGCAACTGTTGCTATGTTCAACTCTTATAAGTAAACTCACTGATTAGTGATAACTTAGGATTTGGGCTCTTAGGGAAAATAAGTTTATACAGATTTGATTAATTCTATATTTACTAGCATAAAACCTGCTACAGGAATGGGAGTTTAAGCTAATTTCTTTGGGGCCCCAATAAAATATCCCAGATTTGAACTATTTATTTAAAAAAAATCCAACCCATAATATACTTTTATTTTTAAAGAATCCAACCCATAATATACTTTTATTTTTAAAGAATTAATGGATTTTCATTTTTATTGCTTCAAACATTATATTGGATTCTTTGTATCTGAAATTCACTGCCTATTTTTATTTTATTTAAATGTGTATGACCAGCACGTTGAAGAAATCTTAATAAAGAAAACATGTTCTCCAGCAGGGATTGAACATGCATCACCCTGCCAGAGTACATGTTTTTGTTGTGTTGTTTTCTTCTCTGTGACTTAGAAGTCTCCCACCTGCTGTGTGACGACTGATTTATTTAGTAATTGCTGGACTCTGTGCAAAATAGGGCAAGTCTTTTTTGCCTATGTCACTGCAGTTTTCTTTACCGAGATTTCTCAAATGTGCAGACTGATAGACATAATATACACTTGAATAAAATGTAAAGTGGGAGACCTATTTCAAATATAGAGAGTCTACTATAATAACATCTGAAATTATAAGAATATTAGATTGAAAAATACACATTTTTTTTAAAAATTGCTTTGTTTATGTTTTGGAAATGAAACTGGGCAGATATGGGCTTTTCAAGATAAATAATCTCAGTGAAGATGATATACTTTCCTTAAAAGATGGAAAATAGTTTTACTTGCTGTGATATTGTTTGTGGCTAAATAGAAAATGGTGGTTTCCCCTATAAAGGTGGATGGAGATTCCATCCCTGCTGGGGAAGACTTTTTTCTTTTTTTTTTTTTTTTACTCAGGTTTCTTGAATGTCAGCCTGATAGTTGCAATACTGTTAAATAGAAATAAAAATAGGGGGTCTGTTTCAGTTACAGAGTGTCTACTATAATAGTGGTTGAAGTAATAAAAAGTATTGTGTTATATAAACAGCAAATTACTTTTTAAATTTTCCAACACTTTTTTAATATATTTTATGGTCCTTAAAAGGGAATATCAGGGAAAACTAGTTAAAACATCTATTTTTCTTTTTCTTTTTTTTTTTCCTAAGAAAAAAGTACTGTATGTTCTTTTGGCTTGTTGGCTCACAAGGTTGTGACCTCAGTTTGATTGGATTTAATACATAAGTTGTTTTGTGGGGATTGATAGTGAAAAACAAATTCTCTATAAAATAGGCGTGATAGATTATTAATCATTAAAAACACAAATTTCAACCCAAAAATATTAGCTGTAATCTTCTGGCATCTAGAATCAATTTCTGTGTCAATGTTGGGTTTATTGTGTTCAGTAAGTTAATCTATTATTTTCTTGGTGAGCAGAAAAATGGATTTTTGGAAGTTGTATACCTATAATCAACTCTTGTCAGTAGCAGTCTATGTTGTTAATGTTTTTGAATGAAGGACTTAACATCCCTGGGGTTTTTTTTCTGCTAAACCTAAAATAATAATTTAATACTTTAGTTTTAACTGAAAATAATTACTCTGATGTTAACCAAAGACATTAATATTAAAAATTAATTTTACACCTTTGCAAGTAGCAGGATAATGAAGGATCACTTACTACAAAGAGATTTGAGACAAAATATTTTCAAATGTGGATCATAAATACTTAATGATAAATTGTTTAGACACTCATCTCAAAAATTTTCATGTTTTTTCTGATTATTTCCAATATTTCTGCTGGCTTTTTCTGGTGTTATATAATAAATTGATTAAGATAGTGTTGGTTATAATTAAGAGGAATGACTGCAAAAAACATATGCTTTCCCGAAAACTACACAGATGCATGCTGGGATTTTTCCTAACCAATAAAATAGGTCACTTCTCAGACTCATCTGACTTGGTTGTTTCTTGTTTTGAAGCCAGAACACTGGGATCACTTATCTGTACCCCTTTTGTGTGTTAACGTTATTCTGAGTTTGTAAACTTTTTGCCTTATTACATTTGCTTTGTCTACTTCTGTCTTGTATATATTGTTTGCTTGCTTAATATTATTTTGGCCCTATTCTTTTCTTTTTTTTATCTTATAATTGTTTATTGCAAACTTTGTCAATTCTCTTTGTTGGACACTTCTGTTAATTTCATTTAATCATCGTCAGCTATTCTACAGATAGTTTGTAAAACTGTGACTTATATGAAATTAGGCTTTTCTTTCTGGGGAATTTAATAAATTGGAGTGAAAGAGCTTCATTTTTGTCTCAAATAGATGAGGTGGGTTGGAATTTTTTCATAATTTTAAAAATAATTTTCAGCAATGAAACATAGTCTAAGAATACTCATTGCCTAAATTAAGATGTGGGAGAAACTTTTGTGGATATATAATAGAAGTGGTTGAAATAACAATGTCCCAAGTGGATTATTTTCCCAAAATACACAATTATACCAGCTCATCTATTTTGAAACTCAAACGTATGCAAAAATTATCATTTCATAAGATTCTATAATTCCAAAATGATTGGATTGGGACAAATATATTTAGAAATGTCAGTTCATGCTTTTTCTAAATGTACTTTTTGGAAAAAGTTTTATTTTGTAAAAATCAATTAATTCATATTGGAGTCAGTTACTGCTTATTTTCTGTTCTGGCAATAAAACTGAGGTGCATTTTTAGAATTTAAAGAAATATGTTGTTCAGCCAATAGAAACAGAAAAATGTATGAAATGCATGAGTCAGAAATTATTTTAAATTGCCTTTTGCAGATCAGAATTTTATGAGAAAAATTAATACAGTCACTCATTTCTTAACAACCAGATTTCATTCTAACGAACTTATCTTTGTTACTAAACAAGCTGGTTCCTAAGAAGTTAGACCTGACCAGGTTTTCAGGTTTACTCACTGTTTAATGGGTTTAATTCAACCAGCTACAGATGGCTTTAATGTCACTTTTGCATAATTTGTAACACTTCTAATTTATTTGTAAATGATTATGCAGTAATGTACTGAACAGTAAACATAGACATTTTGAAAATCAGTTTTATATTTAGTACATTACTTCAGATTGTATACTGTAAATATAGTACAAGTACATTTTTACTTCATTTATTCATTTTATTTATCTTGACTCATTTTGAAGAGAAATAGTCATAATCAGTTTTTACACAACGTATAATACTGACTCTTCAGATTCATTTTTTATCTTAAAAGATTTTATACATGATTGTAAGTCTGGGGCTTTTAAACAGGTGAGTCATTAAGTGAGGAGTGGCTGTATTTTACTTTTAGTAATAATCAATTTGGGCATTTTTTTTTCATCTTCAGCCTTGTGGGTGATGAATTATTTACCACACTACAACCCCTTTTCTTACAGATGACACATCAGAAGCCTCTCCCTGCTCTATTGCTATTTTCATGGAAAACCTGCCATGCCATGCTTATTGTAGCAAACTACGCTCATTTCTTTCATATTCCATTTATGAGATGTAAGTTCCACAAACTGCTAATTTGCCGAATAGGCTCCCAAGGGGATACTTCATTAATCACTACAATCTTAATCTGTTCAAGTCTAGGGTTAATCATTATCTTCCTCATATATCCCTATAACCTGTATCTCTTATTCTGTAAGCCTCTACCTCGAGTGGCTCTTAGGCCTCGAACTGGGCAAACATTATTGTAAAAAGAAAAAAAAAAGGACAATATTTTTTTCTTTGAGTTAACATCTGGAGAAACTGGGAGCCTACTTCATTTTGATGTCTTTGAAAGCTTTTCTGGCAAGTTAGACAAAAGTCAGCTTTGGAGAATGTGAAGGAGCATTGTCTTACATGAATATACTCTTAAATTCAAGTTTTTTGGTTGTGGCCTGTAACACTAAAATAAAAAAAAATCTTCTCCAAGACCATACAATAATTTTCAGCATTTATCACAATATTATTATCAAATTTGAAGGGATCTATAATTTCATTGCTTATGACATTATAACAAACCATTACTCCACTTTTTACTTCTATTCTATATCATGTTAATTTCAATGAAGGATGCAATTATAAGTTCAGTCATTATGTCCATGCTTATATTCATCATTAAAAATTATTCTTGAAAACTTAGTTTTCACATGCTTCTTTGCTCAACTTAGACATTTTTCTTTGTTCTATTCACTTTGTAATGAGTGAAAGCTATGGAAGAAAGACTCATTCTCCCAATTTATATTTACCTCATTATGGGCATTATTATATCTATGATATAACAACACTATATGTCATGGATGAAATGAAATGGCTGAACGGAAAATGAAGGATAAACATGCTTTGTTCTCAGAGACTTTTATACCACTAAGGCATACACAAAACTATATATACATATATACACATGTTCCATGTTGAATAATATATCGTATATCTACACTGCAAGTAGAATATAAGGGGAAACAAAAAACAAGTGTCTTACATATAATATGAAGATACTCCTGTGTCTGGAGAAGCCATTTTTAGGACTCCAGATGCAAACAGGCCATATTCATATACTATGTCCTAGACAAGGGCATATTCAACAAATGGTAAACAGAAAGTCTTGGGTTTTCCCAAATTGAGGACTGTGATCTGAAGTTTCTTTCTATATGTGGGAAAGATATATTCCTGAAAGGAAATGGCATTATGGACTTGTAAAGATGCTGGGAGAAGCAGTTTTAGCCTCAGACGGGTCCCCTTGGCCCAGCCTAAAAAAGCAACTACTCGATTTGGCTGCTGTAAACAAACTGATTGACTGGCCACTCTGATCACTGCATGAAGTGACATCACTAAGTGGCCATCATGTGACCCATGTCACTTATCTCCACCAAAGGGAGATAATTGTATTCTGTATTCCTAAAGCTTAAAGGTGATTGGCTTCTTTCATGTTTTTAGACTATGTTCATAACATTCTGAATTTTTTATAATACAAGATTTGTCAAAAATATTTTATTGCTTATTATGCATTTAATTTTTCTCAAATTTCTTTGAAGTTTTCCAAGGCCATTTTTTCTTGTTCATATTTTGTAATTGATTTATGCTTCTAAAATGTTTTATGATTTCTGTTCAAATTTGTCATAATTTCTAAGATTGAGGTCTCATCATTTAGTAACTTCACATTAACTTCTTTTTTTTTTATTGTTTTCAGGTTATCTTTCTTATGACCCATGGTAGTTTTTATATATCAGATATTCAAAAAAATATCAATGATTATGCTATTATATATATTTATTTACAGTATTATAAACGACCATCAATTTGCATAATAAATTCTCATACTACCAAAAAGGTTGTTATAGATATTTCTAATTAAAACAAATATCAGATGAAGTTCCCCCATTTACATCAATATCTGTATATTTTGAACATTTTTACCAAGCTTGAATAACACAAATTTTATTATGAAAACATTGACTTGTAGGAAATTTGTCATTGTGTATATTTTTACATAATATATTTTAGCATGCATTCATTTTTTTTTTTTGGGGGGTGGAGTTTTAATTTGTTGTCCAAAATATTCCTACAAGAAACTATGATAAGCCAACTATAATTTCATATTACACCCTACCCAAATTTCTCAATTTTAAGACAAATAAAAAAAAATCTAATAAACAATTGGATGTTCAAAATTTGGTTAAATGCAACTCTTCTTTGTTTCTTCCCATCAACAGTCACCAGGTATGTTAATGACAGGCATAAGAAAGAACAAAATAAATTTCATGTGTCATGGGAAATCATGCTCTTATTTAATCCGACGATTGTTCAACTGGTTTATCTTCAAACTTTTTAGTCTAGGAAAAATTACTGACTCAAGAAATATGTAAGCATGAAAAAAATATGCACAAAATGATTATGATAACAATGAGTTAAAATAATGTTTTTTACCATATATAATTTATGTATGTAAATATGCATTCTTATTTCTATTGTGTATTATTATACAAATATGTGTAGGTGTACATCTTTACTTTCGTTACATCTATTCATGTTTATATAGAAGCATGAATCTTGGCCAAATACTAGTGAGCAAAATTAAATAGAATAAGAAGCAACTGTAATGACATTTTTCTATATAAAATATACAAAACTTTTCTGATGATTTTCATCACAGACAGCTGCCTGTTTGTAGCTTTTCAATCATGTGCAAATTAATTGAAACAAAACCAATAATTCTGTTATTATTTACTTTTTTTTCATATTTTCCAATGAAACATGACCCAGTGCACATGTTAGTACTTCAAATGTCCATTCCAGGAAGTCATTCTTTGCAAATTGACCACAAATTCTCAACTGGATTTAAATCAGGAGAGCTTCCAGGTTAATCTATAGTACTTTGATTTGCTTAGAATTGCCAGAATTACAATTTTTGCATGCTTTCTTGGAGTAACATCCATCACAGATAATGGCCATAGGACAACTCATTGACAGTCGAGACAATAGTCTGGGCATGATAAAAATCTGATGCAATCACGGATGACACAATATTTTTCAAGGCCAAACAAATTTTATCATACACCCTGAAAATAGATTCATATTACTGCACCTCACTGCAAATGACCTATCTGAGGAAAAAATAGAAATCGATTACATCCTTTCACTCCAGTGGGTCTAAAACTAAATGTATGGTGAAAGACAGGAAACTGAAGCAGTGGTTTCAATTAATTTGCACAAGGGTGTATATTGGTACAAAGTAAAAAGTTTATCATCAGATTTGTAAGATGTCATAAACCAACTTGAGCAGAATTTAGTCAAAATGACATCTGAATTAAAAAAAAAAAATGTCACCAATAGTTTTGCAGTGAATTTATTCCAACACAAAAAAAATAGAGGCAATTTCATATGGCATTTTTTGATCTGGTCACCATTGGTGTACACCTAATGGAATAATATATATATATATATCTCAAAAGCTCTGACAAAATAGTAATTAGGGACAGGCTGAGAGAAGAGAGGCTGGAACAGGATCTCAGTGCCTAACTGCATCATTTTTATCTTGTGCAAACCTGCAGTTGAATAAGATCCATTCTATTTAATGTTGCTAACCAAAAGGTTTGCAACTTTTGATATATCAGTTGAAAATCATGAGTATTCTGCAATGATCTGACCTGGTTATAAGAGGCTGTAATGGATTACTTCATGACAACACTACCAAACAAGCAGGAGGATCTTTGGTGGGTTAGGAAGATTTGGTTTTGATATAGCTGAGAGGGGATCAAATTTCAAACAAAGAAAGCCACATTGTCAATTTTACAGAAACCAATTTTATAAACAGTAACTGCATAATAAAAAAACGGTAATATTTTTAATAAAAAAAAAGCAAACAATTATCATCATCAGGTCAAGAATTCTTCTCGGATTCTCCTGACTTATTCCTTCCAACTATCTCTGACAGACATTGCTGTTGGAAGGTCCTCATGATGGCATTCAGAGTCATCTACAAGTTGCTCAATGTAGGTGTGATGAGATCTTCCAACTGATCTTTTGACATGCAGTAGGCTCCATAAGAAGGTGTCACTCACAAATTCTGACTTACTTTTCCAGGAGTGACCAGTTAGCCAAAGCCTTCTCTCTCTCAGTGAAACTGAGATAGGAAGAAGGTGTCTATATAGGCGTTTCATTGGTAGGTGTTTCTTCCAGCTAAAAAATTCAAACAATTGTAGCAAGTGACAAACAGGGCAATCTACTGATCATCAGCCAAATTATAGGGTACCAACTTGTAAATTTTGTGCTGATATCTACCAGATATCTAGTGTTTTATAGCCTAACCTCAGTTATTGCCATCAACATGTGTTTTTACTCAGTTTATAGAAACATATATCATGCTTACAAATTTCTATCACACTTTCTATCATTGATTATTATTCTGCATCATCCTCATCAGATACATGGAAATTTAAATCTAACAAATTAATCCAAGTATATCAGATTGACTTTTTCATTTTAAATTTTTTTCTATGCAATCTGATCATCACTTCCATGTGACCAGGTGTGGTTGTATGATCACTCTGCTGTGGATCATTTGACCAGTTCCCTCTACAAATTTAATTTGAAAGCCAGTGAGCCCTCTGCCCAGTTTTGCTGTGTTATCACGGCACTGGCTGCATGAATAATTTATTGATCTCAGTCTATCCCAGTGTGGTGGATGACCTTATAAAATGTTCATCTGCTCTTTGAAAGGTCTTGTTTTTAATCCTGCTGCATGACTAGCTACCCGAGAAAAGTTTGGTGGGGGGACTAGTTGATGATTGTCTAACCATGCAACAGGTAATGCAGGGTTATGTTGTACCAGTAGCCCTCTAGTATTACTCTACCCAGGGATTTTAACTGGGGATAAATAATAACTGCTAATGATGTATCATTAATGGTTAAGGCATCAGTCTATACAGATAAATACTAATGTTTCTTTTCTCCTGACTGTTCAGCAGGTGCAACTGTAAATGTTTAACCAAGTCACCAGGAATTATTGCTAAGATCTCTTTGAATGTGTACGTCTATACTCTCAAGCTCTATGTAATAAACTTCTGACTATATCAACTTAAAATTTGTGATTTTGTTTTACGTTCAAATTCACATTCAAAACCTTATCTAAAATTTCTAAGGATTTTTTAATTATTGTATGTGGTTTTTTTAGAACTAAACTCCTCATCTCATTTTTTTTTCTTTTTTCACTTTTCGGATATATGAACACCTGTTGTCACCAGCTCCAGAAAGTTCCTCAAATTCACCTGCCATTCTCTACCATTGCAAGAGTCAGATCAGATTTCAAATAGAGTATATTGCTACCATATCTGGTCTGGAGCTGCCCAGTCTTCTCTTTCCAGTCTCAAATGTACCTTGTTGATAATTAAACCTACAACCCCCTTTTCCCACATTGCAAGCCTGTTTCTACTCTATTAGGGTAGGTTGATTTTTCCCTTTTCTTAGAAAATCAGCATTGCACTTAGTTTTGATGTGATAAGTAACTTTACCAATTTATGAGTATTTAGTTTTAAATATCGTCTAAAAAAAATGTAGAGAAATGCCTAATTTTCACGTTTTTATTTACAAACGGACTTCAAAATTTTACTATTTCAAAAATAAGTCCAAATAAATTTTTTTTGTGTTAGATAAAATAATATTGAATGGAAAATATATTCAAGCCAAAATTATAATTAAGAATGACCACAAGCAAAATATGCAAGACTTTTTACTGTATTCAATAAATGTAAGAAAAAAAATTGCAAAAGATTACATAAAAAGGCTAATCCATAAATAAGATTTGTTAGATTATTTGTTAGTTCATAATTAAAAAAAAATTAAGATAAAAGTGTATATAACATCATAACACTGCTGAGCACACATTATAAGACAAAATGTTTTTAAATTTGCATTGTTTATTGAAAATCGCACTAAAACTACTACACTGTATAACATATTACATCAGAGTATAGCTAATTTGTTCAGAATAGCTTCCCTTTGAAGTAAATGAAAGTTTTCTTTGTTGGCACAATGATATAGTAATAATGTTCTGGTGCCATACATATTGTTCATATACAATTTGTAAAGCTTCAGTAAATTATAAATTTTATAAGGCTGCACTAAAGGCTTTCACTGATGACGACAATGAAATTCCAATGCTATGATTTTGAACCTAAACTGTATCATTAAACGCATTTCCTCAAAAAACGGAAATGATTTGGAAAAAAAGATATTTTGTGTCATTATTTATCATGTCAAACCTTAATTTTCAAATTGCGTACAATACCACACGGTCCCTAAATCAACTTTCACAGCTACTCTATTACTATTTCAGTAGAAAATGTTGTGATGAGCTGCACTCCTTAGTTCCACCAGTTCAAATCTTTACAACCAGGACCTGCCTTACCATATACATAGGGCCAAACCATCCTCATTCATTTGTATTCTATTGGTAGGAAGAAAGTTCCATTCAAACTACTTTTTCCTAAAATTTGCTGTTTTGCAGAACAGTCCCAAGAGGATGTGTCCCAAACTACTATTAGACTTTTCAATTCTAGGATCAGCTGTTATCTTTCCTACATATCCTCCTAATCTGCACTTCTTACCTCCTCCTCTTACATTCATACAACAACTTAATTCAGTAACCCTCTACCTTGAGTGGCTCTTGGATTTTGCATTATATGAACAATAGTAAAAAAAATATACTCTCTGACCTTCAGGTATTTTTAGTTCAATATCTTAAAGTCTAAGGATCATCTTCCTCTGTATTTAAATGTTAGTGTAAAAAAATTCTTGCTGACATTTTTAAGGCTGGTTGGCAGATGAATTTAAATGCTAGTGTTCTTTCTTTGTCAAACAGTTTAATAATAATAATGAGGAGGCATGGTGGAGTAATGGATAGCGGCTTGGATTGAGGAATCGGAGAGTCGAGTTCGAATTCCAGGCAAATACATTACATTCACTTACGTGCTAATACCCTTGGGAAAGGTGTGAATCCCCTTCTTCTCCCTCCAGCTATGGGTAAATAGCAGGACAGACTGGGTTCTATAGCCTCTGATAGCAACTGGTCTAGGAGAAGGAAAACTCTGAATTCAAAACCTGTGGAGGGTCGTTTGGGGACCTTGTGGCACGTAGTGCACCAGGTCTCTGTAATCGGCCCTTCAAAAAGTGTGGATGGTCCTGCATGAAACTTTCACCACAATAATCAAATCTCATGTGCTATACATGCAGGTTTGGGGACCGCTTATGAATTCCAAATTCCTATGAAACTCCAATATTGGAGCCAGCTCAACCCACCCCAGGTGAATGCCGTTAGAGGTTGGGTAGTTTAATAAACGATGGTAGCTGAGCACCACCCTCTATGCTGACAGTGGTGAAACATATAAAAAAATTATTGAAATGAATGATAGTAATTAAAACTGACAGATTTCTCTATCCTGGACAACAAAACACTTTCTCTCTTTAATCTGCTATAATATTCAAATTAGATGCAGGATGTTCTTCTATGAGCTATGACCCTTCAGGACACTGGCAATCATTACTCTCCACAACTTCCTATCTTTTGAGACATTTGCCTTTTAACCATCCCTCCCAATCCCCATTCTGTCATCCATTCCCATGAACTGGTGAAATAGGTGGCCCACTGCCCCACCTTTTTCGTTTGCCTTCAATATGTCCTGTAAGTATCAAATTCTCCAACCCCTCTTTCCTCATTATGTATCCAAGAAATCATGCTATACTCTAGATCCTTCTATAGAACCCCATTTCAGTCTTCTCTTTATCTGTGAGGAAATTGTCTAGCATTCACTGTCTTATAAAAGTATTGATATTACACATGAAAGCTTTATTTAAAAGGACACCTGTTAACTTATCTATTTAAAAACATCACTTTTGCTCATTGATTCTGCTCTGATCAAAATACAAAATTTCCATTGTGTTCTTCTCCTTTCTCTGAAGAAGAGAGTGAAGAGTTTGTCAGTCATAAGCTTGCCCAAATACTAACAGACTGAGGAAATCTGAATAGTTATAAAATATATTATATAAACAGAAATTTGAAGGAGATAGGAAGAGCAAAAATGCCTTTTACAAACTAAACAAATTATTATGATACAGAAAAATGGTACTGAACTGCTTTGTAATATCTAATCTCCTATATGGCAGGGAATGCTAGAAAATCTTCTGACAGATGAAGAAGAGGCAAGACTCTTCTCCTGGGTGAGGAAGAGACGGCAGAAATATGATTTTATTAATGAATACTGAGAATACAATGGATAAAACATCTAAGCAATAACAAAGTTTTCAGGAAAATAAAGACTTTCTGAGACATTATGAGGAATAAGGACTTAGAAAAATTAACATTCACAAGATATACTGAAGTCAGTGAGCAACCGACTTAATGAATTTGAGTAAATGGATGTCAAAAGTTTCTCAGAGTAAAAGAAGACTGAAATTCTTGTAGATCCATGATTACCCATGTCTTGAAAAGACATGGTACATAAAAGATAAATTCCATGAAATAATTTGTTTTTTTTTTTGCTTATTGGTAATGACATGTGTTTGTTAATTAGATGAAATTTAGATTCATGGCCTTATGAAAAGGCATTATTGCAGAAGTAGTAGATATTTATTTTTTTCCAGTATTCACCTTCACTTGTTCATGAACAGCTTTAATATACTGCACTCTGCTTGTTAGAACTAAAACTTCTTCTTTATGTGCCACATTCCCTCAGGATGCGGTGATCATGGCTCTCCACAACTTTCTGTCCTTTGCAGTTTTTAATAAATTTTGTCTTTTTGTTATTTCTCCTAAATCCTGTTTTGCCAATCATTTACTCATTCTTATTAAGTTATATGTTGTTTTCTTCTGTCTCTCTTGCTGTCAATCTGTACTATGCATATTAGATTTTTCAAACCT
This sequence comes from Acanthosepion pharaonis, assembly GCA_903632075.3. Lineage (NCBI taxonomy): Eukaryota > Metazoa > Mollusca > Cephalopoda > Sepiida > Sepiidae > Acanthosepion > Acanthosepion pharaonis. The sequence continues at coordinate 1,281,531 of CAHIKZ030004174.1, read as the reverse complement.
TCTTTCCTCAGTATATTCCCTAGCAATTTCAACTGTTTTCTCCTGATGCTAAGCATAAGTTTCCTTTTTGTTTGTGTTTTCTCAAAAACTTTGTCATTGCTCACATAATCAGTTCATGGTATCATCATCATCCTCCTGTAGAAGTACATTTTTGCTGCTTTAAGTCCTTCTTCTTTGAGGATATTGTCCAGTGCTCACTGCCATGCATAATATATAATGTAACATTTCTGTACTCTTTTCCTTGTTTCTAACAAAATGTTTCTATTTCTTTAATATTCTGCTTAGCTTTTAGAATGCGCTTTTGGCTATACCAATGCGCTTTCAGATTTCAGTGTTGCAGTTTCTGTCCTCTGTTAAAACGCTTCCCAGGTATTTAAATTTTTGTACTTGTTTGATATTGGTATCCCCAATTTGTAATTTATTCTTTGAGTTCACCCTTTTGCTAACAACCATGCATCCTGCTTTCCTTCATTATGTTCCATAAGAGTTTCTGTAGTTTTTTTTTGTGTCTTCTATCAGCACACTGCCATCTTATGTTGTTGAGATTGTGGCCAGCAATAATGAATCCTGATAGGTCTTCTAATTCTCTCAGAATCATGACACTGTAGAGGTTGATGTGTCTTCTTCCTGGATGTAAGACACATCCTTGTCTTACATCCCTTTCTATTTTTGTATATCTGTTGAACTCCTTTTCTATCCTCATGAGAGTTTGATGCCAGTACAGATTCTAATTATTCTTATATCCTTCCCAAATATGTCAAGATTGCAGAGTAGTTCCAACAGATCTTTATCGAACATCTTTGTGTAATCTACTAAACACAGGTACATGTCCTTCTGCATTTGTATTGCTCTTTCTGATAACATTCTAAGTATAAATATTGTGTTCCTTGTTCCAGTGTCTTTGATGAACCCGTACTGTTCTTGTCCTATTTCCAGTTTGATTCTGTTGTGTACTCTAAACCATATTTATATCAGCCTTCAATTGTCTCTAAGCTTGTATTGGTTTTGTCATGAAGACTTCACTATGTTATAACTGCATACCAGGTCAAAAAGTTTTATTATTATTATATAAATTGTTTTATATTAATGACTTCATAAAGTTAGTTGTAACTGTAACATTACCTCGATTTAGAATTGCAATTATTATTAAAACTCTCCTGTAGGATTTTATCAAATAAAATAAAAAAAAAAAAAAGTTGTCATTATTGACTATTATTAGGCAACAGGACAAAGTTTCCAGAACCCAAGTATGTTTTGTTGTGCATAAGAATATTTCTTATTGAATAAATATAACTGTGAAAGACACTTATTAAATTTATGGCTTTGTATTTCACTGACAACCACAAACAGGAACCATAACATTGAAATATAAAAGGGCAAAAGTCATCATAATTTACATTTTTTTTTTACTTTGGAAAATCATTTACAATTCTCATTTGAATACGTTTTGGTTCAATATTCTTGACTCGCAATAAAGGCTCTTTTCATAGGCTTTGTTTAAAATATAGTGAAAAGAAGTGACTATTATTTGTGATTTGTTTATTGGTATGCTTGATTAGTTGTCTCCTTTCTTTGTTTCTGAACAGAAGATGAAAAGTTATGTGGCTATAAAAACTTTCTTGCTGATGGATAAAGGAGTAAAAGTAAGTTTTGTGAAAATAAATTTTACAGTTGTGTCCTAAATCATGACTGATGTACATTTTTAGTTTTTCCAAAAGAATCAATGAAATGTGTGTATACATAATTGTTAAAAATTTGCCATATTATGTCTCAATAAAAGGAAATAGTGTTTGCAGATATAAATAGTATGAGTGGTTTGGTAATGAAGGCATAAATCTGCCAGTCACCTTGTTGTGTTGAGTTCTGTGCCCATACTGTTCACGCATTATGTATAAATACAAGTAGAAAATCCCCCCAGCAATAGGTTAAATAGCAGGGCTGTCTTTAAGTGGCAATCAGTCTAGGAAAAAGAAAACTCTGAATTGAAATCCAGCCTGAAGATGGATGTTCTCCTCCAGGTTATGTTAACTGAGACACAAAGCGATTGCAATGGCTGCAGTACATGCAATACTCCTCTATGAATCTGGTGTTAAATGGACTCTCAATATGATGAGCAGACAAATAATGAAAGATATATGTGGAATTTTATTTAAACTTATTTATAGTGCAGATCAAAATGCTGTCTCTCTGTAGTTTTGGTGTAGGTCATATTTTTTAGATAATACTTTAATTTCAACATATTAAAATGCATGTTTTGGTTCAGTGAAAAAAAAAGCATATTTTTAATGAAAATATTTCCATGTAAAAGTTACGTAAAAATTTATGAAGTTTTAGTCTTATAAAGAGAAGTAAAAATGTGATATTTATCCATCATTTTATCACTCTCTTTATTATTATCAAATCATATAATAATTATCAATGTGTATTTATTTATATATTTTCTGTCCCATAGACATATATATGCATGTATGGATGTAAATATGAAAATACACAATCAGAAACAGTCACAAGAAAAAGCAATCCCCCAAAAATACAGAAGATTATGAAACCCAACAGCCTTTCAACCTTTTATACAATATACCCATCTTAAATTCATAAACTAATAAGGCTTCGGCATAAAATGACCCAAATAGGAGTTGACATGCCGTTAAATCTAACATCCATCCATCCATCCATCTGTAGTGGGAAGGTAAGTAAATCGACATAAGTTAGAAAATCTATGAGTGAATACTTTCCTTAGTGATTTTAATAAAGTATACAAATAAAATATTTATCTGCATCTAGACAAATTATTTCCAGAGCAAATGGATCATTTAATAATCAATTCCTTTAGTTCTACATTTCTTAGATTGCAGTCTTATTTGTTTGAGCCTTTTATGTGAGGCATTCAGCTACCTTGGTCTATTAAGTGTTTATCTTGTTTCAACTTTCTCTTAGAATCGGCTTTTTCTTGCTGTCTTTGTCATTCTGGTGCTAATCTTTTTCTTCTAAGAGATATTTACATTTCACTGTTATAATAAACCTATAAAGTATTTAACATGAAAATATATTAAACAAAAAGCGATTTATATAATACCAGGAGCAATCAATGAATCATAGATACCACTGAGCATCTAAAAATATATAAAGAAAATGGATTAGTTAAACAGTTCATTGACCACTATTTTAGTTGTTAATTCTATATCTCTGACTCTCAATACATTGTTTCAAGACTTTTGTTTCATTGCATCTTACTACTAAAACTTTCTAACAATTGGCATCACTTTTTATGGTATGGGTACACTACTATATATATATATATATATATATATATATATATATATATATATATACACGCATACAAACATGATGCGATGGGTAAATTGTCGCGATTTTATAGTTTTGACCTCACACATGTGCATTGATAGTTATTGATTTTGCTGATGACAGACTAGTTGGGTCAGTTGGGAACCATCTGTAAGAAAAAGAGTACTATAATGCAATTCACTCTGCCAGAAATTTGGAAACGGCATACTGTGCTGCATGGCTTTCATGACACAAGCTCCAATATGAACATTTCAAAGTGTTCGGGTGTCAATCTTAGGGCAGTGCAGAGGATTTCGAAAGAGTTAAATGAGTCTAATGGAGATTACAAAGGTATGTCAGTCAAAAAAAAAAAAAACACTCTGATAATTCTGATAAGAACTCCTGCATTTGCTGGTGAGAGCTTCACACTCAACACAGAGGCCTACATCAAGTACCAGGTTTTCAGATATGTTTAGCCATCTTGACACCATTTGTCATAAGAATCACTGAAAAACCCTTTGAGTTATTCAGCCAGAAAGAGAACAGGTTAAAATCGTTTTGTGTCAGCCCCATTGTCTTACCAACTGAGCAATGGTAAGTGGAAAAAGATCATTCAGGATTTCAGTAATGGCACCAACATTCATACTCTGGCTTCCATCTTGAAATCCATTCAAGAACCATCCAGAGAATGGTGAATAAGTTTTAAAAAGAGGGAACAATAGAGAGGAAATTAGATCAGGTCACAGCAGGAAGAGGAATCATCATTTCAACTTAGAGCTAAAGCGATCAATTCGAAAAGATCCAACTCAATCTATAAGACATTTGTTTCTTGAGAGAATAGTTTCAGCTACGACAGTCTAAAGAGCAGTGAAAAAAGACTTGAAAATGAAATCATACATGAAACATGTGAGGCACCTTATTACCTCAGGATAGAAAGTTAGAAGGTTAAATAGGGCAAAGATCATCTTGAATAAGTTGGAAAATGATCTTGGAATATATATATATATATATATTTGAACTATATTTCAATACTTCATGAGCTTCTGATCCTTAGCAATGATTAATGAAGAACATGTCATTTTCGTTTATGATCAATTTCATCATGATACATCTGTTAAATTTAGAGAGTAATTATACATTTTTATTGCTCAAAGTAGTGTCAAATAGTTTTTTTTAAAAACCTCAGAGGATTCCAGTAATATATCTTTAATAATTTCTAAGATACAACAGTTCAGAACTTAATCTAACAATTGGACAATTTTACTGTTACACCTCTTATGTGTGTGGCACCAAGTGATGACAGTCTTTCATGTTTGAACACAATCTTCAGGATTGATGGTTACATTTAAGCATGAAACACTGTCAATACTTGATAGTGACATTAATGTCCTCTATATATTTACATATGCTCTGTCTTTTATATTGAGCACTTTTACCCATAATATAGTATACTTTAAAACTATATATATATATATATTTTTTTTTTTTTCAATTGTCATTTATACTATACATATATATATATATATATATATATATATATATATATATATGGTAAAAATGACAATTGGGAAAAAATCTTAGATTTTGCCAACACATTTCGTCTTCCAACTTTTTCAAGGCAAAAATGAAATCGAAATGTTTTTGTTGTTATAGTTACATTAAAAAGTCCAAATTTAAAAAGATAGATGCTTCTGTCTAAACCTTTTTTTCTGCTTAATGTAAATTACCTTTATAGTAAGGGATTTTTTTTCCATGTCGACAATATAGTTAAATTCCCAGATCAATTCTGTGGACAAGACAGATTGGTATAAAATGACAATTGGAAAAAATATGAGAGAGGTTTCCAATACATTTAGATTTCTATGTGAATATTCTGTTTTGTTATATTCATTTTATTATGAAAACACTTTAAAACTACTTTTCATGTAGATTAACATTGAACCTTAGAATTCAATGAGACAAATGGTAGTGGCATTAATTTATTCTCTTTTTTATATGATAGGAATTGAAGAATTGAATTGTCTGCTGAGTTCTTTCCATGCCAAGCAAAAGTCAGTTCTTGAATATTGACTGCTTCCAATAGGATTAATTTGGTTGGCATCAAGTACACAACTCAAAATATATTTAATCTTGCAGATAGGCTAATGCCAGGGAGGCATTTACTGTCAAAAACAAACCAGTTGTCATTGACACATTGCACAAGCCAAATAAGATGACAGGGTGAAAGTGGTAGGAGGTGGGTGAAAGAACGATGACCCTAGTGTAAGTGTGGAGAAACAAAAAAAAAAAATCTGTAAATCAGATTGAAAACAATTCCCTCTCTTTCACAAAAAAAAAAAAGCAATACTGAAAATAATTTTCTGTAGAATTCTGACTTTGGTGATATTATTGATTATTGGGAAATGTATTTGAGATATCTGAATATGAAAAAAAATGTATAAAAGTAACATATTCTTTGTGTTCTTAGTCTTCGTGTCTGTTTTGTGCAAAGCATGTGTGAAATTGGAACAGATCAGTTTTAGTCAAATTCAGAAAATATACAATATGCACGGTCGTTTTAGTTTAGTGTGTATCCTCATATATTTAACCATATTCATATATTTTATTAAATTTATTACACTGTTAGTAATATGAGACTCAAGGGCCACTCATGTTAGTGTTACTGAGTGAGTTTGATGGAGGGGGAAAGAGGAAGTAAGAATTGCATATTATAAGGATGTGTACAGTGGAGTAATTGATAGCGGCTCGGATTGAGGTATCAGAGATCCAAGATCAAAGTCCAGTGGAATCCATTACATTCACTTACACGCTAATACCCTTGGGAAAGGTATGAATCCTCTTCTTCTCCCCACAGCTATGGGTAAATAGCAGGAGAGACTGGGTTCTATAGCCTTGGATGGTAACTGGTCTACCGCAGAAAGAAATGGCAACCTACTGCAGGAAAAAATTCTGCCTAAGCATGTATCATGCATGGCACATAACTGAGGATAGATATCGATTGATCCTGGATTAGTGGAACTGACTTCTTAGCAAAAGAATATGAAGCAAATGGGAATTATTTGCTACTGTGAATAATGCATTGATTGTGAAGGCCTGAATTGGTTAAGCTAAGGAATGTAACACAAGTATATGGTGTATTCAGGTAGCAATTTTTAATTCCTACAAAAACCACAAAAGTTGCTTCTTAATTATATTTTTATGAATTTTCTTCAATGTTTTTGATTATTTTTTTTTATTCAGGTTCATATTTTATATTATCCTTTGCCATAGTGCCTATAGTCAAATCACATTGGAAGCATCAGTTCTCATTCAATCATCAAAGTTAAGCTGTTTTGAGCCTGGTCAATAATTAAATTAGGGAATGTTGGGTACAGTAAGCAAGCTCATACAATCCCAAATGTATTTTGAATTTATGCAACCCAAAGAGGATTGAAGAAACATAAAAACAAATCAAACAAACAATATCTGAATACTTTTAGCTTGTGTTAGCCATTATCAAAGAATATTAGCTCTTTGGTTGTTACATCATGGGTTTAATTTTCAAATATCTCATTTTTTATTGACGTAGGTTTGTGTCTGTCTTTTTTTTTTTTTTTTTTTTTAAATCCCTTCACCTCAAGGAAGACCGTAAGGCCATTAGGAAGCAAGGGGTTACTGGGAATGAAAGAGCATGAAAAAATTTAAGTGGGGGAAAAATAGCAATAAAAAGAAACAGCTGTTCAGAAAGACTAAAGATGTTGATTAATGCTGCATTTAAATTTTTGAAGGTTGTTGGTGGCAGAGAAGCAAGAAATTAGAAGGAACATCTGTGGGTGAAAAATATAAGAAAAGAAATTATTAGAATAGAACATAGTTGTATCTAGCTAGTTCAACACTAAAATGGTGAGACGTAGTTGCCAATCTAGTAGAATGCTTAAATTCATGAAGTCAAGCCACCAAGGAAGAAATCTCATCAGAATCATTGACATGAAAACATTTGTAGAAAAGACAGAGGGAATCACATCAGTGAGAAAGTGAGTGAAGTCAAGATGCTAGGTTAGGATAAATTGCATTACAGACCCTTCATTGGATTTTGTCAACAACCTCGAACTACATAGTAGGAGCACCAGACCAGATATGGCAGCAATATTCAATGCACAAATGAATGTTAAACTTATAAATGTCCAAGATAGATTCTGGTGAGAAAAATTATCTGTCACAATACTGTGAAGTAACTTTCCTAGCTTTTGATTCAATATAACCACTCGACTTCATTTTGGTAGTAAACATGAACCTAAGAAGGTGCAAAGACTTGCCTTCCTGGAGGTAGTTCAGCATCAGCCATGCTGATGGCAGGAAGAAAAGGTTCTCTATGGTAAAGCAGTTTTTTTTTTTTGGAGATGTTAAAATTTACAAGCCATTCATTGTCCATGTTAATTACTGCTTGGAGGTCTTTTTCAAGAACAGTTGTTTATTTTTATTTTATTTAGTTTTTTCCTTAATATATTTTATATATTAAGTCTTGGGTTTAATGAAATAGGGAGGCATTGATTAACCTAGCTAGTGAGATTGTGTAAATGAATAGCAGAACAGTAAGGAGGGATAGTAAAGAGACAAACATTAGAGGTACAAAGGAAGCTATGGAGAGTCATTATAGCCTGCATCTTAAAGAGAAAATGTGCATAAGATGTTGGTGAGAACTTTTTGCGTCATCCTAATTAATTAATTTCATTCATCCTCATTGAAGCTAATTATTATTGAGAAAAAAATTGAGATTTTTACAGTTTATGAGAATCCTTGTTAAAAGCAAAATTTATTTTGGGTCCACTTCCCTAATCATTTTTTTTCTGATTTAACTGTTAAAAAAATTGGAAAAAATGTTTGAAAATAAATTAATTTCTGTCATGGACTTATAAGAGGTTTATTAATAAATATTTAATGAAAGGTCATTTAGTAAATGGATAATTTTAGTATCAGAAGTTGTAAATTTAAAAAAGTAAACCAGAGGTACTAAAATGAGCTAATAATGATTTCCTCATTGATGAAAACTTGAATACAAAGTATGAGGATTATATACAATATTTGTTTAAAACTACACGTATGCAAACACTCGTGTATGATTTGGCTCGTGTATCTGAAATGAAAATGATGTATTATCTGCATTGTTGTACAAACTTGTTCATAAAGATGCAGACCAAAAAAAAACTGTCTGTCATTGTTTTTCATTTTTGTAGAATGTTGGAAATAATCAAATAAAGTAGAAAATAATTGAAAAACAATTTCATTGTCTTTGCAGTCTGCAAATTACATCCATTGTTTTGTTCTTGTCCTAAATCAATTCATTCCTATTCTGGTGATATGAATTAACACCATCAAGTGTTTTTATTTATCTTTTTTTCTGATTTAAATTTTTTATTGCTTTTTTTTTCTTAGTTTTGTTTGTGTGTTCATGTGGTGACTTAGCTGAGAGAGCATTATTAAACAGGGTATTATGGTTTTTAACTCTGCTGTTTTCAAGTTTTTCATGTATATAACCAAGCTAATTTCAAAATTACAAATAATAAAATATAATTCAGAATACCTATGATTAAGTCACACACACACACACACACATATATATATATATATATATATAAGAAATATAGTCTTAAGATGTGCTATATTTATGGGATAAAGTGCTCAATATCAGAGATACAGCGTGTGTAAATATAAAAGTGAACATAGAAGTCAACATTTAGAAGCAACAGTCTGTTTCATGCTAGATGCAATCGTCAGGCCACGCGTATCCCTCCTTACTCCCTGTTCTGCTATTCATTTACACAATCTCACTAGCTAGGTTAAAACAAGTGGCCTGACAATTGCATCTAGCATGAAACAGACTGTCGCCTCTAAGTGTTCACTTCTATGTTCACTTTTATTTTTATATATATATATATATATATATTTTTTATTTTATCTTCAACATCATCACTTGATAAGACACCGAGGGTGTTGAAACAAAATGGCTATTTTTGTATGATTTTATAACATACTTATGTTATATTTTTTTTTATAAATAATAATTATAGATAGATATATATATATATATATATAAATAATATGCCAGCTTTTTTTTAAACAGTGTAAATGTGTCTACCAACTTGTGACTTTCAACAGTATACAAACATGAATCTCCCTTGTAAGGTAAACCCCCAGATAGCAGAGCATGCTTTTAGACGTCTCTCCAGCAAAAGATATTCACAGCCAAGCAAAGTTCAGATACCCTATTTTAAGAAATCGACATCTCTTGTTCACATTTCTCAAATCTATCTATCTATCATTTATATATATATATATATATATATATATATATATATATATATATATATATAAAAAGTTTCAAATTAAAAATTATAATGTTTTATTTTATGAAAGTATTTATTTATTTATATATATATTTGATATTTCAAATTGTCCACAATTTTTCATCAGAAATAACTGTTTGTTACAAATAAATTAAAATTACTGTTTGTTTGTTTAATTTATTTGTAACAAACAGTTATTTCTGATGAAAATTGAGGACAATTTGAAATATCAAATATATATATAAATAAATAAATATTTCATAAAATAAAACATTATAATTTTTAATTTGAAACTTTTTCTATATATACATATGAAGAAAGTATACGTGGCTTCTCATTATGCTATATATATATATATATATATATACACACATACGCATGTACCATGGGTTAACCCAAGCTTTGTGAGTGAAATTGGGTAGACAACACTTCTAATACAAAATCACAAGTCACCATAACCGAGGGTTTGATCATGTTGGCTTTGTTCAGATTGTTGATCAAACTAGATAATATGCTCTCTCCCTGAAACTGTAACTAAGGTCTGCTCAGCATAGCTGCAGTATAGATTACAGGTGGGCACTGTGGGTGTCGAACAAACACAAATGTGTCTGAGCAAGCATCTGCAATAGGGATTGGCTAGCTGCCCTAGTTGATGGGTATCCTCAAATACAAGTGGACACCTAATATTATTATAATATATATATATATATATATATATATATATATATATATATATATATACACCCAATTCCTTTCTGACTAAAAAACTTAAACAAAAGACAAAGTGTGGATATTTTTAAAATTTTAGTGAGTCAAGCTGAGAAAATTCTCAGTATCAGTTTGATTATAGCAATCTCACTCGATACCTTTTAGTGTGTGTGTGTGTGTGTGAAAGACCAGTATATGGGACCTCTTTCAAAATGTCTATGTAGATGAATTCTGCTTTTTTAATGTTCATTGTCTCCTCAGGATGTAGGCAATCATGGCTCTCCACAACTTCCTCTTCTTTGTAGCTCTTAATAAATTTTGTCATTTTGCTATTTCTCCTAAACTCTGTTCTTCTATCCATTAACTTAAGCTCATTAAGTATATATGGTTTTCCTCTGTCCCTCTTGGCTTAAATCTGTCTTGCGAGTATCAGATTTTTCAAGCTCTCATTCCACATTATGTGCCCTAGAAATTTCAACTGTCTCTTCCTGATGTTCAGTATAAGTTTCTGTTTTGCTTCTATTTTCTCAAAGACTTTGTCGTTGCTCACATATTTGGTCCATAGTATTCTCAGCATTCTTCTGGAAAATCACATTTCCTACTTTCCTTTATAATCTTGTTCTATACTTCAAAATATTAGAATACTAGTCCTTTTATTTCAAAATCCTTAGTGCCAAAATATACTTTTTAATCATATCACCCCATCCAAGACTGTAAAGCCACTAATATATAAATGGTTACTGAGCAAGAATAATAAACATCAAGAAGACAGTAGATAACAAGTGATATTGCATTTAAATTTTTGAAGATCAAGGTTAGCTGGAAAGCATACAGCCAGAAGACAGTCCCACAAGTGCAATAGAAGAAACTGTTGCATATATCTTATGGTTACAGCTAGCCAATTTAACTGTGAATTGAACGAGACCATGTTACTAATCTAGTACTGTGCTTAAATCCATTAAGTCTAGGTACCTTTAGTAAAGTGTTCATCTGAACAGTTACCATAAAAGTATTTCAAGAAAAGGTACATGGAAGCTACATTATAGCAGTGAAAAAGTGACTGAAGCAGAGATGCCAAACCAGGACCAATAATATTGGTGATTCTTCTTTTGATTTTATCAAGAATCTCTAAATACACAAGAGGAGCACTGGATCCTATGTGGCAGCAATATTCAAAGCCTGGGTGAATAGTAAATATGTCAGATAGATTCAAGGAAGAAAATTGGTGAACATATCACGGTGAACAAACTTTCTTAGCAATCAACCTAGCAATGGATTCAACATAATCTTTCCATTTCATGTCAGCTGAGAATGTAAGCCTAAGTCAATTTCATAGCAGTTAGTATCAGCCATGAAGGAGTCTTTTATATATATATATATATATATATATATATATATATATATATATATATATATATATATATATATATATATATATATATATATATATATATATATATATATATATATATATATATATATATATATATATATATATATATATATATATATATATATATATATATATATATATATATATATATATATATATATATATATATATATATATATATATATATATATATATATATATATATATAATATATATTATATATATTATGTCTTTCATGTACTAATATAAAACTATTACTTCATTTTCGTCCTATAACAATTATATATATATAGTTCTGTATAATGAAAATGAAATAAGCTTCAGTAATAAATGATCTAACAAGGACTGACAAGTCATAAAATCAACAAACCAAACCATCTATATATATATATATATATATATATATATATATATATATATATATATATATGTTGAAATGGGCTAAATAAAGATACATGAGTAACCATATATATGCGCAATTACATACACATAAAGGTGAGCAACTAGTTCATTTTTAGTGCAGCCAAAATAGTCTTCCTATTTATCTATAAACAGTCAATATTTTGAATTTATACACCAGTACTATTTTATATTTATAATAACCTTGAACTTTGAATTTATATACAATGTAGCATTGTTCCCATAAGACTCAGAATTTTAAAAAAATAATCGCATTGAACAGGTCATAACTTTTAGTACCTGACAAATGGTAAAATTATGCAACTCTGAGTTGTACTGTAATTATTAACACACACACACACACACACACACACACACAAACACATATATATTATAAATTTATTAGTTTAAAAATATGGTTCCATTGCTACACAGGAATTACTATGTTTCAAAAAAAAAGAAACTAAAAACTTCAAACTTAATTACAGAATTAAATTAAAATTCCTAGTACTGTTTCATTTTCAAGTAAATTTTGGAATAACTTACTTTGAAATTTACTGAGTTTTATAAGCATATACATTCTTAATATTAGTTGCTAAGGATATGGGGAAATTCAATCATTATGACAAGGGGTGGTACTGCAATTTATGCTCTGCAAAATTGTATTGAGCACTCTTTTAAAAATAAAAATAATTAATAAGGACACCGGATTATAAATCTTACTCTTCTTTCTCTTTATTTTAATATATATATATATATATATATATATATATATATATATATATATATATTTTCTTGTTGTCTTTCTTTCTGTCTACCCCATTTTCATTTTTTTCCCTTCTACAAATATGAATCAAAGGTTTCTGTGAAATTTTTGTTAATAGTTAATATCCCATTAAACAAACAAAAGAGTGAATGAACTGTTGTTCATTTTTATATATAATCATGTAGAGGGATGTTTAATTCAGAAAGATCTTAAAAGAAAGTCAGTAGATAAGAAATTGTACTGCAAGAGACAAAGCTACTGCTTTCAAACTTAAACCATTGGACAAGATGTACACCCTTTTCTCTCTTAAGAAAATGACGAGCAGAAAACTTAATTATACATCAGATATAATGGTAAGGCATGAATCGCAGTGTCTTCTATTTACTTCTGCACATATTTACTGTTGTAAATTTAGTTCTTCTTTATTGGCTGCTAAATGAATATTTTGAACTTTCATGTTTTGCAGGTGCAATTTGGAGCTTTTACTGATGACAATTTTCAAGTATTTTTGAGTGTGTGAATTTTAATTGTAAATATTCATTCTTTTGTATTGCTTCTACTACCTTTTATACAAAAATTAATAAGAAAGACATGCATGAGTTAACTATTTACAACTTTTTATTAAAAATGTCACAGCCAAAAAATATAAGGTGGGAATTAAGTCTGTTAAATTGTTCATGACATTACTGAAGTGTTTCAATAGGTGAGTCAAGTGGGTTACATGAACAGGCTTATTTTTATCTCCAATATCTCAAATAATACTGTAATGATTGACTATACAGCTTGACTTTCATTTTAAAGACCTTCCTTTAAACAAGAGACCAAATGACTTTCCACCGGTTCAATAAACAATGTTCGTTGATCACATCATGGTAGTGAACATGCTTTTTAATCTGGACATAATTATGAATGCACACTTGAATTTCACACAATTCCTAGATTTATTCAGTCTCATAGATTGCTTCAGCTCTATTCTTTTATCATTTCCACCAAAACTATGCAATTCTACTTGCTATTTATTCATTTAATTTATTTTTCTTCAATAGGAACAGGAGTAGAGGTTTATCCCTTGTTTAGGGTAAGGTTTCCACTTCCTTCTAAAGTTTATTTCAACTCTATACTTCTGACATCCCTGCATAAAACTCTGAAATTTAATTTACTATTTATTTACATTTTATTTTCTTTCCTCTATAGTAACAGATATGTTCACCTATTTGTCTGTTCAGATTACTCCATGGTCTTTTGAACAAGAGTAGATGTTTATCCTTTGTTTCCGGTTTAGGGCTGGGTTTCCGGTTCCTTCTAGAGTCTTTTACTTCTGGTGAGCCCCTTGCATCTTGATAGCATTCTCACCTTGCTTAGGGTGGTGCCTCTTACTCTGTAACCCTCTTCCTTGAGTGGCTCTTGGGCCTTATACAGAGTGAACGTCAGTGCAAAAAAAAAAAGCAACAATTTATATGTTCATTCAGCACTATTGTCATAAGGAAAAGCATAAATCCATATATCTTGCTTTTGTTGACATGTTACATTGGCTGTCAGAATAGAATGATTGAGGTGTTGAACAAGCCACACTGCTATAGCTTATTGCTCTAGCAGTGGCAGCAAGAAAAATACTTCTCCACCTATTGTCAAACTTGACAACAGTCACTTGTCATATGTCTAAGTATCTTGGTATTTTTTGATCAGCTAGACTGACAAGATCAAAGTGATTTGTTTAACTATTAATGTACATTTGTATATAAAACACTGGGTGAAAATGACATTTCAAAGTTGATTTTATTAAGTGAGAGAGCTAAATGCCTAGAAAGTGATGCAGGGGTACAATAAATCTTAAATCTTAAAGTAGACAACGATTCATCACATCCTATAAACTGGTGCTGCAGAATAAGAAAGTACTTTATCAAATAACAAAAACCATGTCAATTGAGGACTTCCAACAGGAGCAACAACTAAAAGGAATAATACATCTAGCTATTTGGTTGAAAACAAAGTTCCTGCACACCTTATATATATATATATATATATATATAATAAAAAGGCTTAAACACTAATATTCCATGGTCATAATTTATTCCATTGGAATCGTAAATATGATCCAATTCATCAGACCTACAAATTCAAAAAGAAAACAGAAAAAACAACTCCGGGAATAAAAAAATAAAATTTAGTGAGAGTGTACTTTAAATATTTTAGATATATGATTGCATATGTATGTGTATATTTACCACTAATATATATATATATATATATATATATATATATATATATATATATATATATATATATAAATTGTGCAGGAACTTTGTTTCCAACCCAATAGAAAGGAAAAATGATGATATAATCAAGTTGTTCACTTTCTGCACAACTTTGAACAAAAGGTTAGGATGGAAACGTCCATCAATCTTAGAGCAATAAGTTAGTGGTGGACATGAGAAGCCTATTTTTCTGAAAAAATGGTAACAGAAAGATGTTATAAGTTTGAAGCAACAGTAATTGATGGATTTGTAGGTTTTTTTAAAGCCAGAACATATTTTGTAGAGTTGTAAATTTGTTTTGTTTTTTTTATTTGTTCTTTTTGGGATGATAATGATTTAGTGATATGTCTTACTAATTAAACCCATAACTTGGAGAGAAGAGGTTGATTCATATCTTTTTCAGGTATATTTGCATGTATGTGAATATAAGAAACTCAGCATGAATTGGAACTCTGCTCTCCAATTAACAATTCCAAGCCATTATCCTTTAAACTGCCTGCACATAAAAGCTTACAGCACTTGATATTTCCCAGCAGTTACCTATCAAGCTACTGACCATGCTCGATGTTGCTTAACTTTGGTGATGTGCCTGTAAGCCCATTATCTTAATACTAATAACAGTGAATTTCGGAAGCCTGTTTTTCTGAAAAACTGTTTTTAAGAGAAAGATTTTTATAAATTTTAACCAACAGTAACACTAACTTTTCATTCAATGCCAATTTTTTCTTGTATTGAAATGATTAATATCACCATGGCAACTAATCTGATAAATGTATGATAGGTTCAGGCATCATAGCCAAATGTGCATGATATAGTGACAGGTTTTGGCAAAAAGCAACACATAATCTTTGTCATTGAAGTCCAGTTAGAAATATCTTTAGTTCCAGTAAACCCAGTTTGTTCAGATAATCTTTTGATTGATGCTGTTCTGAATCATCTAGAAATGACTTCCAAGTCACCTTGACTGTTTTTCAAATGTAAAATAAACTCCCGCTCAACCTCTGGTAAAAATGGTTACCAATTACTCCTGCTTGTGAACAGATATATAGAGGATTTCAGCCCTTAAGGGACATGCTAAACTGTTTAAATAGGATATTTACTGTCGCCTGTCTTAACTAAAGACAAAACATATACAATCCATTAAGAAGAGAAGCTATGAGAGCCATATGATGTTTAGTATTCATTAGCTCAGGACACTAATTCTTTTACAATATTGCTTAAACCTTACTTCATTTGTTTGTTATAATAACCAGATTAAATTTTTTGCTTAAAATCATGAATTTTAAGTTGTTTTTTCCTACATTATATCAATTGTATATTTATAAAAGCTGTACAACCAAAAGGGATATGTATCTGTATCAATATGAATCAGCTGAGATCTTGTAAATTGAAAACAGTAGGAGCTGTCGCAAAACTGGATATGGAACATTTACTTTTGACTGATGGTTGTCAGTGAGTGAAGTAAACTTCAAAGTACAGAGCAAGAGGCTCAGACAGAGAGAAAGTCATGGAAGAAAGATAAATTACATTTTTAGAGAAAGATGACATGACAAAGAAAATTGTTATCTATAAAACTGATCATCCTGCATAAAGGCACACAGAAGGCGGGCCTCTGCAAGCGAAGAGGGTTGACAGCTGCTGAACTGTGAACTTTCTACTCACCTCACCTAGGTCTCATCTCTATTTCACTTGCTTATAGCAGTATGTTGCAACCCAAGAATAAGGTGTGGTTTACAGCTAAAAATTGTTTTGTTTTTTCACTCATGGGTAACAGTCTGGCTGAAGGGTAATTTTTAAGCCACAAGCATTTGACTGGAAGAAACTGCATGCTGTCAATGAACCTGCTGTCAGCTGCAACGCAACAGGGATCCAACTCCTAGTGAATCTTGATTAGTTGATTTTTTTTAATAAATTTAATTAATTAAAAAATTCATACTTGTGAATCTTTTGTATTTATTGAAAGTAACAATATGTGAAGATTTTGTCTAATCTGGTGTTTATTCACATGATATTCAGAGTGAAAGAATGGAAAACATATTGCACTGAATTTTACAATCACAGAAAGAAATAAAAACAATGAAATAAAATAAGAGGGACATTGTAAACAAAATATCATAGTATTTACAGATGAGAATGAGCTTTCAATTTCAGACAAACATGTTTTAGAAAAGATAACAAAACAAACATAGAAAGTAAAAATATTAAACCAGCAGATGTGATAATATAATGTATAATGTGTGTTCTTTTATGCAAACTCTTAAAGAAAAGTATAAAAATATATATCTGGGTAAAAATTCATATGTAACTAAAAATATGTCTGTGAAAAGAAAATGTGCTCATTTAGACATTCATCTATACCAATACATATTGATTTGTATTTATCATACAAATTCAGATATGGTTGCATAAAATATATTCATAGTTTATATAGTAAAAATATGTTCTTTTAACTGATTTTTTTTCTTTTTTTTTTTATTTGTTTTTTTTCTTCTTTTTTTTTATTTGTTTTTTTTCTTTTTTTTTTAAGCAATCCACCCCAAGCAAGGCAGGAAAAAATGTTCTTTTTTTTTTCTTTCTTTTTTAAGCATTCAACCCCAAGCGAGGTGGGAAGCCACTAGCACACAAGGGGTTACATACAGCTGGAGTGAGAGCAAAGAGGAGTGATAGAGGAAAGGATGAAGAGAAGATTAGGGGATAGATCAGGGCATCTGGAGACATAAATTGACATTACATTTGAATAATTGGAGATTATAGTTATCAGGGAAAACAAGAAATGGGGTGGGAGTTCCATAGTTGAAGTGCAAGACATGAAGCTATTGTAGTAGAAGAGACGGTTACATTTAACAGTTTCGACAATGAAAGGGTGAGTGTGAGATGCCAGCCAAGTTGAACACTTAAATGAAGTCTGGGAACCAGCGAAAGCAGTTCATCAGAGCAGTTACTGTGAAAGTATTTGTAAAAAAAAAATACGGAGGGAGGCAATGGTATGTCTGTGAGAGAGCGACTGCAGATGAGATGGAAGAATTGAAGAATTAGATTAATAATATTTTTGTTCTCCTTGGCTTACTTTATACTCTTTGGATCCCTTTTCAAATAATTTCAGATTCTTTCAAGAAAGTGACTTTCCTTCGGTTTCTTGTATTTTTGATAATTCTAATCATAGTTTTGGTTTATTTGAGTCTAAACATACGAGTCTAGTTGCAACATTTTTTTTCTGCACTTCATTTGCATATATTTTTGCTTACTCAACAAACAAAAGTATAAATATTTATTTTATTTTGGGAATCCTTCATGTTCAGGTTATATTAGAATCACTTGAATGGATAATGATGTTTTTATCAAAACAGTCAAGACTGGTTTGTCAGAAAAATCATTAACTTTGTTCAATTTATCTCTCTCAAGTGATATTAAGTGATTTGCTGTCAAATAAATGAAACAACCTGAAACATTAAAAGGTTAATTCCTTTTCTGATCAACTAAAGACTGTTCTTATTTGAAAAAAAAAAAACCTTGAACCATATTTCAACAAACGTAAACACTTTACTCTATGTCAAAGTGAAACAAGTTTAAATAAATACCTTTTCCCCCATTTTGCTATATCTTTTATATATATATATATATATATATATATATATATAGTTTCACTCATTGCAAAACTCAAAAGCAATTCAATGTATAGAGCTATAGTTGATAATAAAAGGTGTGGAAGGAAGAGAATATTAAAAGAATAATCAGGTGAGATAATGATTGGCCATTGTCTTCAAGTGTTCAGGGAAGAGTCTATATGGAAGTCTGTTCCACAACATAGCAGATCTTAGAAAAAAAGCTGTCTGAATGGAAATTTTCCATTGATTTGAAGTATTGATGAAATGAAGGACATTCAGCTCAGTGTTTGTAGCATGTTATGTCTTATCTATAAAGATTAGAATGTTTAAAGATGTTGAAACTACCTAAAAATTTAACCTTAAATTTTGACAGCTAAATTAATTGATTCAAATTCAACACAAATTTTTCAAAGCAAATTCAAGTCATTGAGGTTACCTTGAATTGCATAATAACTTCAGACAGACTGTAGGCACCTTTATCTAGTCTGACTTCTAAACCTCTCTCTATGTTGAATATTCCTCTCTAGCATTGCCAGCAGAAACAGTGTTACCTTCTTACATGGTACAGTTGTACACGCCCCTATGAGTCATCACATCTACTGACACTATTTACTTATGCTTCCTATTTCAACATCTTTCCATATGGTGTATACCTGTGTCTCAGTTTACCAAGTTTAGATACAATGGGTGCTAAAAGAAAAGTAATGGATCTTAGTTGTGATCCTAATTGCATTTAGTTGTAAGCAATCCATCAAACTCACCTGAAATTAACAAATTCATTTGAAAATAAAGTCAAAGATCAATGGAAATTACAATTTTAGAAATGAAGTTTAGGGAGAAAGAGGGTACTGTCTCCTGCACCTCAAGACATATTGCACAAGTGAGTAAATGACAAAAAAAAAAATGGAGCTAGGTGAGGCGCATATCCATTTATTTTCCTGAGAGTCATGACTTTTTACTTTGTAGTTAGAATAAATGAATTACTTGAATTTGCTCTAAAAAAAGTGACAACGTTTATTAGAAAAGAGCTGAAATAGAAAGTTGTTAACATACGAGAGATTTGATTGTTAAAGATGTTGATTTTGGTAATAGAAAAACAAATGTTCTTTGAACTGTAGTCATTTCTTATTTGTGAAAAAGTAAATTCTGTCACTATTAAGTTCCTTTGGTTAGAAACTTTCCTGTTTTCTGAATTAAGGACAATATATTTTAGATGTCAGATTCTCTTGTTAGGCTTCCTACTGAATAGAGAGGAACCTTATTGTAGTTGTTGGGGGGGAATGCTAGTATCTTTGGGTAAATATTTAATCACTATTATGCTGTAGTAATCAACACTTTGAATAATAAATATTTATAGGGTCCTGGGAAATTTATCCCACAAATAATAATGGTGAACTCAATGTGAGTCCAAATAAAACAGAGTACTACAAAAAAATTTAAAACAAATGACAATGCATGTTTTTACAAAAGAAATTACATGTGACGAAAGGAAAAATAAAACCTGAAACTAGATATAACGAGAATTGTGTGGGAGAGAGAGAGAGTATAAAAGTCAATAGAGAAAACCACAAAATGAATGTGCTCCAGTGGCAGACACTTTACCCAGATACAACTATATCTTAAAACCGCAGTTGAAAAGCTGTAAAAGAGGGAGAGAAATGTATACCTTTTTATAGACATAAGGAGTGGCCACTAAAATTTTTTTTTTTTTTTTTGCGAAGTAAAATGGGATAACCCACATAGTAATAAGTTTTTCAGAAAAGCCTATTTAGTTTATTCATTGTTTATTAATTTATTTTTTGTAGTAATGCAGTCTGAAATACCAGCAGAGCGCTGTTGCATTTAGTGATTGTTGTGACCTCTTCGGGTACTATTTTAGTTTATCTGCTTTCATCACTCTGTAGGGATACAAAAAACACTTATCTCCCTTTGGTGGAGATAAGTGACATCACTGAGCAGAAGCTAAATCTGCCTCCCTTGCATTTTACAAGTCCATGGTGGTGTTTCCTGTTTGGGAATATATCTTTCCTAGATATAAAAAGAAACTTCAGCTTGCAGTCCTCAATTTGGGAAATTCTAAGATTCACTGTTTCCTGTTTGTGGAATCTGTCCTTGCTTGGGACATACATGAATCTGGCCCATTTGAATCTGTAGTTCTCAACATGGCTTCTCCAGACACAGGAATATCTCCACATTGTATGTAAGACCCATCCTTTTTGTTTCTCCTTATACTCTGATTGCTGTAAAGATATATGCGATATATTATTCTCTGTGTGGGACATGTGTATATACATATGTATATTTTTGTGTATGTCTTAATGATATAAAAGTCTTTCTGAGAACGAAGTATGTTTGTCATTCCTTATCCTTTCAACCTTTTTGTTTCATTCATGAAATACGGTATTATTATATCATGGATATAATAATGCTCATAATGGGGGAAATGTAAATGGGAGAATAAATTTTTCTTCCCTGAAGTTCTCCCATTACAACTCTTTAAAAGATTTAAGTTTTATTAAGTAAAATTTAACTCCTTGAATCAATTTAAACTGATACTTTTTGTATGTTTTAAGCATTTCATATTTTCTAAATTTCAGATAAAAACTTGGACACTTTGCAACATATTTCTGTGAAATTTACACTTTCCAAAACTATAATTTATAATAATTTATGCAAAAAAAAGAAAGCATAAGTTTAAAGTGGTGCCAGGAAGTTATTGGTCGAGTTTATAGACATCAATAACATTTTTGGTACTAGCTGTACATCCATATAAAACCTGAAATTATTAAAGAACATGTGGTCATAGATGAGGTTGAGGCTAAAATATTTTAAGAGATAAAATATAAGTGAATTTATTTTTAATCGGTTGTAATAACAAAATGCATTGTTAGAGAAAAGTACTGAAAGTTTCTGCTGAGTGTTGATCTTTAGTCGGAAAAGTTAAATTGAGAAACATAAAATTTATGTTTTTGTTGGTTGACCTGTGGAAATAACTATTGATTTGTTTTGATGCTACATTTCCAAAATCTATTATTCATGAATTTTTGGTGATATTTATTGTGTTGTTTTTATTGTTGTTGGCCAGTTCCTCCAGCCAAATGAAAAATAAAATGTTGCTTAATTCTTATTCAAATTTATTTGCAAAAAGAAATAAAAATTATTTTAATTCTTTCACTAATGTGAACTACTATGTCTTCAAAAGTCCTTTTTAAATATATTTACCATGTGCATTAATGTACCACAACTTGAAGTCAGAACTTTGCAATCACTTGTCTTTTTTGCCCCTTTTGTCTGTGTGGATGTTATCAAGGTTTTGGGTTTTGGGTGTATTTATTTTAGGTGAAGGTGCATGTTCAATATATATTACTGCATGGTTCACATCTTCAAGCAAAGAGAAGGAAGAGGAAGATTCTCTCCCTTTCCTGAAGTGGTCCTAAAATTGCAAATGTTACCAGAAACCTTTGCTAGTTTCTTTATTATGTGCATCATGGGAAAAATATTTTTCATTCATTTTTATTAATTTATTTATTGGTTTTTATTTCATTTTCCCCATATGTGTTAGCACCATTCTTACTGTGAAATTTTTACCTTATTACTGTTGTTTTGCCTACTGTTGTCCCACATACATACACACACACACGTGTGTATATATATATATATATATATATATATATATATATATATATATAATGTGTGTGCATGAGAGGAGGAAATACTGTCCGAGCAGTACTTTTGTTAATAAAGTGGATATGCTGTATGGTCCTAGATGTAAATTTACTGTGGTTGAGTCGGAAATTAGTGCACTTCCTATACAGTTTTGGCCTCAGTTACTTTTTTTTCAAACTGCATTCTTCAAGTTAAAATTATGGTCTGACTTCTGATAATGAACAACTAATGCACTGAGTGTGTTATTTCATAAAAGACACCTTTTGTGTTATTGATTTTAATTCTTAGATGTTTCACCAATGTATTCCTTGTGACATTCTTTGTTACGGTCTATAATTAAACTTGATTTATAGTTTCATGCATTAAATTCTAATTCAATTTACATTGGTAGCTGATCTAAAAAATGACTTAACTTATTGTTAACTGCATCAAGGAATGGCATGTTAATTTTTATGTCTCAAAAACTAATCTACTCTTTATTAATCATGTGAAGGATGGCTGATGCTAACCTCAAGGAGGGTCTCATTGCAACTTTTCAAGATAACATTTTCAGTTGACATGAAGTGGAAAGATTATATTGGCTCTACTGCTACACAATTTTACTCTCCAGAGTCTATCTTACATATTTATAAGTCAATTTATTCATGCTTTGAATATTCTGTCACATATGGTCCAGTGCTCCTGCTATATATTTAGAGATTCCTGATAAAATCCAAAGAATAAGCAGTATTATTTGTCCTGACCTGGTATTACAGCTTCAGTCACTTTCTCAACATTGTGCCTTTTCTATAAATACTTTTGGATGAACTCTTCGCTATGAAACCTAGACTTTATAAATTTAAACATGTTACTAGATTGTTTGCAATATCTCATCAATTCACAGTTGAATTCATGCGATGTAACCATAAGTTCTATGCTTATAGTTTCTTACACTTCTCGCTTGTGGAAATCTTTTCCAGCTCTATGCTTTCCACTAAATTTGATCTTCAAAAAGTTAAATGCAATGTCAATTCTTATCTACTATTTTATTCATTACTCTTCTATTCTCGCTCATTAACAATTTTTCTCTTTTCTCTTTTTCTTTTTTATTCTTCCACTCTCTGTAGCCCATTGTGTCTTAATGGCTTTACTGCCTTGCATGAAGTGAAATGATTGAAAAAAATATGAAATGAGAAAAATAAAATTTATCTATTTTTTTTTTTCTTTAAAACAATGTTCCCTTTGTACAAGGCCTGAGGACCACTTGAGGTAGAGCATTACAGAGTAAGAGGCACAGCTTATGCTGATATATGGGAAATATAACAGTTAACCCTAGACTTGAACTGGTTAAGATTGTAGTGATCAGAAAAGCAGTCATTCATAAAAAGCAGCTACTGGAGTTGAACTTACATCTCACCAATGGAATACGAAGGGAATTATGATGGTTTGCTTGAATCTGCATGGTATGCCAAGTTTTATTTGTGAATGTTAGAACTAGTGAAACTAAGAAGTATAATTTATCTGCACACTTTCTGTGGAAATAGTTTTGTTTAGCTATTGTACCATTGACTTTTTGTAACATTCAGGGAACTTAAAAATGAACATATTATTTAATCTATGGGGCTAGATTGTTCTCATGCTTTTGTTTGCACTAAAGGTAACCTCCTCATCTTTGGTTTGGTTTATTTTTTTTTACGGCATATCAACCTCAATGGCTTATTTAATGCTGACAAGATTTTTATTGCTGGTAATAATTCTTTCAAAACTGTATTGCTGCTAATATTTTTTTTTCCAAAAATCTATTGCTGGTAATAATTTTTTCCTTCAAAAATCTATCGCTGGTAATAATGTATTGCCGGTAATAATTTTTTACAAAAATGTATTGCTGGTATTAAAACCTATTTTTGCACTTTTATAGTGTTTTGACCCCAGTTTGGGGTGGCATCAACTATTTGCCCATAGCTGAGATCCTAACAGGTATTACCACCCTGGGTCAGGGTGGATCTGGGAACACCAGCAATTAAGAGGGGGTTTAACACTCTTCAAAGCCTCCTGATCTTGTTGTTGGATGCAGTTTATCGTCTTACCCAGGACATGGATGTATTTTATTATTATACCCAGGATGGTCCACATCTTTGTTACATTTTATAATGTTTCAGCTGTTACACCCTCCAGCTTTCTTCAGATATCTCTTGATCTAATAAGTTTGCACTAAACGATTTTTTCGTGAGTAGATGGTTCTCATTCTGCTGTGCATATCTAGGGATTTCTCATCTTTGTTTATCATTCAGTTATTGCTAGTTCTGTTTCCTCTCAGTCAGAGTATGTCCATATTACCAGGCCCAGGGATTGAACTCACAATTAATGAACCAGGCTATTGTCTCAATGAGATAACCCTGAAGCTAGTGAGTTCAGTCCCTAGCCTAGAGATATCCATAGATGTGGACATCAGAATGAGAAGTCTACACCTGTAAATTGAATAAAGCGTAAATTTTCAAATACTATGCAGATTTCAAAGATCAGCAGACACCGGAAGAAGGTTAAGAGAGCACAATGGCTGAAACATTGTGATAGTAACAACAAAGATGAGGACATTAGTCCAGCTGTAAATAATGCAAGTAGTGATAATTCCTGGCCCCAGAAATTCTTGTTCTTTAAAGTTTTATCTTTTTGTATAATACTTAAAATCAGTAGCAAAAAGACAAAATTGTCTGAACTTGCCTGATTTTCTTAAATGAATTAATTTAATTTTTTTTTATTTATTTGTTTTTTTTTAATCAGTATCACCCCAAGCAAGGCAGTACAGCCACTAAAATGCAAATGGTAGAATTAGGAACAGAAACATTAGTAATGAGCAGAAAGAGAAATGCTTAATCAAGAGGACACTTGACAACCATTGACATTGCATTTAAACTTTTTGCAGAATAAAGTTGGCTGGAAAGCATGGATCCAGAAAGGGAGTTCTACAAGTGAGAAGTGCAAGAAGAGAAACTGTTAGCATAGAACTTACAGCTACATCTAGCCAGCGCAACTGTAAATTGCTGAGGTCTAGTATTGTGCTTAAATTCATAAAGTCTAAGAATGATAGGGAAAAACTAGTCTGAACAATTACTATGAAAGTATTTATTAAAAAGGCACAGAGAGCCAACCTTATGGTGGTGGGAAAGTGAAGATTGAAGCCAAGCCACCAGATCAGCGCCAATAATATTGTTGATTTTTCTTTGGATCTTATCAGGGAGATCAAGTTAAATAGCAAGGTCACCAGACCATATGTGTCAGCACTATTCTAAGTAGAGATGAATGGTAGACCTATAGATATGCAAGATAGATTCCAGAAAGAAAAATTGTTTTGTAACAACACAGTAAACTAATTTTCTTAACAGCAGGATTCAATATAGTCTTTCACTTCATGTCAGCTGAGAAATTTGGCTCGAGAAGTTGCAACAAGTCACTTTAATGGAGGTTAACATCAGCCATGCTGATGGAAGGCAGAGAGAAGTCTCTCAGATGGTTAATGGAGAGAAACTTAGTAAATTTCACATTTTAATCTTCTTATTGCAACATTTAAATTGTTATTTTGAATTTGTACTCTGTAATTTAGCCATAAAATGACTTGAACATTGTTATAAAATGCAACAATAATAAGATGACAGATAAACTAGTAAAAATGAATCGGAAATCTTTTTCTAATTTTTGAATAGTTACTTTAATATCTGAAATTATTGCAGCAACTTTCAGAATTAGCATATTTTAATTTTTAAAAAAATATCTTTTACTGATTATTATGAAAAACTATATAAATTAAAATTTAATAAAATAAATACATTTGAAACTCTTGAATTATGACACAGATCATTAAAAACATTTTATAAACTGAGAAAGTTGAAACAAGATCAAAATTATACTTCATTAAATATTATTAATGAAACACAAGATTTAAACTAAGAAATGCAACAGCAACTTTTATGTTTGTAACAACATCTGCATAATATAAATAAAAGATAAATGATATGCATTTTAATTTTGACTGTTGGACACAAAAAAAAGAAAAGTGTATATATATATATATATATATATATATATATATATATATATATATATATATATATATATATATATATATATATATATATATATATATATATATATAAAAAAGAAATTTTTAGTATGGATATGGATAATCTCAAGAATGTCAAACCAGAGCGAATATTAATTTAATTAAAATTAGAAAACAGATAACCTTAAGGATCCATTGATTATATTTTTTCCTGTTTTTTCAGATTACATTTCCAAGCATAAAAAAATGATTTTAAATTTATGTATTATTTATACACTTTTGAGGGGTAGTTTTAAGTTGATGTAAGGTGATAGAGAGAGTTGGAAGAGGAGGACAACAGATATGGTCAAATTTATTCTTCTTTTTCTTCTTTCCCCACTTTTTTCCTCGCATCCCTGCTTCCACATTTGCTTTCTTATATCTTTTCTTTTTTCTCTTTGTCTCATTTCTTTTGAGATGACTTATTAAATAGGTCAGTGTCTGGTCCTTATCCCCCTTACTCTTATCTATTTTAATAAAAAATGATTTAACATTATTCCTATCTCTCCCTTCCTTCTCTAATTTTGACCATATCTGTCGTCCTCCTGCTCCACCTCTCTCTATCCCTTTACATCAACATAAAATACCCCTCAAAAGTGTATAAAAATATAAAATATATATATATATATATATATATATATATATATATATATATATATATATAAAGTTTCAGTAATCAGGACTGACAAGATAAACTTTTATTTAACTTTCTTGTGCTTCTGTAAGTTTTTTTTTCTTTTCTGGTCATAAAGTTTGTAGAAATGTTCTTTACCTCTGAGCACTTTCAATGTGCTAACCATGTTTGCAAAACAAAACAAAAAAAACACATTCCCATAGCTCTAGATACATGCATAAAATCTGCACATTTAGACAATATTTACATACTTTATATTCAGAAAAGGAAAAACTTATATGAACACAAAAAATTTAATGTACAGCTTAACTGTAGTACCTTGTCGGTTGTCTCTAATGAAACTTGTATAAATTTTATATACACATACACACACGTCTCTATCTCTCTCTCTATCTCTCTCTATATATATATATATATATATATATATATATATATATATATATATATATATATATATATATATATATATATATATATATATATATAAGAGAGAGTTTTAATGTACTTTTATTTATATATTTCTGGGTCTTTAGAACAAGAGTAGAGGTTTATCCCTTGTTCTTGTCTAGTATTTGGTTTCAAGTTTCTTTCTAAAGCCTTTTTCATTCTCTTTCACTCTTGGTAACCCCTTGCATATTAGTCATATTATCACCTTGGTTCGGATGAATTGATATATTTTTTTTAAAATGTACTCATTATCAGGGATAGACTTTATACAAATATAAATGTAGATACTGAGGTCAACACCAGACTGTTGCCATTCAGTATTGACCTCAGTGTCCACTTATAAATTATGATTCAAAGCATACAAAGACTTTATTAAAAAAGATAACTTGTAAAATCTTGTTAGTGATTGTTCACTTTTCAATAAATTTGTGATAGTTTATACAAGGCCCCATAAGAAGTAAACCTTCACAATCTCTTAAATAATATGGACACATTAGCACTGAAGTTGAGTTTCTTATGAAATCATTTCCTTTTTGGAAATTAAATTTCTACTTGAACTCACCTCTCATCTTGTCTCTATTTTATAAGCCTTTCTCTGTGTTAACCAATTGGTCCTATTTAATAATATAATGCAAATTCATTCATCTGGATCCGTATACTAATGCAGAATATGTATTTTTGTCACATATTTATATGTCCACAAAGAATTAAATTTTGAGACTAATCACGTATCTTCAAACAGTTGAAATACATGAAGTCAGCATGAAAGCAAAACAAAGTATATTATAGACCTGACATTTTGTGATATCTTTCAGTGTCAGCCATTCATCTTCTATATGCCATGTACTTTCAGGACATCACGATCATGGCTCTCCACAATTTCCTGCTCTTCTAATCCCTGTTCTGCCAAGCATTCAAAAACTTCATTTTAGCAAGTTATTTCCTCTGTGCCTCTTGCTCTCAATATGTCCTTTCAGTATCAATTTTTCTAAGCCCTCTTTCCTCATAAAGACTAATAAATATTAAAAAAAAATAGATGTACATCCAAAATCTTTTTTTTTTTTTTTTTTTTCCTGAGAGAACCTATCTTAACTTTTTTTTTCTTTCAATGCAAAATTTTCATTTTCTGAAGTTTTAGTCCTACTTAATAATACAGATAAATTTAGAGAAAAAAGAAGTCAATGTGACATTATTTTGGGTTATCTAAATTTATCTGGTTGCATATATTAAAAAAAAATAATTCTTTTACAATGTGGGTATAAAATAAATTTTCACATCTGTTTTATATGATAGTAACATTCATTATTGGTGGCCACAATCTTAGCAACATAAGATATGCAGATGACACATCATCGAAAAGAAATTATAAGAACTCCTACAGAAGAGAGAATGCATGGTTGTCAGCAAAAGGAGAAGCCCAATATGCAAGTTATAAATTGGAGATACCAAAATCAAACAAGTACGTACACATCAATTTAAATATACTGATTTTTAAAGGTGCATTGGGATAGCAAAAGATGTCTTCTAAAAGCTAAGCAAAGTATTAAGTAAAAGGAAAATTTCATTAGAAACAAAGAAAATAGTACTGAACTGTTATATAATATCAGCCCTCATATATGGCAGATGAAGAAGAGACTTGAAACAGCAGAAATGTGTTTCTACTGAAAGATGCTAAGAATACCATAGACTGAACATGTGAGCAATGATGAAGTTTTAGAGAAAATGAAAAGTAAAAGGACACTTACACTTAACATCAGGAAGAGGGAGTTGAAATTTCTAGGGCACATAATGAGGGAAGAGGGCTTGGGAAATTTAATACTCACAGGACAAATTGAAGGCAAAATGGACAGAGGTAAACAGTGCATAAACTATGTAGCAAGCTTGAGTAAATGGATGGTGGTACAATGTTTAGGAGAGATAAAAAAAAAAAGTAAAAATCAAAATTTCTTAAGAACTTGAAAAGAACTGGAAATTGTGGAGATGAGATGTCAATGAATACTTGTTGTCACTTTTGAAATGCTCATTGAAGTAGAGACTTTGCAATAGATACAACTATAATACACCATTGAACAATACTGGTGTCAGATGCCTTTGAATAGCACTTGCACTAATAGTACTTGCTCAATAATACTCATTCGAATAGTAATCCATATAGTGAAATAGTATAGTGAATAGAATAGCAGTCAATATAGTAAGAGAGAAGAGAGTAGAAATAATGATAGTCATCAGCTACTTACTACATATATGTGTTTCCTCTATGGGCACGTGGTCTGCTTTAATGGGATCGCTGATGTTTGCTCACTGGCAATCTATGTTCAAACTCAAGTTTCAGCAGTGACACTTTACTCCTATATAACAAGATGAATTTTTTGAGAAATAAGTTTGTTGTAAAAAAAAAACTAACAAATTATTTAGTTTTAATGTGATGCCTTAAAAAAAATATGGTTACTATTTTTGGAATATAATACACTTCAATGTATAAATTTTTATAAATCTGCCATATATGAGGACTCATATTCTTATTTTGAAGACAGTTTTGGATAATTAACAAGGATACAGTTGTATCTGAAAGATTTTTAGTGAACAAAAATTCAGTCTAGTACTTTAAAAATTAGTATTTATTGTTCTAAATGCAAAAAGAGCTGAAAACATGAACTATTTTGCTTCCTTGACCTAAGATATGGTACTTTAACATCTGCAGAACTGCCAAATATCCAATGAAAATTGAAACACTGATGATTTTATTACTGTCACTAATTGCATTAAGCAATCTGACTGAACAAAAACCAATTTATATTTTGATAGTATGATCTCTTGAGTTTATAAGTATATTTTAACAGGAAAGAGAATTTCAAAATCTTAATTTTTTTTTTTGTCAAAAATTCATATGTGAAGGAATTTAATCTTTTTTTTTTTTTCATACGATATTTTTTCAATAAGAACTAACTCATTTGAATGTGAAAAGACAATGTCAAATGAAGAAAATAAGAAATACTTATAAGGTTAGTGTTACAAAAGACCACCATTAGTAAGCACCAACATTAAATCAGCATGTATGACTGATGTGTAATAGTTATCAGCAAGGTTATGGAATCTGAAAAGTGAGTTCAACTTACAGGCAAGCAATTGCAGTCACTTTTGCACAGATGCATTCGAGAAATGCATAAACCATCTTGTCTCCCCATAAATATGGATTAAATAGGATGGTAGGCATGGATTTCTAGCCTTTGGTGGCAACCAGTATAAGAGAAGGGAAACTGAATTTCAGTTTTAGAGAAGGTAATGGGCAACCATTCCACTATCCTTCCCATTCTTCTTTGTGAGTTCTTAGACAAGGGGTTAATTGGCAGCTGCTGGTTATTCCCTTCTATTGTGTGTGTGGACAAGACCTTACTTGGCTGCTGCTGATTGTTGTTTCTTCTATTATGTTCATGAATGCAGATGCACATGTAGATCAAACTGGCCTCCAAAATTAACTCTATAACAAGTATGCTTCTATTTTTATATCCATAAGGGGATTCAAAATTTAATTTCACATGGAGATGTGAACTTTTTGAATATAAGGTTTTCAATAGTTAGAAAATAATTTTACACAGGCTCATAAAAATCTTTTTGTTGAATTTGTGGGAGTGGTGAAATGAGTTATTATTGTCAATTTCTAAATGGTTAAAAAATAACATGTGGTAGGTCTGCAAATATATCGGCAAGTATTTTGGCAGTGTTTGCGCTAATGATTGTTTATCAAACAAACCTCCTGATTGGATGCTATTGGTTGGGTTTGTGTGTATATATATATATATATATATATATATATATATATATATATATATATATATATATATATATTTTAATTCCAATGTTTTGTATGGATTTTTACTTGGAGAACATGAAACAAAAACTCTCCTTCCCAAGGATAAACCTTTAGCTCTCTGTTGGTGATTATTTCTGACAAGCAAAATGTTAATCCTGCCAATGCAAGTTGAATTTGAATTTCTTATTTGTATAGTCATATCCTTCTATGTCAACACCTAAAACAATCTAGACTGAAATTGAGGGCCGGGCTACTGCAATTTCAAATATATAGAACTAATATATAAAATACTATATTTTGAGGGGATTCCATATAGAATAAAAGAGAAGTAATATTTTATAAAATAAAGTGTAACTTTAAGAAAACTTCAAAAGCAATGTTATTGGATGTTTTTATACTTACTCTAGCTAAAAATAGCATGAGTGACTTCAATATCACTTTTAAATGTGTTTTATTACAGTTCTGCATATTCTAGATATTGTTTTCACATGGTATTATTTTATAGTGATAACTCAGTAAATCCCTTATTTCTTCTTCTATGTATAATGTTGCTTCAGGATCATATCTTCCCACAATTTCCTCCATTTTGAAGCTCTTAGTAATGTTTGTTGTTTTGCTATCTCTCCTAATCCCTGGTTTACCAACCATTTATGTAAGCTTATTAAATAGGTTATACATTCTTTCATATATCCATCTTGCCTTCAATATATCCCACAAGTGGCATGCTTTCTAAGTCTTCTTTCCTCATCATGTGCCCTAAAAATTCAAGAAGTGACAAAAAATGTTTAGAAAACAATTTCTACAGGACTATCTCAAAGAATTTTCAAGAAGTAGTACCAATTGTAGAATTAAAAAAAATATATAGCTGCAACTATTTCTGTATATCTGATAGCAACTATATAAAATTTAACATAATAACCTGGAAACTACAAAGTTAATATTTAGAACTCTGCATTTTTATTTTCACGTGTGTGTGTGTGTGTGGTTAAGTACAATTTAAAGTTCATTAATATATCTACCTAAGAGATCTCAACTTTATATGCCATTTCATTGTAAATATTTCATTGATTTAATTACAGATTTCCTTTTGAAAAATTAAATTTTAATTTGAAAGTTGGCAAAATTAAACTATATAAAATTTTAACCTAATAAGCTGAAGACTACAAAGTCAGTATTTAGGACTATGTATTTTCATTTTTGTATTTGTGTGGTTAACTATAATTTTATGTTCATTGATATATCTATCTAAGAAATTTCAATTTTATATGACATTTCATTGTAAATTTTTCATTGATATAATCAGATTTTCCTTTGAAAAATTAAATTTTAATTTGAAAGTTGGCAAAATTATTTGAGCATATATTTTTAAAAACAAAGGCACACCATTCCTATGATTTCATTCTTACTGTTTCACTTTAGTCATTTCAAGATGTCTTAGAAATGTGTTTTTTTTTTTCAGTTGTTACATTAATAATAATGATTTTGCCATATTTGGCTCTATTTCTTTCAACTAAATGTAAAACTCTAAATAATTGGTCAGATTTTGTTTCCAATAGACATACAGAAATTGGTAAACATCTGGAATATAATGTACTTTTCTTAAACTGATTATTATTTTTTATTCTTTTACATTTTTATTTAATTTCAATATAAACTTAAAGTGAAATGGCTTGTTTCTTCTTCAAGAGGTTTACATTCTTATCTAAATTCTGAAAAAATGCACAAAGCATAAAAACTAAAATTATTAATATTACCTCATTTTGAAACTTAAAATAATGATTTACATTGATGTGTCAAAAGATGTGAAATAGGAATGTGTAAATGTAATGATTGGTGACTCCACCATACTTTGGCATCATACAAACCATCACCTTGAATCCTGGTCTACATTAGTTGTTCTGATTATCTTGTTAGTCAGTCTGAACACTGATTAGATTGCTAGTCAAAACTATATGAATTATCAGAGTTTGTGCAGGGTATGATAATAGGTACTTGATGGGATATTCCATTTTCGAAATTGTGGACACATCTGACATCTTTTGATCTATTGCACATTCTTCCGTCTTCAAATATAATTTGTCTGTTTCACAGCAGTGATTCTGAAACTAAATTTTATGATTTTGTTTGGTGAAATATATTTTAGCATTGAAACCAAAATTTGGAGAATTCTAAATTTGGAACAAAACTTGCTTCTTATATGTACCATGTCCATTTATGATGTAGACAATTATGGTTCTCCACAGCTTCCTATCTTTTGTTGCTCTCTTTGTCTTTGTTCTTCTGTCTATTTGCTCAAACTTGTCATGATAAACTACATCTGACAGCAAGACCTCTGATCAGGATATCAGATGTTTTGAGGAACATGAAACCACCCCTTAATTGCTGTTGTTCCCAGGTCCACCCAACCCAAGATAGTAGCAGGTCCCAATTATGCGTAAATAGCGAACCCCATAAACAAAAAAAAAACACTATGAAAGTATAAAAAATACATTTTTATAGTAAAAATACCAATAATATATTTTTATTTAAAAATTTACCAACAATACATATTTATAGTAAAATTACCAACAATATGCACATACTAACAAATTGTAGTGACTTCACACAAATCCATTTAAGATGTTACCAAACAAACAATATGAAAGAATTTTCATGACATTAATCCATATAATATCCTACAATTTCTTAAATAAAACTGTATTCCAAAATATAACCAACAAAACTACAACACAAAGCAGACATCACTGTCTCTGATAATTATATCCATGCAAACAAAGATGGATATCATCTACCACGTTTTCAATTGTGAAAGCAGAATAACATATATCATATTTTTATTACCTCCAAGAAAATTAAATATTGACATTAAATGAGCCATAAGGAGTTGATGAGCTGATAAACAGACAAAACAATCAAACTTCTTAAGTAGATTTCCCACTGCTTTCCTCTGCTGGCAAAAACAAATCATGTGAGTGTTAAATTATCCAAACTTTCTTTCCTCAGGTGCTCTTAAAAAATTCAGTTATCTTTTTTTTTTTTTTTTCATTGTTAGCAAAAATTTCTTTCATTTCCTATTCTCTTTAAAAGTTCCTAATTTATCACATTTTCACTGTGGTATTTTCAGCATTCATTGGTAGAACCACATATTGTTTCAAGGTATTTTCAGCATTCATTGGTAGAACCACATATTGTTTCAAGGTATTTTCAGCATTCATTGGTAGAACCACATATTGTTTCAAATTATTTTCATTGACATGTAGAAGGTTAGACATTCCAGCACACTTTTTGTATTTAATTGTATTTCTCAATCGTTTAATTCCTTTGTTAGAAACTTAACTGGAGTTTAGCAATAATAACTAAAAATGTCCAATCTACATGAGGTCTTAGAATGTTTATGATGTCCCCCATATAAATTACTGGTAACTGCCTTTTTATTTATATCCTTTGGAATGTCAAGAAAACTTGTATTAATATATTTTTCTCTCACACTTCTCCCCTGTGGAACTTTTTTCCAGCTTATTTTCCAGTCAACTTTGATCTTCAAAAATTTTAGTGCAATATCAATCAACACCTTGAATCCTGTTCTTTTTATTGTCCTTTCTCTTTAGTAATGATCTTGCAGCAAGGCTGCTGATAAGGTTTTGAGAAGTGTGGAATCACCTTTTATTTACTGTATTCCCAGGTTCACTTTGACCTGGGATGGTAGCACCAGCTATGAGAAAATAGTTTACTCCCAAACTGGAGTCAAAACACTATGAAAGTATAGAAATGGTTTTTATAGTAAAAATACCAGGATTACATTAAAAAAAAAAAATATCAGCAATACATTTTTGAAAAAAATTACTAATGCTCCTAAATTTTAACATCAAATAACTCATTGAGGTTGATATGCCGTAAAACAAAATAAACCCAAACTCTTAGTAAGATTTTTTCAGTTTCTTTCACTTTTAGTAACTCCTTGTGTTTTAGTGGCTTTATTGCCATTCTTGGGGTGTAATAATAACAACAAAAAAATGTATGTTAACTGTGTAGATCTCCTTGGATTACAGGGCTACAGTCTCACATTACTAGGTGCTGCTGTTGTGATTTCTGTAATATGGCAGTTTTCTTTCTTTTTTTTTTTATGAGGTGGTGTTGGGGTGGTAATGCCTCACCCAACTAGTTTTGAATTCAGTTGTCCTTTTTCTAGATTGGCTGTCAATAAAAGAGAGCCCAATGTGCTATACTATTGACCCCCTCGCTGGGGGAAGAAGTGATAGATTCTTAACTATCTTAAGGGTATTTGTGTAAAAGCAAAACAAATATACTGGTATAGGTCTTTCATAAAAGTAAAATAGGAAACATTTTTTTTAATTTTTTTTTTTTTTTAAAAGTGGTTGAGAAGGAATATCTCTAAATTTACTTATAAAGGCAAGTCCATAATTAATATTTGCAGAATTTGCAAAATGAATATCACTTGTCATTAACTTTAATGAAGAGATTAAGAATGCTGATTACTTTTAAATTACACAAAGGAATGGTTTTGCTTATTGATTCTTAATTAAACAAAATATTTCTTAGGTGCAATTGCAATTAATGCTATATACTGACTGAAGTACTTGCCTGAAGCAAGTAAAATGTGTAAGACTTGAACTACAGCTGGTTATAATAACTTTTTTCTTTCATTTAAATTTTTTTTATCATTTCACCCTAAACAAAGAAAGAGATGAGTGTGAAAGAATATAAGAAAAACATTATTAATCCTTCGAGCACTGTATTCCTGAATAATTTTAAACTTTCTGCCTGAGCTTCTGCGTCAAAATTCACAAATAACTATTATTTAATATTTCATGGTAGATATAAAAAGTTACAAAAAATATAAGCATTATACTTAGCAGGGAGAGAGTATGATTGCATGCCTTCACTTTATCAACAGAATTCTTTCTTTGTATCTCACTCTACCCAAATAAAAC
The DNA here is from genome assembly GCA_903632075.3 of Acanthosepion pharaonis. Taxonomy (NCBI): domain Eukaryota; kingdom Metazoa; phylum Mollusca; class Cephalopoda; order Sepiida; family Sepiidae; genus Acanthosepion; species Acanthosepion pharaonis. Next base: position 1,245,212 of record CAHIKZ030004174.1, on the reverse strand, counting down.
AACCAATAGCAAAAAAGATGCAAGTGTTTACCCACCGTTCAACTGATGGCTGGGCATTAAGTCATTTTTCTCTACCACTAGTAAAGCGATGGTCAGGGCTCAAAGGGTTTAAGGGGGAAGAGCAATGAAAGAACAGAATTTAATAAGACAGAAGTTAATTTAAAGTTGCATTTAAATTTCTGAAGATTAATCTCTACGCGAAAGTAAGTAGCTGAAAGAGAGTTCCACAAGCAAGAAGTGCGAGAAATAAATCTGTTAGAACTTTTAGTGACATCTAGCCATTTTGACTGTAAAATGTGATCTTGCAACCAATCTAGTAATGCACCTAAATTCATAGAGTCTAAGTACTATAGAGGAGAGGTCATCAGAACATTCACTGTGAAAGTATTTATAGAAAAGGCAAACATTATGGTGGTGTGAAAGTGACTGAATTTAGGATACCAGGTCAGAACCAATAACATTTCAGATAAAATATATATACAACAGTTTAAAGGTTAAAAACATTTAGATATAAATAAAGATTCCATTTGTTCATGGAAAACTTCATTAAAAAAATAAATGTAATATAGAAATTATATTTATAGAGAAAAATTCTTTTTTAAAATATTTTTCTTGTCTATATTAAGAGGAAAAGAAAAACTGTAGACTTAAACTGGACAATTATAAATATTGTTATAAAATAAATACATCTACATCTGTGAAAAACTTGACATTATTTTATAAGGTATTTTCAAGTAACAATTAGATTTATCGATTTTAAATATTTTTGTTTAAATGGATTGTTAGAACGGTTTTACAGTGGCTATGATCAGAAAACCCACTTAGAAGAGAATGGCAAATGATTTTTTACCATCTTAAGTGATTTTGTTTATGACCAGCACTAAAGTTTGTGGAATGGGATCTGTTACATACTTGACTAAAAAGGAATAAAATAAGATAAACAAATGAAATTTTTTGGGAGCAAGTGAACGTGACCAGATGTTGGAGATTTCCATTTGCTGGCTTGTGTAAATAGACAATTGGGGTGATATTGGACCATCTGTTGGTGGGGACAGGCTGTTTGTTGAGGTAGTTTCAATCCCGTCCATTAGAATTGCTAGCTGCACATCACTATGTACAGATACGCAGAGAGGTGGAAGGAGAGTTGTCACTGGATGAAGGAAAAAAGCAGATTCAGTCTACCATGGTAGAAGTTGTCCCAAGTGTTACTTACCTATTCTGCAGACTGTGCAAGTGAACCCCTGAATAAATAACCAAATATATTTAAAACAGGATTCACATCTTTATTTCTCATGATCAGATTAATTTTCTATTCCCTTCCACATAAAGTGGACCTTCTCTAGTTTTTGTCCATGTTGATGTGAATGATGAATGTTGATGAATCAGAATAGATGCAACATGAGAATGTGTCTGGTAAATGAAAAACTGACAGGGCTTTGTTAGGTTTACAAATAAGCAATAAGCCAAATGACATTTTACTTCTCCAGCTTGAAGAATGACATGTAAACTTTATTTGTAAGATTTAATTGTGAATATTAATATCACTAAGGTACTTGATTAATTTTCTATTTTGAAGTGTAGAAATTTAAAGTATTCCTATTTAGCTAAATCGTGCAGCAACATGACTTCCAAATGATTACTATTCATTATTAAACCACTTATCAATCAGTACTTTCTCTTCTCATTAGGAACAAATTTTTAAAATGTTTCTGTAGGTACAATGAGTATGTATACTAAACTTGATTATATATATATATATATATATATAAAGTGAACATTGGAGTCAATGCACAGAGGCAACAGACTGTTTCATGCTAAATGCAATCATCAGGCCACATGTGTTGAAACTCAACACATGTGGCCTGATTATTGCATTTAGCAAAAAACGGTTTGTTGCCCGAGTGTTGACTACAATATTCACTTTTATATTTACATACGCTCTATTTCTGATACTGAGCACTTTATCACATAAATGTCGCATACCTTAATACTATATATATATTTTATATGATAAGATTAACTTTTAAATTAATTTAACTTTAAAAATATTAACTTTTAAATATCAACTTTATCCCAACTTCGAAGTTTCTTTGTAAAATTCCCAGTTTTCACCTTCTCTTTTTTAATATTGAGCACTACACATAAAAATACTTGCTGTTTTTTAAATCTTATATATATAAGATTTAAAAAAACGTGTTTGTGTTTGTGTGTGTAATATCTATATTCATATTACTGATTTTAATGACTTTAATTACAGCCATGTCATATATTTACAACCACCAGACATTTTTTCTTTCTCAACATGCTGATATCTTGACTTTGAGACTTTTCTTCCTGTGTGTTATCTCCCCAACAGTTTCTTCCTACTTTTGTTCATGTCAATACAAATGAGAGCCACTCAATATAGATGTTTACTGGATAAGGATAATTCCAAGCCATTATCGATTAAACTACCCACACATCCAAGCTTCAAGGAACTGGTATTCCCAAGTGGTCCCCATCTAGGTACTGACCAGGCTTGATGTTGCTTAAATTTGATGATCATATGGGAACCAATGTTTCAACATGATATGGCCATAAGCCAAGGAAGTACGTATTATGAGGATATGTAGCATAAATAATGGTTAACTCTAGATTTGAATAGGTTAAGATTGTGGAGAACAGTGTGGGACAGAAGTTTACCAGTTGGTAAAAAAATAACCACGGGACATTTCCGCATATTTAAACTTCATTCAGTTCTTCTTTTGTGGATGTATTGTTTGTGCTTGCATGGTTTCATTGCTTTTGTACAAGCTTAGTGCCAAAAATGTCACTGATCACTGCTTTACGTTTAACTGTATTGTTGTCATCATGATCGGTAAACAGTAATATTCACTGCTGTCACACCACAAACTGACACTAAGCACATTTTGAACTGGACATAATATTCTACCAAATGCATGTTCAGACATGTTTCTATCTTCACTGTTACTAACCACATATGGTAAAAGACTTTAGTTATCAACCTTCATATAATGATAAATGTTTGTATCAAAGAGCAAGAAAATATATTATAAAAGTACATAGTCTTAGTTTTGATGTGGCAAAACTTTGTTTTATTCTTCCCAGAAACTTCATTCAATGTGAGTTTTTTTCCTTTTATATATATATTTTCATAGATGAATGAATTTATTCAAGAGCCATTGTTGTCTCTTTCTTTAGGGATTTTAATGGCAGTTTATCTTGTATTCAAAATGAAAGTATTTCATCTACAATCATCTTTTGATTTGGATGAAAACAAATTCTCTCTTTCTTTCATATATAATTTTTTTTTTTATCTTTCCTTTTTCATCAGGTTCAGACTTCAGTGTCTATTTTTGTTATAGTTAACTGATAATTTTAAACCTACACCAATTAATATTTTAAGAGATGCATAATACTGTTGTGAAGCAGGATATGGAGATACAAATTTTTCTAAAATATCAGAGGTGATTGCAGTGTATGTTTAAGCAAGATGTTTACATGTAAATGGCATTTTAAATAAGGATTTGTTACTTTTTTCTGCTTAAATAATTGAATGTGTCAATAGATTTTTAGTTTTGTTTTAAACTTTATTTTAATGGATTTTATAGTGTTTCTGTTTTAAAATGTTTTTTTTTTTCTATTTGTTTTAATTGGACGTGATTTAATCTGCAGCTGTTAGAATATTTTAAATATAAGAATATTGCCTGTCATTGTTTTTTTACTGAACATTGAACTAAAATCATTTAAATGACAATTAAATGAGAGCCAAAGTATTTGATAATATAACAATATTTGACTAATTCAGAAAAGAATGCCATCAGGCGAGTACAATAGAAACAGTATTTATCAAAAATATACAACCGCTTTATGTAAATCATAATATCATGAATAGGATTTTAAGTACATGTCCTTCTTCTTAATGATGTATAGTGTGGGCATAGAAATCAACACCACATGATGACTGATATTTTCACACTTTTAGGGATCATCAGACCACAAGTTAGTCCTTTTGTTTAAACTCTTTATATAGGTAATCTATGGGAATTAGGGTAAAGATGAAATCTGTTTACTGCAATACTTTTGTATGTAAGCAAATACAAACCTGAATTTACTTTATAACATGGAAGACTTCAAGCTTGTACGAAAATATAAGAATCTATTGATCAAGTAAGGAAAGGATTTATTATCGAACTGTTTTTTAAAATTGTTCCATCGATTTTGAAATCATTTTTGATTTGCTTTGTAATGTGGAGGACTTCAAGCTTGTATGAAGATATAAGAACCTATTGATCTCTGCGTATTCCTATATCAACGGAAGGGATTTCTTGAACTGTTTATATAAAATAGTTCAATCGACTTTTTTAATATTTTAATATTTGGAAATCATCTTCGAATACGTTTTCACAACATCGCCCACGTGACAACGACATGATCATATTTAAATGGAACGCTGATCCTATATAAAAATTTCAGTTATCTGTTTGGATTAGTTGTGCTCTTATGCCCATCGTCTTTTCGTGTTGAATTTTTTTTATATGTTCTAATGTTAATTATGTTTAAATGAAAATGTCCATGAAGATGGTCTTAAATAGACCGAAACATCCGACGTCGACTTTATATTAATATTAATGCAGCATAATTACATATCAAGATTTTTGTTTGTTTTTTCTGTATATTTTTCTTAATACTTTTGTATATAGGACTATTTTTTTTAATTATTGATAGTCTTAAACTTATTTTATTATTTATCTCATTTGATTTAGTTTTATACATTTTTATTGTTAAAATTCGGTATTTGAAATAAACTGTATTAATTTTAGGTTATGGGGATTTCACAATGTTTGCCCTTTGAGCACACCCTAAAAAATGGTGTGTCAAAAGCATGATTATCCCTTGACATGGTTATTATTGTATACACTTTTCACTCCCTTGGCATTAAAGTTTTGATCATTGCTTTTTAAATCAATAAATTAGAATTTCAATATAATCTCAAAATTTATTGGATTTATACATTTTCTTTATTCTTGAGATATTAAACACTATTTATTTATTTATAAGAATAATTTTATATTATAAAAATATTTATTATTTACCTCTTTTATAAAGAAATAAATATGAATTTTTTGTTATTTTTAAATTTTATAAAAAATGGAAAATTTAAATGAAGTAATCAGAGATATAAAGTGTAAGAAGAAAATGTATTATGTTCAGAAAATCCTATGTTTATTCAAATGTTCTTCTTTGTTATTTTTATAAAATTATGAATTTAAAAACTCATTTTCATAGTTAATTATAAAATGATAAATAATAAATGTTGCATTGTAGTTGGTTTACATATTTTGATAATTTTGTAATTTTTTACATATTTTGGAATAAAAAGATTTCTTTTCAAATTTATTTCTTTATAAATTGGTAAATAATAAATCTTTATAAAAGGTAAATGATATCACATTGTACTTGTTTTGTATATTTCTATAATCTTGGAAATAAACATTGCCAAGGGAGTAAAAAAACATATACTGTAATAGTGACGGTTCAAGGAATAACTACTTTTCCCATACCATATTTTTTATTTTTGGTACAAAGGTTAAATCTTGCTACTGATTTGTTGTTCTCTATGTAGTCAGGATATGGTTGTAGGTAGCATAGTAAGAATTTGTTTTTGTGTCTGCATTTGTATATCAACTCTGATCTTTTGTTTCAGAGTTTATATTGCTCTAAAAGGTAATTATTACTATTTTTGTTTGAAGTGTCTGAAATAGTAAATTTTAAACTATGTAGTTTTATGTCATTGGAGGTAGTGGATTTTATTTTTTTTTTTATCAGTGACAAGTTTAATTTGTTTTAATTAATAGGTGATATATTTCAATGCATTAAGTTTCTTAGAATTTTTTTCAAATAGCTTATAGTGACTGTAATTGGAAGATATACCAAGTACGAGGGGTATTCAAGAACATTGGTAATTTAATATAACAACTCTAATGTAGCAAAAACCAAATGTATTTTAATAAAAGTTTGTGCATATAGTCTCAGTAAGATTTCTTATAAGATTGTTCTATGAATCCACCTTCAGCATTGATGACTGCTTCAATATGGGACCAGAATTATTTACATACCTGAACTATAAGGTTCTTATTCATTTTTAGACATCACCTGGACAATAGTAGCATTCAGTGAAGCTATGGTATCATGATGATGTTGATCAGTTACACTTTTGTTATATTCTGTGCTAATAGGAATATATACTTGAAAAACAAGGTGGATAAAATAAGTGAAGGTTTATTGTACAAAACCAGTACAATAAGAATAAAGGTAAGTTATGCACAAGGTCGTCGCAAGTCACTCCAGTAGTGAGTGCTACTATTGGAAGGTCGGTAGTTCTTGTGTAAGTATGAGTTGTACTCAACAGATCCCAGCTAGTCAATATTTACTAGCCCCTCCAATAGGGTAGATGTGGCACAAGGCCAAATTTAACATGGGTCATCCAAGCTCATAGGCTTGGCCAAAAATTCCCCGTAGAACCTGCATAAATGGGTTCAAGTCTGTCTATCTCCCCGGATGAGTTTCTACCCTTTGGCTTAGCCTCATCCAGGTTCCTCTCTGCCCAAATGCAGAGAGTTTGACAGCACAGCTGGAACAGATTTCAGCTAGTCTCTGTAGTCTGTTGACTTACAGATACTTATAGTGTATACACTCATGGGGGTTACAAGTTAATCCATTACATCAACTTTCAACAACACTCCAAACATAGTAGTCCATAGGATTTAAATCTGGCAAGTTTGGAAGCAAATTTTGTGTTACATGAGTGTAAATATTGTCTGACAGTCATTCTTGGGTTATGTGAACTTTTGAGAAGGTACTGAGTCTTGTTGTGACATGTATGCCATCATACAGAGCTTAACAACAATCTCCAGTACCTCGTTGTATCCAGCTGAATTAATTCTAAGACCTTGTGGAAAGATGTGAAGTGGCATGACATATCCTTCATGGCACACATCTCCTAAAAACCATCACATTTGCTGCAGTTAGTGGGCATACCTCTGGAGATATAAGAAGAATCGCCATATTTCCATATGTCCTGTTAGACTTTGGGTCTTAAAGTATTTCTCATTAGAGAAGAACCAAATCATCACTTGATGTCGATGAAAATTAGACAAGAAATGATAGTAAGTGGTCAGCAATTGATAGAAGCAGTTCTGACAGAACAAGCCTATGATATGTGTAATATTTTTATTAGTAACTTCAGTCAACAATTACAAAACTAGCAAAATATTGTGAATTATTCAACAGTCTATGCACATAGATTCATGCCTTTTTTTTTTTTTTAAAAAAGAAAATCTAAATTCTTGAAAGAAGTGAAAACAAAAATACTTCTGTTATATTGCAAATTCTGTAACTCATGTACTGCAACCATAACAACAGTGGTGTTTTGGGAGCAAGATAGCCTGATGGAGCCCAACTCTCTCCAGGCTGGCTTGAATTCAGTTTTCCTTCTCTAGACTAGTTGGCAACCAAGGCTACAGGGCCTAGTCTGTCCTGTGATTTACACATAGCTGTGGTGAAAAGAGATAAATCCATACCTTTCACAAATGTATTTGCATGTAAGTGAAAGTAACAAAAATCAACTGAAATTTGAACTCGGATTTCTCATTACAATCTGCTATACTTTACACCACTGCACATCATCAGTTTTATAAGTTTGTATTTAAAAATTAACATGTTAATACATTATGAAATGGACAAAGTCCGACAGTTATTTTAAGATATTTTTATGCTTATACATTCTTTTTATAGATACAAATATTTAAGTAAATGCTCTGTTTATATTAAACAGTATTAAACAACATTTACCGGCTTGAATGTGAAAATTTCTTGGATATTCAGGCCAGTAAATGTTGCTTAATACTGTTTATTATAAACAGAACATTTACTTAAATATTTGTATCTATAAAAAGAATGTATAAACATAAACATGTCTTAAAATAACATGTTAATGTCCACTATCCTATTGTTTGGACAGTGGGTATTAATGGGTTATAGTAGGTAGAAGTCTATAATTAATACTGGATTTTTATAATTAATGCCTGATTTTATGGTGGATAATAATGGGTTCATTTTTATAAGATTTTTTGACCACAATAAAATATATTCAAAGACTTAAGATTCTAAATATTTGTCTTTTGGAATGAAGGATTGTCAGAATACTGAGATTTCAAGAACATTCATAAGACCACAAAGAAATAGGCAAGTAAAAAAAAAACTGCTCTTTAGATTCCCTTTGTTTTTCAGTCTATTTTATGTCTACTATTTTCTGAACTCATTGAATTGCGTTTGACTCATGCTGTGGGGAAAACCCTAGAAATTGTCTTCATTAGTCTTTTTCTGTGCTGAGTTATTAATCCCGTTAAATGTCATTATATTATGAGTACAAAGACTTGCTGTAGGCAAAGCTATTTGTTGTGATATCAAATTGTTTGCTCTTGTCATACAATTGGAATTATATCAAAACACACAGTAAGAAGTTAATTAGCTAATTAGATTTAAATTAATCCATGTTACTCTGTAATGATTCTTAAGTTTCTCCTGCATCATTATTCTTCTTCAGGACGTTGGAGATCTAGCTCACCACAATTTCCTGTTGTTTATAGCACTTAATAAATCCTGTCATATTGTTATCTTTCCTAAACATTGCTCTGCCATCCAATTACTCAATTTCACTAGGTAGCTTAGCTGTTGTTTTCCTCTGTCCATCTTGCTTTCAGTCTGTCTGGTGAGTATCAAATTTTCCAAACTGTCTTTCCTTATATGCCCTAGAAATTCGAACTATCTCTTCCTGATGTTAAGTGTAAGTGACCTTTTTGTTACTAATTTCTATAAAACTTTGTTGTTGCTCTCATGTTTGAACCATTGTATTCTCAGCATAGAATACCATGTGTGTGTGTGTGTGTATGTATGTATATATATATATATATATATATATATATAAAAAAGTGAACATAGAAGTTAACACTTAGAGGCGACAGTCATGCTAGATGCAATTGTGCCCTGACGATTGCATCTAGCATGAAACAGACTGTCGCCTCTAAGTGTTGACTTCTATGTTCACTTTTATATTTACACATGCTCTATCTCTGGTATTGAGCACTTTTATCCCATTAATATAGCACATCTATATATATATATATATATATATATATATATATATATATATATATATATATTCAGCACCATCTAACAGTTTCTCCTATTGCACTTCTCACTTGTAGAAATCTCTTCTGGCTTCTTGCTTTTCAGTCAACTTTGATCTTCAAAAATTTAATTACAATGTTAATCATTATGTCCTGTCTTAATTCTTATTCTTTTATTGTTATCTCTCCTTCAATAGTATTTTCTCCTCATATTTTCAAACAGTCACTAACTCCTGGCTTCTTAGAGGCTGCTTGGGGTGAAATGATTAAAAAACAGAGTACATTCTTATGCATTTAATGAGATGACAAAGGCAAGTTAAGAATATTATCTTACCTGCATCAAAAGAAAAGTTATTAAAAGACAGTCTGTTAGTAAGATAGGAAAGTGATATGGCAGCAAGAATGTGTGAAAACACAATTTCTCTATATATCAAATGTATGGCTCTCATAGAATATATAGTGAATAAGTAGTATTTCTTTAACATTTTATTCTGCTGAATTCTCCTCTATGATACCTAGACTTTGTGAATTTAACTGGAGTACTAGATTTAATTTTTTCACTTGAAAGGGCTAGATGTAACTGTAAGTTTCTATGCTAACAGTAAGTTGTGAAAATGCTTGTTTGGAGTGAAATGATAAAAAAATATATTGTTCACTTCAGAGTTTATTTTTTATAGATCATGTTTTTCTGAAAAAGCTCCTTGCAAACTCTCAGCAAAAACACGTTTTGCTAACTTACCCTGAAATTATCCAATTACAACATCAAGATAATCAATCTGTTATATCATCACCTAATTTTGGACATTCATTTTGCAAAAAGATTTTGTACCTTAAAATTCTGTGATTTCTTTCATCTTGGAAAATTGAAAATGTACCCATCCTGTCTTCCTATTGTTAAATTAACTAAAATAGTCAGTTGACAATTTTAGTCTTAAATTTTCATAACTGCTGTTATATAATTATATATTTCAGTATAACTAATGATCCAATGATATCTTATGTTATTGTAACAGAGCTAAATGATTAGCATGTGCTCACAGATTTATAGGTTCATTATCATAATTTGTGTAATAAAGAAATTGGAATCTTAGTTTTAACAATTATGATAAATTAAGGATCAACGCATAAAAACTCTTCAATTTTGACTCAGTTGGTATCAGAACTAAGGAAATTTTGTGGTTTTTTTTTCACGTTGTTTGGCATTTTCCACTTTTCTTTGTAATGGTAGGAAATTCTGTCATCCAGGTTTTTTATATTATAAAAATGAATGTCCAAATTCCAAACAATAATAGAATAAAAATAAAGAAAACATGGGTATGCCTGATAGATAAATAATTTGTATTTACATATATATGTACATGAATTCAAAAGAGTCAAAAAGGAGTAAAAATAGTGTTTTGTTCAGTTAGTCTTTGGGTAGTTGATCCACAGAAAAACCTGTGGTTGAGAAAAACTTTGATTGTCAGTGATGCTTTACTGACCATCTCTGTTGATGTTGGAGATGATTCATTTAAAGTCACCAACTCCTGCTTCTTTCAGTATGTAAAAAGCAATGTAGCCACATGTTCTCTTGTGTTTGAATGGCTTGGAGACAGCCATTTCTCAATTCCTGAAAGTCAAAAACTGTTTTTTTACAATAAATTTTTCCATAAAGTAGGTTTGGGAAAGATAGTATTTAAGGTTTCTTTGATTGGTCAAATATTCCATATGGTGATGATTTCTAACCAATAGACACTTTGATTTAAACAGTATATGTTGTATTGTGGAATCTTTTTAGCATGTTTGTAAACATTGTCTGTTATTGCATAGAAAATAAAGTTTGGACGTGTTCTTACTATGGTATGTATGTGGGTATGTAATTGTGTTGGAAGCAGGTTTGGTTTCTTATAAAATTAAATATTTGTCAGAAGAACTGTAGAGTACAAGGAAATTATAATACCAAAATTTACACAGGAGTTATCCTTATTTGTATTTGGACAATTGACCTCATTATTGTTGTTATCACAAAGTTTCCGCTGTTTTACTTTCAGACCTTCCTCAGGTGTATGTCAATCTAGGTAACCTACAAGGAATTCTGAACTCTTTATTTAATCTAGGGGGGGGGAAGACTACTCTCACTTTACAGCTCATGTCTAGGGATATCTTGCTGATATGTCCCAGAAAGGGATATATTTGAACGAAGTGGCTAAGTGGTTTTGGCTACTATAACCAAGTAGAATATGGTAGCAGTAATTGACTGGTATGCGTCGTAGTTGCAGGTAAGAAGTGTAGATCAATGGCGTAGTCCAATGGGCGTCGTTATAGACTTAGCTCTCAGACTAAGGCTCTTACTCTACTACACGTCCGTCGGTATTTTTGACAGACACCAGCCAATTATATTCCAGTGAGAGGGAACACAGGTGTATGCATATTCCATTATATCACTTGCTTAGTTCTTATTTTTAGTTATTGCTCCCCCCCTGACTGTTTCCACTGAGTCCAAGTACACACTGCCTAGCCCAACTCACAATTACTATGTCACCAAATTCACAAACCAATGCTTTAATCCAATAGGATATTGTCCATATGGAGTTGAAGAAGTTGACAACTACTTTTAATTGAAAGCCCAACTCTACTTTTCTTTTCCTGTTACCATTTTTTTAAATCTTAGTTAGCCAACTAACCATAAGTAAAGGAGACATAAATCGAAAAGGTAAATTTAACTTTTGTGAACCTTAATAAATGCAGTTTTTTTTTTGTGTTTAAATTATTTTTATTCAGATTTTTTTTCTGTTATTTTAAGATCACAAGTTTTTCTTTACTTTTGGCCTAGTTCCCTCAATTTGGTGGATTTTTTGATCAACTCTACTAGGAGACGATTTTAGATCATAAAATACATGTGGGTGGAGAAGCCAATTGCCAGGGAGAGACTAAGTAAACAAGAAGGGTGATTTATCATAACATGATGTTCATCACTCCAGAAGGCATAATGGAAAATACATATTGACTTCCAGGCTGTGTTACTTCTGTGAACATTCTATTAATAATATCTGCACATCAGATACAATGTAATGTTTGGATATATTTCGGGGTGAGTGAAAATGATATCTCTACGGTGAACCAATGTAATTCTACAAGTGATCCATTGGCTTTTCAATATCAATTCAGATTCATATATCTTTTCAGATTGAAATTGATTTGAAATATTTCTCAATTAATGTCTAGATAATCAAACATTATCTCTTATGGAGATATTTTAAATATATGGAGATATTTTTTAAAAACAAGATATAGGAATACAGAAATAGTTTTCTGGAAATAATGTCTTTTCATTACCTCTATTTCTTTACTGTGTTTAATATAAGCTATACAAGAAGAGATGACACTAATACATCTTTATTTCAACTTTCTTTTGTTTACTAAGGACTACAATGTATTTGTCACTCTTGATCTTAGCTGTCATATTGAGGTCACTGAGGCTATTCAACAAATCTGTCTTGTATACTGAGACATACATTTCAAAAAGTGTAGTACACACAACT